>JAIUCV010000379.1:0-600000 GCA_026724425.1 Erythrophleum ivorense | reverse complement strand
TCTTTAAGAGCTTTGGACTCAACCATACTCTTGAGAACCCACTTTACTTTTGGGAAACTCTTTACTTTGTCTTAACCAAGCTCAAGGGTTCTTGGCTCATCCTTACCAAAGGGAAGAGTTCTTGGCCTCTCCACACTCAAGCAAACTCATACAAATATCATGGATTCATTTGAAAACATAACATGGCATCAAGAATCATGGCATATAAAGGCATGCTAGAATACTCTTTGTAGCTTGAAAATACACATACACACATTCTAAAACAAGTTAAACATGCATCCATGCATAAAAGAAGATTGAGAGAACTACCTTGTGTACACTCACACACTTTTTCCTTAGCTTTCAAACCTCCTCTTTCGGCCATACACCCATAAATTGGTGGAGATGGTTTCTCTTGGCCTGGATACAATTTATGGGAGCCAATTAGGTTCATGAAACATATTTTAAGGTTACACAATTTGCTTAAACCCTAGATGGCTTTATAAGCTCTATATGGTCTATAATTACACTTAATGAAGCAACACCCCTCAATTAATTTCTAAGCCTCATTCTTTCCTTTCAAATATGATTCTTGACTCCTTTTAAGCTGCTTGGAGTCACCACATCATCAAAACAAAAGGCCTAACACCATGTTTCTTCTTTAGGTCATAATATGCAACCTAAGACACCAAATCACTTTCCATGAGTTCTAAATTTTTTCCAAAGCCTCCCTTCATTTTCATTCATCAAATATGATTCAAGAATGGCCTTAAAAAAATTTAAAACTCTCCCTAACACCATGGAACATGCTTGGCCGAGACATACCTAGGTTTAGGGCTTCTTAGAGTTGTCTTTGTTTTCTTTAAGGAGAAAGCTTGTTAGGAGCATCTTAGATGTCTCAAGAACTCATTTAAACCCTTACCTAAACCTAGGAAGTATCACATAAATTCAAAATTTGAAAGGTGCACTAAAAACCCTAGGTTTTGCATCTTGCATTCTAATGACTATTTCATGGTTTTCTTTGCATATTCTTATTCCTTTCCATCAAAAACCTAAGATTCACCATTGGTTTGGTTGAAAACTCAACTCCCTAGGGCTGTCTATATCTAGGTAGAAACATGCTCAAAGGAAGGGAGGAAGAAGACTAAGTGGAAGAAGGACATAATACCTTGTTTTCCTTCAATTTTATTGAATTCTAATTTTTCCCTTCATACTTTGCAGTTTCATCTCTCCTTCGTTTTAGCTCCTTTCTGAGAAATGTCTTTTCCATTATAAAATTTAGGTTCCCAATTAAGAAAAATGCCTTCAGAATCACTCAAATCGGAGCTAAAACCTTTTCGAATGGATCCGTTAAAGTTCGGGCACACTGATATTGGAAAATATCCACCGGAGGGGATTTAACTGTGCCGGGGTTTCCTATGGTTTTCAGGGCCTCTGAGAATCCCGAAGATGTCAAAAATTTCATTTAAAAATCCTTCCTATGTGAATTCCAAAAATTATCCAAAATTATAAAAATGCCATCACGTTTCGTAGGTTTTTCGTCAAAATTTGTTTCTCCATTCTACCTCTGTTTTTCCTTTTGTCTGAGGATACAATTCTCATTTTTAAGGGTCTAAAATGTTACTCAAACTTTTTGGGATCTTAACTAATTCATTTCGGGAGACTTGCTATGAAAACACGTCCGTTTTCACCATTTAACGAAAACTAGACATTACACTTTGCGCAATAACAAACAAAGAGAAACAAGCACTTATGATGTTGTCATCATTATTCACCCAATTAATTGTTGAGCACTCCGAAGCTACTCAGGTAAAGATCTAAGGACATCACCTTATATAATTGTTTGAAATAATGTAGAAATCAAAATGTTATCAAGTTTAGTCAAAATTCTAGAATTTGCAAGGGCACTTGTTTTTAACGACTTTGTTAGGTAGTAGTCATTGTGATTTTTCAATTCTCCTTCCATTTATGCAAAGCTTCTTGTTAGAAATAAAATAGCTCGATATCTTCTAAGTGTTGAGCTTCGCATTTTCAAATCTACTTCTGCCTTATTGGAGAATTACTGTTTTTTCTTTACTGGACAGTCTATTAATTGCTAGCCATGAATATTTCTTTTTGTATGATTGCAATTTCCTTCAATGACCCAAAAATGAAGAGAAACTATTGTCATTTTTGGGATAGTAACACAATCCTACTTCCTTACAAGGTATAAGGAGCAAGTCTAACTGGTATATGGTTTTTAACTTATATATGGTTGATTTTGACTTTCAATCCTTTGGAACCTAATAATCCCTTGAGTCAATAATATAGCTTAGAAGATTACTCTAATAAGCCAAAGAGCCTTATTCCATATAATAAAACTTCCTTTCTTGTAGCTTGCAGTTTGAAACATAAGTGCCTAACATATCTCTAAGAATAATTATGTTAATCAATTCTAAGTGTTATATGTTTATGGGTATTATTGTGAATGAAGAGCGTCACTTTAAGTTCAAACTACTTCAATTTTTGGTGGTCATTGGATTGAGGCTGGTGTTTTTGCAGGAAGAGCATGACCAAATCAAAGCAAAGAAGAGTGATCCAAAAGCAGCTTTATAGTGTAGTGATTATAAGTTAATGGCATTTACTTAATACGTAAGTGTATATAATATGTTAATTAAAGTTTTAATACAGATCCATAGCATGTAGCATGAAATTTTTTTATTAAATAAGTGAATGTGTCAATTTTCAACCTGTATTACTATTTTTGCTTTGCTGATGAGTAGGTTGTTTGTGAGACTTCTAAGGGTGGGAAACACTATTGGTGGCATATCTAGGAGGACGTTTTGTGTTTTGTTGTTGATATTTAAGAAATTAATGACTAATAATTATTGTTTTTTAGTGTGGATTTAATAAAATATTTTTTAAAAAAAGAACGAATTATAATATATCTTATTAGAATTATTTAAATGTGATTATTAAATTATTTTTGGGAGTAAATAATAATAATCAATTATGAAATTTGTTTTAGTAACCATAGTAATCGTTGGGTGCTTCTATAAAGGTGATTAAATGTTGACATTAGTTAATTGCGGAATTAGTTCGAGTGACCATAATAATTATCGGCATAATATTACAGTTATAAATCTCTTTTTACTAACAATTAAAAAAAGTTGTTAAATATTGACATTAGTCAATTGTGAATTATTTTTTAATGGCTATAACAACTGCCATAAATAATTGCTGATAAAGGTCCTTATTTTTTAATGGCTATATCATCTATGAAGACTACTACAAATCCATCTAAGTATGGCCTAAAGACTCTGTTCATGTAATCCATAAATACTGTAGGTGCATTCATTAACCCGAAGGGCATAACAAGAAACTCATAATGCCTATACCTAGTTCTAAAGGCTGTCTTAGGGATGTCTTCGACCTTGATTTTATGCTGGTAATACCCTGACGTGAAGTCTATCTTACAGAACACCGATGCTCTTACTAGCTGATCTAGGAGGTCATCTATTCAAGGGAGAGGATATTTGTTCTTAATGGTTTTCTTATTGAGTTCCCTATAATCTATATATAGCCTAAGGCTCTCGTCTTTCTTCTTTAAGAATAAGATTGGAGCTCCCCACAATGAGACATTGGGTCTAATGAAACCCTTTTCTAAAAGCTCTTCTATCCATCTCTTTAACTCGGCTAGCTTAGTGGGAGCCATTCTATATGGGGCCTTAGACACTGGACTTGCCCTAGGTACAATATTTATAAGAAATTCTAATTCTCTCTGGGGGTAACCCACTAATCTCTTTTGGGATTACCTCAGGGAACTCTCTCATTACTAGAATTTTCTCTATTCCCTCTTCTACCTCAACACAGACTGAAAAGAAAACTAGGAACCCCTGGCAGCCATGCTCTAAGGATCTCTCAGCCTGGGAAGTGGTCATAACACTAGCTCAGTCTTAGTACTAGGCACGGTCCCACATTTTGGCATAATAATACATCTGCGGCTACAGTCTAGTATGGCATTGTTCACAGACATCCAGTTCATACTAATGATCAAATCAATATCAATAAGGGACATACAAATCAAATCAAGTGTGGTATAACAATGATTGAACTGGACTACACAATTTAAGTAGGCATGGAAGGTTATGGCTCTGTTTCCAGTGGGAGTGTATACATGCAAGTCATATGGTAATGTACACATACCTAGACCTAAACCCCTAGCACAGTCATATGATATAAAAGAATGGCTAGCGCCCGAATCAAATAATACAATTATAGAAAAATTATTTATCTTAATAGTACCTTGAATCAAATCGGGGACTGGCTAGCCTCCTGCTGTGTTAAGGTGAAAACTCTACCTTGGGTCTGAGGTCTAGGTGCAAGAGCCATCTCCCTCTGCTAAGTCAACTACTGTGGAGCCTGGGTGCAGTCCCTGGCCATGTGCCCTAGCCTACCATATCTGTAACAAACATTCTACCCCATGTAGCATGGTTTGTTCCCATGATTTCTGCCACACTGGGGACAAGCTGTAGTAGCAATACTGACTCTACTAGATTGAACTCTTCTTTTCTTGCCTCTTCTGCTCCACTGACTCTTACCACCTCTATGGCTAGTAACTGCAGCCTAGGAACCCTCTCTAGCTTTTCTAGGCTTAGGGAGGGGAAGTCGTGGTCTGGCACTGGAGGTAGGCTGCATCATCCTAAGATTCGTCTTTGTCACTTTGCACACCTCAACTAGGGTATTAAAGTGCCTGATTCTCTATGGCACTACCCTATCTTTGATCTTAGAGAGTAAGCCCTTCTTTAACCTGTTTGCCCTCTATCTCTCATCATCATGTCTCTGCAAGTAGGAAGAATATCTAGAGAGCTCAACAAACTTTACCACATACTGTTCCATGGACATCCCCGAAGTCTGCTTAAACAGAATGAATTCAGATTCTTTTTCATCTCTGATTGAATAAATATTTTGCGTGGAATGCCTTGAGGAATGCCTCCCAGGTGATCGGGGCATTCCTCACTCTCAAGATAGCCTCAGTGCCCTTCCACTAATAGATTACTTCTTTTTGTAACTGGAACGCAGCCATCTTGGCTTTCTGTTTAGACGTGCATTCCATCACCTCGAAGATTTGCTCTAGTTCTATAATCCAGGCCTCAACTTTATCTACATCCATCTCACCATCAAAGGTGGGAGGCCCAAATTTCTTGAACTGTGTAATCACCTTTCTGGTTGAGGGCTACTGCTGTGCAGCAGGCGTCTGAGCTAGTGGAATCAGGGCAATAGCCTGCATATGTGGCTGTGCATCTAAATGAGTTACCCCTGAAAGCTCAGGACAGTCTGAGGGCTGTGATGGTGGTGGCAGAGGAAGAGTAGGCCCCTTACTATCTCTCTCAACAAGCAGTTCTTGAAGTTGCATAATCACAGCTCGTTGTTGATCCAGGCGAGCCATTATAGCTTACCAAGCTCCAACCACTAGATCACTGCGCTCAGCCCTATCCTTAGCATGAGCCTCTCTAGACTCTAGTCTAGCTATTCTGGGGGGCTTGCCTCGACCTCTTCGCATGTTCACCATATTTCTGAAACATCATAACATAGTTTAGTATAAAAAGGGAACACACACCACCACACTACACTCAAATCATCCATAAACATCTCATATACAAGGGCAATCACATAATTTCAAGCCGTAACTCAAAGCAATATGCCTGAACTGATGCTCTGATACCAATAAATGTAATACCATATATATCTAACCCCATTCATGGCATTCATAAGCTCCATATCATCATGTTCATAAGAGCACATGGAAAAGGAATCAACAATAATGGATTTAATCATGTTACATTATGCTTAAAAATTCACAATTAGTGTCATGTGGACTATGTGGGTTCATACCATACATCCTTATATTTAAATACATCATTACTACTCATTTAGATCACAAAATCTTGCTCATGAGCCAAGGAAACCGAAATGGAGTATAAATTGAACTTATTGAATTTTGGCCAGATTTGCCCCCATTCTGTCCAAAATTTTGGAAAATCATAACTAAATCTATAAAAATTGAAATCATGTACTCTTGGTCATTCTGGAAAGCTTGGGATGTCTACTTCATGCTAAAAATATGTACAAGTCATAATATCCCACACACAAAGCGTTTGACATGCAAAATAATCTGGAGGTCGAACTGGATTATGATGCTCTCACAATTTACTAATATGAACTTCAAAAATGTCCAATTAATTCCACAAAATTCCAATTTGAGTGAATGATACCAATTTCCAAAGTTGAGGATGTTAGCTAGAAGGAAAACATCACTCAAGAACAGTTCAAGCTCGCCCAGACCCTGAATTTTGATCAAACAATGACTAAGGTCTGGTTGGACGCCTGACATTGGACTAAATCTTTGAAAAATCATATCTCCCTCTCTAGACATCCAAATGGGGTGACTCTAAACAAGTCACTTATAACCTCTAGTGTCTGCTTATAAAATTTCATAGCAATTAGACTTCATTTGAGCCTCATGTGATAGAAAATGATTTTGGACCCAATGTAACAATGCATTAGACCATTTCAAGAATTATGGCCAACTTTGAAAAATCATCAAATATTCTATAGATCTCTAAAAATTATGATCTTTTACTTCTTAAAAAGATCTCAACATATTCTAATAGCACGCCAAATTTCAAATCAAGAATAAATCATTTAGCTAAAAAGTGATATAGGGTTCCATTTTGGTCACTTTTGGCTCCTCATAGGGTACCAAAATTGCCATTTGACTTCTTTTGGGTCTTGGCATCTTTTGGGCAAGTCTAAAAGAATTTTTAAGACTTGTAGGAGCTGCCCAAATGGTCACAAACCATTTGTATCTCATTTTAACCTTATCACCCTCACTTATACACATTACACCAAACTTTTCTCAAATGCATACATTGGCATAAATACTCAATTTATGTTCTAGAATACATACACCATACTCATTCATTTATCTATCACATAATATCATTTTTACATTTGTCCAAGGTGTAATATCCGGTTCTCTGAAAATGAAAGAAAATGTGATAAACATAACGTACAGTTTCTCCGTTAATGAACGAAACTTACCCGATATAAAAGCAAGTCCCCCGAAATGATGTAGTTAAGGTCTCAAAAAATTTGGGAAGAATTATATTCTCATAAATATGAGAATCCTAGGCTCAGACAGAAAGAAAAATAGAGCTAGAATGAATAAATAATTTCTTACGAAAAGCCTACGAAACATAATGGCATTTTTGTAATTTCAAGCAATTTTTGGAATTCACACAGGAGGGCTTTTTAAATGAAAGTTTTGAGTTCTTCAGAGTTCTCAGAGGCTCTACAAACCATAGAAAGCCCCAGGACTGTTAAAACCCCTTCGGTGGACGTTTTATAACATCGGTTAACCCGAACTTTGACTAATTCGTTCGGAAAGGTTTTAACTTCAATTTGAGTGATTCCAAAGGCATTTTACTAAATTGGGAACCTCAATTTTATAATGAAAAATATGATTCTCAAAAAGAAGCTAAAACAAAGGAAAAGGAAAAATAAAAATGCAAAGAACGAAGGGCAAAATGAAAATTTTTGAAAAGTGTAACTTATTCCCACCTATATATATGATGCACCCTTCTTCCCCCTTCATTATGCAAGACCATGTTCTGCCCAAAACCAGAAGAAAACCCTAGGGGATGAGGCACACAAGAGGAGGAAGAAAAGGAGGAGAAATTCAAGGTAGAAAGGTATGGATTTTCATGGTTTTTCATGCTCTTTCTCTTCTAAACCTCTTCTCCTTCATTCTCCTTTGTTTCCTATGATTAAAATGAAGTTTATAAATCTATTTTAAAGGAGATATTAAGGGTAAAATTCGGATTTGAAGAGAGGAGCTCGAAAAACACAAGATTCAAGTGAGAAAAAGCAAGAAAATAAGGTAATTTCTCTTCCTATGGTTGTCATTTTTAGTGCCTTTCTCCACCATTTTGCCCCACTTGAGAAAACCCTAGGAGGAGATGATTTTTAGGCAAAACCAAGCATGAATCTAAGGAAAAAGGGCGTGGAGATTAAGAATATGCAAAGGGAATTATCAAAAAACTATTAGATTTCAAGATGCAAGTTCTAGGGTTTCAATTGCACCTTGTAAAATCTGATTTTGTATGATGATTCCTAGGCCTAAGAGTTTAAATGAGCTCCCAAGATCCCTAAGAGGCTTCCCATATGCTTCTTCCCTTGAGAAAACAGAGAAAGCTCCATGGAACCCAATATGCTTGATAGCCTCGGCCTAGATGGGTTCTCCTAGTCAGGGAGAGTTTCAAATTTTTCTAAGGTCATTCTTGAGTCATATTTGATGAATGAAAATGAGTGGAGGCCTTGGAAAAAATTTATAACTCATAGAAAGTGATTTGGTGCCTTAGGTTCCATATTATGACCTAAAGAAGCAACATGATGTTAGGCCTTTTGTTTTAATGATGTGATAACTCCAATAGGCTTAAAAGGAGTCTAGAACCATATTTGAGAGGAAATAATGAGGCCTAGGAATTGTTTGAGAGGTGTTGCTTCATTAGGTGCTATTATGGCCCATAATGGAACCTATAGAGCAATTTAGTGTTTCATCAAGTTATGTAGCCTTAAAATGTGTTTTATGAACCTAATTGGCTCTCATAAATTGTATTTAGGCCAAGAGAAACCATTTCCACCAATTTCCAGGTGTGTGGCCGAATGAGGAGGCTTGAATTCAAAGGAAAAAGTGCGTGATTGTGTGCAAGGTAGCTCTCTTCCCCTTCTCTCATGCATGAATGTGTGTTTACCTTGTTTTAGAATGTATGTATGTGTATTTTCAAGCTAAGAAAAGTATGCTAGCATGCCTTCATATGTCATGACTCTTGATACCATGTTATGTTTTAAATGAATCCATGATGTTTGTATGAGTTTCTTGAGTGTGGAGAGGCCAAAAGCTCTTCCCTTGGGTGAGGATGAGCCAAGAACCCTCGAGCTTGGTTAAGATAAAGCAAAAAGTCTCCCAAAAGCAATGTAGGCTCCCAAGAGTATGGTTAAGTCCAAAGTGTTCAAGAATGGGTGAGGCAAGCCCAAAATCCATGAGGAGAAGTGTGAGGCCAATCCAAATACTTGGTGAGCTCTTAAATGATTTATATGAGTTGTTCACATGCCAAGTTTGCTTTTAAAATGTCCATGGCTTTTATTTTCTCTATGCATGCACTTGTAAAGCTTGCTTTGTACATATTATGTGTGATTGAATGGGAGATGAGTTATTGGGATTCTTTGAATCCCATCCCCTCCTCTCTAATGATCTAACATGCTAGGTGGATCAAGTAACTATGGTGAAGGGAGCCAACAATAATGAAGAGGAATGTAACAAGCTCATGCCTTATTTTGTTCATTTTGGAACCATAATGATGGTTCATGATGTATATGATGTTGTAAATGTATTATGAACCTTGAAACTTGTATAAATATGCTATTATGTGATGTTTATAACTATGGATATAATGTATGGACTCGAGAATACAATTTGAGTTTGTAATGCCCAATTATGCAATGTTGAAGTATGATGTGAATGTGTATAAATGTGGGTTGAATTGGCAAAATGAGATGCATGAGATTGAAGACCACTTTCACAGCTCACACAAGTCTCAAATATACTTTTAGACTTGCCCAAAAGGTGCCACAACCAAAGGAAGGCTATTTGGCAAATTTGGTACTTCATATGGAGCCAAATTTGACCATAATAGAATCCTATATCACTTTTTAGCCAAATAACCTAGTCTTGATTTGAAATTTGGCATGAAATTAGGCATCATTGAGAGCTTTCTGTGAAGCTAAAGATCCTAATTTTTGGAGGTCTACAAAATATTTGATGAATTTTCAAAGTTGGCAAAATTTATGGTTTCTGGTTTGCTACACTATTCATTTGGTCAGAAATTGTTTTCTATCACACAAAGCTCAAATGATGTCCAATTACCACCAAATTTTATACAGAGAAACTAGATGATCACCGTGACTTGTGACAACTAGAAGCACCTCATTTGGAGGTCTAGAGATTGAGATATGAATTTTTAAAGTTTCTATCTAGTATCAGTAATTTTGCCCGACCAGAAGTACTGTTCTATTGAATTTTGAAGTCTGGGCTTGATGAACTGATCTTGACATATTTTTTCTCTCTATTTAACATCCACAGATTTCTAGATTGGTATCATTTTCATGTATTATATTTTTGTAGAATTAATTGGACATTTTAAAAGTTTTTTGCAGAATTCTGTGACAGCTCTAGAATTTAGTCAGATCTCTAGACCATTTTGGATGTCAAACGTCCTCTGTGATGCATGTTATGATATGGGCATATTTTTAGTGTGAATTAGACATCTATAGCTTCCCATAATGCCCAAGATTTTATGATTTTGATTTTTTTATATTTAGTTATGATTTTCTAAGTTTTGGTCAGAATAAGGAGCAAATCTAGCCGAAATTAAACAAGCCCATTTCATGCTCCATTTCGGTTTCCATGAGTTGTGGGCATGATTTTGTGACATAAATGAGTTGTAATGATGTATTTAAATATGAGGATACATAGCATGAGCACACATGGTCCACGTGACACCGATTGTGTAACACCATAGTTTCTTAGCTTTATTCATGCAATTCTCATGTCTCATGCCAAGTATTTCATAAAGAGACAAAGAAAAATAGCCTTAAAAGTGAATATTTTCACATTACGTAGCGTATGAAAGTTTCATTCAATGTCACGTGAATCGTGTGAGCTCATACTATGCCCCTTCATATTTAATTACCTTATCACAACTCATTTGTATCACAAAAACATGCCTACAACTCATAGAAACCGAAAAGAGGCGTGGAGAATGAGTGTTCCTTCTCGGCCAACATTGGCCTCATTTCTGGGCAAAATTTAAAAAATCATAACTAAATGTAGGAAAATTGAAATAATGCAATCTTGGTCATTATGGAAATCTTAGGATGTCTACTTCATGCTAAAAATATGTACAAGTCATAACATCTCACACATAGAATCTTTGACATGCAAAATTATCTGTAGGTCGGACTGTGTGCTGATGCTGTCATAAATTACTGATATGAACTTCAAAAATGTCCAATTAATTCCAAAAAAATCCAATACATGATAATGATACCAATATGGAAATCTATAGATGTTAACTAGAGAGGGAAAATATCTCTAGATCAGTTTATTAAGCTCCACTCTCAAAAATCGATGGAATAGTACTTCTGGTCAGGCAAGATGACTGATACTAGATAGAAATTTTAAAAATTCGTATCTCTCTCTATAGACCTCCAAATGAAGTGCTTCTAGTTGACACAAGTCACTGTGATTATCTAGTTTTTCTGTATAAAATTTCATGACAATTGGACATCATTTGAGGCTCGAGTGACAGAAAACATTTTCAGACCAGTTTAACAGTACATCAGACCAATTCCATAAAATTTGCCAACTTTGAAAAATCATCAAATATTTTGTAGACCTCCGAAAATAATGAACTTTAGTTTCCCAAAAAGCTCTCAATGAGACCTAATTTCATGTCAAATTTCAGATCAATAGTAACTCATTTGGCTAAAAAGTGACATAGGATTCCATAAATGGTCAAATTTGGCTCTATATGAGGTACCAAACTTGCCAAATGGTCTTCCCTTAGTGTTGGCACCTTTTGGGCAAGTCTAAAAGCATATTTAAGACTTGTGTGAGCTGCCCAAATGGTTCTAAATCTCATACATCTTATTTTAGCTATTCAACCCTCACTTATACACATAATTTATCAAACTTTAAATTCTCATTCTATAGCCTTGCATACTCAAAACATGGGCTAGTGGTCATATATTATAATCATGCATCTAAACATCACATAATAATGTATTTACACATGTCTCAACATTCATAGTACATATGTAACCTTATATACATGATGAACCATCATTATGGTTCCAAAATAGACAAAATAAGACACAAGGTTGTTAATCTCTCTTCCTCATCATTGTTGGCTCCCTTCACTGTCATTGCTTGGTCCACCTAGCATGTTAGATCATTGTAGGGGAGGGGAGGGGAGGGGAGGGGAGGGGATGAGATTCAAAGAATTCCAATAGCTCATCTCCCATTCAATCATACATAATATGTGCAAGCAAGCTTTACAAATGCATGCATGGAGAAAATGAAAGCCATAGATATTTTAAAAGCAAACTTGGCATGTAAACAACTTATACAAATCATTCAAGAACTCACCAAGTGTTTGGATTGGCCTCATACTTCTCCTTATGGATTTTGGACTTGCTTCACCCATTCTTGAGCATTTTGGACTCAACCATACTCTTAAGAGCCCACTTTGCTTTTGGGAGACTCTTTGCTTTATCTCAACCAAGCTCGAGGGTTCTTGGCTCATCCTCACCCAAGGGAAGAGTTCTTGGCCTCTCCACACCCAAGCAAATTCATACAAATATCATGTGCTCATTTGAAACATAACATGGCATCAAAGATCATGGAATATAAAGGCATCCTACCATACTTTTCATAGCTTGAAAGTGCACATACACACATGCTAAAACAAGCTAAACATACATCCATGCATGAGAGAAAGTGGAGAGAGCTACCTTATAGGCTAACACAAGCCTTCGCTTTCAATTTGTCTTCTCCTTTGTTGATTTCACAATTACAACTAGATGGAAGTGCTTCTCTTGAGCCTAGACACACAAAGAGCATGGAATTACTCTCTCATAACTCAACACTTATTCACAAAGCTAGGGGTTTCTTTATAGCAAACCCTACAAAGTATATAAGAAACTAGGGGTTCTTTCTCTCTCTAGAATTTCACAAACTCTTCCTCTCTCTCATGTTCTCAAGTCAACATACCTAGGAAAAACAAAGAAGTAAAGCTACATGCGTTCTAACCTCCTTCAAGAGTGATTTTCTACTTTCCCTCTTTTGAACCAAGCCCAAAACATAGCTAATTCAACATCCAAAACCATAACAAGAGAGGGCAGAGAGAGAAGAACAAAACTCTAGGAAGAAAAGCTATGGAGATCTCAAGTTATGCTTACCTTTTTCTTGTTCTCCTTCCTCCTCTAGGTGTCTCTCTCTCTCCTCCCCCTTTTCTCTGCCTTGGATGAAGCCTAAGTTGGTTAAAAGGAGAAGGAATGAATTGGGACGCTTTAAGAAGTTAAATTCTCTTTTTTCATGTTTTTCTAGACTAACCTTCGCTATAGCAAAGAATAACCCTTGCTACGGTGAGCACGTATCAGTCCCATACCCCTGTTTTTACTATGGCACGCACTACGGCGAGCAACTCCCTGGTTTTTATATGGGATGCCCACACTCGCTATAGCTAAAAGCATTTTTGCTATAGCTAGAAGGCACTCTCGTTATAGTTAGACCATTTCTCGCTATAGCGAATAGGTATATTCGCTATAGCTAGGCCATTTCTCGCTATAACTAGCAGACTTAGAAAATTTCAGGACTTCAAAAAAAATTTTAGCTTCTTCTTTTCTTCTTCTTTTTTTCTCTCTTTTTTTCTGGTTGTTACAAATTGTAATTTTTAAGTATGATACAATGCAAATAAACCCATTATTTTTGGTCCTTTTTCATGTGCTCTTATGGAAATGAAGATGTGAAGCTTATGAATGTTATGAAATAAGCTAAAATTGATGGTGTTACACAAGGGGTCATAGACTATTTACAATAATAATATGCATCATGAAGTCTCATAGTAAATTAAAAGACAAAAATTAAGCATAAGGGTGGCAATCTTCTTTCTCCAATGTGGTTAGCTCCCATTGCCATGTCTATTTGGTCCACCTAGCATATTAGGACATTTAAGAAGAGGGAGTGAAATTCAAGAATCTCAATAGCTCATCTGCCATTCCATCACACATAATATGTGCAAGCAATTTCTATAAATGCATGTGTGGGAAAAATAGAAGTCATGAAGATTTAAAATCAAGCTTGGCATAGAAACATATTATATAAGGCATTCAAGAGCTCACCAAGTGTTTAGATTGGCCTCACACTTCTCATGGATTTTGGACTTGCCTCACCCATTCTTTAAGCACTTTGGACTCAACCATACTCTTGGGAGCCCACTTTGCTTGTAGGAGACTCTTTACTTTATCTCAACCGAGCTCAAGGATTTTTGGCTCATCTTCACCGTGAGAAAGAGTTATTGGCCTCTCCATACTCAAGCAAGCTCTATATTCATTTGAAAGTATAATGTGGCATTAAGAGTCATGGTATATAAGAGCATGCTAGCATACTTTTCATAGCTTGAAAATATACATACACACATTCTAAAACAAGCTAAACACATATCCACGCATGAGAGAAGGTGGAGAGAGTTACCTTATGCAAATCTACACACTTTCCCCTTTGGATTTCCTTCCTTTGCCTCAGCTATACACCTATAATTTAATGAAGATGGTTTCTCTTGGTCTAGACATGATTTAAGGGAGCTAATTAGGTTTATGAAACATATTCTAAAGCTATACAATTTACTTAAGCCCTAGATTACTCTATAGGCTTCGTTATGGTCCATATTGGTGCCTAATGAAGCAACACTCAAATAACTTCTAGGCCTCATTCTTTCCTCTCAATTAGGATTCTTGACTCCTTTTAAGCCTCTTGGAACCACCAAACTATTAAAATAAAGGGCCTAGTATCATATTACTTTTTTAGGTCATAATATGGAACCTATGGCCCTAATTCACTTTTCTTGAGTTTTAAATTTTTTCCAAAGCCTCTACTCATCTTCATTCATCAAATGTCACTCAAGAATGGCCTTAGAAAAATTTAAAACTTTCCTTAACTATGTCATCCCTACTTGGCCGAAACTTAGAGCATAAATGAGATTTAATGGCTTCTTGATTTTTCCTTGATGGGGGAACCACTTAGGGAGGTTGTTAAGAGTTTTAGGAGGTCAAGAAAACACTTAAATAACCAAGGGAACTTATGGATTAAATCAGTTTTTACAATCCCCTTAAGTGCTCTACACTTTTCCAACTTCTAGTTTCATGGATTTCTTTAGAATTTCTTGGTATCTTCCATCTTCCTCTAACTTAATCTCACTAATTCTTGATGGTTCTTGAACAAAAACCCTTCCCTCTCTTGGGGTGTATTTTGGTCGAAATATGGGAGAAGAGCCAAGGAAAAAGAAGCAACATCTTGTATGGAAAGTACCTTGAATCAAGCTCTTCCTTTGCTTGGCTTGCTTCCTCAAATTTCAAAATTTCCCCCTCTATTATGCCTTAAAACACCACCAAACTCCCCATTAAAACCATAGAAAGAGAGCTTGAGAGGAGAGGAGCAAGTTTCAAGAAGCAAAGATATGGAATTTCTTAAAGTTTCTTACATTTTTCTTGAATTTCTTCCTCCAAAATCTTCATCCTCTTGTGCGCCTAAGAAGCTGGAATTTTCCTCTGAAAATGAGCAAAAGCAAGTCGATCTTAGAGAGGAGAGAAAGAATGTGGCATATAAAGAAGAAGAAAGAAGCTTCCTTTAACACTTTAATGCCAATTTTGCCCTTTGTTCTTAGCATTTTCGTTTCTCCTTTGTTTTAGCTCCTTTTTGAGGAATGTATTTTTCATTATAAAATTTAGATTTCCAATTTAATAAAATACCTTTGGAATCACTCAAATCGAAGCTAAAACCTTTCTGAACGAACTGGTTAAAGTTTGGGTCAATCGATATCAGAAAGAGTACACTGGAGGGGCTTTACTAGTCTCGGAGCTTCCCATGGTTTTTGGGGCCTCTGAGAACCCTAAGCAACTCAAAGTTTCATTTAAAAAGCCCTCCTAGGTGATTTTTCAAAATTACACTTATTTATGAAAATGCCACTGGCCTTTCAGCAAATTTTTTAAATCACTCTGACCCTAATTTCTGGACAACTCAAGGCTTAAATCCTCATTTTCTATTATTTAAAATTTTATCCAAATTTTATTTGGCCTTGAATCACTCATCTCAGGGAACTTGCTTTGAAAACTGACTCATTTCAGTATTTTACGAAAAATCAGATGTTACATAAGAGGCAAAGAAAAGAATTTTCTTTTGAAAATAATTTTTATACTTATATGGTATAAGAAGATTCTTTAAATTTTTATGAAGCTATTTCTTTGTCAGATGCTCATCTTTGGAAAGAAGCAATTAAGGTAGAAATTGATTCTATTAATCAAAATAAAACTTGGGTTTTAGTAGATTTGCCTCTCGGAGTTAAGCCTATTAGTTGTAAATGGGTTTTTAGGAAGAAAATTAATCCTAATAGGTCCATTAATAAATATAAAGCTAGGTTGGTTACTAAAGGTCTTACTTAAAAATAAAATATTAATTATTTTGATATTTTTCCTCTGGTTACAAGAATTTCTTCTATAAGGATTATGATTACTTTAACTTCAATTCACAAGCTTTATGTTCATCAAATGGATGCTAAAACTATTTTTTTAAATGGTGATTTAAAAGAAGAAATTTATATGATACAACTTGAAGGATGTGTTGCTCTTGGACAAGAAAATAAAGTATGTAAACTTGTTAAATCTTTATATGGATTAAAACAAGCACCCAAACAATGACAAGAAAAATTGAATGAAGTTTTGACAAGTGATGGCTTTAAAACTGTTGAAGTAGAAAGGTGTGTTTATATAAAACTTGTAAATAATAATTGTGTGATTATTTGCTTATATGTGGATGACATGCTTATTTTTGGTACTAGCATGAATGTTGTGATTGAAATTAAGAGCTTCCTTGCATTTAAATTTGATATGAAAGATATGACTAAAGCAAAAGTGATTTTGGGTGTCAAAATCATAAGGAGTGAAAATAGTATTTTACTATCTCAAAAGTATTATGTTAGAAAAATTCTTTAAAAGTTTGGACATTTTGATTATTCTCTTTTAAACACTCCTTAGGATTATAGCATACAATTATCAAAATATAAAGGTGATTCGGTGGCTCAATCTAAATATGCACAAATTATTGGAAGTCTGTTGCATCTAATGAATTTTACCAAGCTTGATATAACATATGCTATATATAGATTGAGTAAATAAATCTATTGTCCAGGCAGTGAGCATTGAATGGCTTTAGTTAGATTGATGAGATATTTGAGAGGTGCCATGAACTATGGCATACTTCATAGTGGATTTCTCACTATATTAGAATCTACTAGTGGCTATGTTTTCACTCTTGGTTGTGGTGCAGTATCCTGGAGATCAGCCAAACAAAAGTATCATTACACAATCCTCAAGGGATTTAGAGTTTATTGTTATGGAACTGGCTAGTACTGAGGCTGAGTGGTTGAAAAGCTTCTTAGTAAATATTCCATTAGGAGAAAAACCGATGTCTTTACATTGTGACAACTGATCAACGATGGCTACGGCTAAAAATAAGACTTTTAATGGCAAAAGCAGACACATTTGGTTTAGACATAATATTATAAGGTAGCTACTAAAAGAAGGAGTGATTTCAATCGAATTTGTAAGGTCAAAAGTAAATCTGGTAGATCCATTGACTAAACTTCTAAGGAAGAAACAACTTGATAACACATCAAGAGGAATGAGACTTAAACTAATATGAAATCAACAATGATGGTAACCTAACCTCTGTGATTAGAGACCCTATGAAGGAAGTTCATATGGGTGAAAACAAGTCATATGTTAGTTCTGCTAGTACAAAGTTCTAGTCCTTTCCTATAGTATGAGAAAGTGCTAGAATGCATTATTGGTAAGGTTGAGCAAAACTCTTAATGATTTCATATTCCTTATGGAAGGTGTATTCATTGCAAATACACTTGATGGAATCACCTATATGAATGTGGAGTAGGGTCGCTCCTATGAGATTGTAGCGAAATCTCTAGAGCATTCATTAAATACCAAGCATGTGCATGGGCATTTAAAGTGCAAAATCATCGTTAATAACCGGAACTATGGAGATATAATCTGACTAATAAGTCTTCTAGTATACAATCTAGAGTTATTGGTTCATAAAAACTTTAAGCTTTACTGACAACTCTATGTACTAAGTGTTATTGATCTAGGTCTGGTTCATAGTCCAAAAGACACCAAATTTGAAACGGTTATACTCATGTGTGTAACTCAGATGATATTGTTCTTTTGACACATGTAGGGAATTGTTGGAGTATATACATGTGTGTGTGTCAAAAGAAAAGAGTCCCACATTGCTTAAAATAGAAAGAGTCATAGTGTATATATATACTAAGATGTGATATTGGGTAAGTGAATGGACCAAGAAGAGGAGTGGGCATGTGCGCACAACAACGGGGCAATGCAATTGAAAACCTTCAATTTCTCCTCTGTGCACGAGTTAAACATGATACTAGGCATTTTTTGTTGAAAATATTTTTGTCAAATTTAAAATATTTTGTTTAAAATAAGCTTACCAGAAAAACTTTTATTTTTAGCCGTTTCAAATTTGGGACTTTTTGAAACTTCTAATTATCGATTTTAATTTTCTCATTAACTAGTTTCCTTCTAATGTTCAGAAAATGGTCTTCTCCTTTAATTGCTTTTAATCCCAATATTCAAAACTGATTAATCATGATTAAATCGTCATTAATCAGTTTTATTGCTCATCATTTCTATTTACGTCATCGGCTTATAAAAGGGTGCATGGTGCAATTCAAGATGCATCGAGCCATTGAGTTCTTTGGCTTCTCTTCTCTTCTCTCAACTTTGAGTTTTTGTTCTGCGTTGTTATGCTTCCTTATAGATTGCCGCAGGAAGGATCCATTTAATCTTACAGAGTTGCCGACTTGTACCAGAATAGCTTTTAAGGATAGTGACCTCGGGCATGACTTGAATCATTTTTCCTAACATATTTATGAATTGTAGTTAACAGTTTTTAGATTTAGTAGGCATATTCTAATAATGTATTAGAGGACAAATTTTTTAGAAAGAATTTTTATAGACTAAATTGCACAACTAAAATATGAATTGGCATCAAAATATAATTTTCTTAATTAGTGGCCTTTTTGTAATTAGAAAAAGCAAATGAAGAAAATGTAGATGATTTTTTTTTCCTGTTCTAGTATATATTCTTAATTAATGGGACCTTTTTTGTAAGTAAATTTTTAAATAAATATGACATTGCAATAGAAGGAACAATTATATTATACCCAAAATATACTAATATTTTGTCTGACTACTTGTATAGGCATACATTATATTACAAATTGAAGGCTAAACTAATCCCAAGAAATGGTTAAGCATCCATCCCCCTCTATTATAAAAAAGTATATTGCCTTTTCTTAAAATAAAAATTACAATTAATTTTAAGCCAAAATACCATTAAGTTTATAAAAGGAAAAAATGGACAGACATCCCGTGTAACATTTTATCAACTAACCGCCATGTACTTTTTCGGATAATAGACCCATATACTTCAATTTCATTTTAAAAAATTTTTCTTCCATCCACTTTTCGGTTATTGTGATCACCTTTGCACGGATGTGAATGACACTTGTCATTTTTTGGTAAGCCAATGAAATATTTAATTATAATTATAATGAGACAATTTAAAAAATATGATAAAGCAGTTAGAATAAAACTAAAAAAAAAAGAAACACATTTTGGTGGAAAATTTCATGCAAGAAAGTTTAATTTATGAGTTAACAATCACTTAAACTCTCGTTTATATTATATTAATAAGTTTATAGTATGAGTTTAACAAATAAAAAGATGATTTTAATTGAAAAAATTTAAATAAATAAATGAATTTTTTTTTATTTTTTAAATATTAAATTAAAAAATAATAATTTTGTCTTGGATCATCTTGAAGCCATTGTTAATGATTTGCCTCCCAAAAGGTTTGGAGGATGGCTCGAAGAGGATCATTTAGGCTGCTAACTCAAGTGAAGACTGACGTTTCTTCTCTGGCATTGATGACCCACCTTTGTGTGTGAATGATGTATCTTCCCCGCAAAGTTATTAGATCAAAAAATTATGGTAAAGTATAAAACTTACTCAATTTTGACATTTCAGACAGTTTCCACAAAAAAGTCAAATTAATACATATATTCACACACACACACACACACACACACACACACACACACACACACACATATATATATATATATATATATAATTAACTAGTCATTTTTTACTCAAATTTCTACCCATTTCATATATCACCTAGGTTAACCTCAGTAGACTTGTATTTTCATATAGATCCTATATATTAATTTTACATATCAAATTTAATAATAATTAAACAACAAATGTGCAACTACTACCTATTATTTGTTTATCTTAAATTAATGTACTATTTTCGTTGATGAGAGATAACTTTTTAACTAATTATATATCCTTCTATATAAAGATAAAACATTTTTCTGAATTTATGATCAAAATAATTGTGATAACTGGTTTTGCTTCCTTTTCCTTTCGTACAATTACTTCTAATGAATAAAATCCGCCTATTTCAAGTGTCTTGAGTGTCACAGGATTTTCAGCCAGGGATGCTGGAAAAGGAGTTTTCATACCCACACAATCAATATCAACCACTTCTTGGAGATTTAGAAATTGATAATTCTATGATGATCCTTGCTCTACGTACACTTGCGATTCTGCGGCTTATTTAAAGTCATTTTTTTTCCCAAAAAAGTGGCATTTCCACTAAGTTTGCAGATTTTGAAATGGAAATGACAATTTTTTATGTCTATCACTAATCCTTTACTAATTGATATATTTAGTGATGGATCCTAATTTGTCACTAATTTCAATTTTTCCAATAGTGAATGAACCAATAAATAATGCTGCTAATTTGCTTCAGAAGATAAAGTCAAAGGGACCATTAATTGTTTACAACATGATTGAAAGCAAAATAAGGAATTAAAAAAAATAAAGAAACCTACTTTACACAACAAAGCCATGCGTTCTACTTTGTTGGAAAAGCATAAGAAGAGATGGGTCAGAATTTCTTAGCTGTAGAGGTGATCTTGTCAAATTAATGCTCAACGCGATAGATTATAGTCACTGATTAGACTTTAATCATATTCACATTAAAAACACCTTATATTTATAGAGTGGAAGAGAGCATACTCTTAGAAAAATTGTATTCTCTATGAACTTTTCTTCTTATTAGAGATATGAATGAATAATCATAATATCTCTATATCCCCTTTTTGTTTTTGTCTTTTTTTTGGGTATATTTTAAAATATGAGATAACTCTATCTCATAATGCCAAAATTCAAGGTCAATTATCTTATCCTATCAAGATAATATAACCGACTTTATTTTGTATCATTCAAAAATAAGTTGTTGAATAGCAATAATAATTAATTATTTAACTAATTATTATTTTTGGGTTTTCATAATGGATTTGGGTCAGTCAATTTTTGGTGCCCCAATAATCTAATATCTCCAGTTAGTACATGATGGGATGAGTAATATAGAACTTTTCACTCTTGAACTTTCATACTAGGTGTTCCGTCATGACTACATAGGCACAATATTCAAGAACTCTTATATTAAGAATCCTACCATAAGACTAGCATAAAAGACTACTACCCTTCGATATATATGACACACTCATTTATGTGCCTTTGATGCCTTAGATTCACCAATATATATTCTACTCTCAGCAAATCTAATCATTTTAAGTTTCAATAATATTAAGATTGTCTTTCTTGTATGGATAGTTTTTATGCTTATGATGTTACCAAAATAACTTCATAACTGACATGTCTTAGACAATAGCATAGTTATATATATTCTAGGTAATTTTTCTTTTACCCACATATCACTTAGATAAGAAATAGCTACTTTCCTAATATTGGTTCTTTAGGTCAAATTTATCATAACCATAAGATGTGTGCTAAAGTAGCAAGCATTGACTCATTTCCTTATGATATTGTAAAAATCATAAGGGCATTTATGAAAGAATTTGTTTTTTTTTTGGGACTCACACAATAATGAAGTAAGGACATATGCACTTGCTTTCTAATTGTGATCCTTCAGCACATGCAAAATGAATTGTATGCAATAGTGTTTCTCTTACATTATAAAAGTGTATGTTGAATTTATTTATTAGTTAACATTGTATTGATTATGGTCTAAATATATGCAATATCTAACTTGAGTTCTACTATTCCACTTGTATTCTTGGGCATTCTTTGAAAAGACTCGAATATGGCTACAAGTATTATGGAAAAAGTGGGATTCCATAATTTAATCCATATAGTTATGTTTTTTTTTGGATCTCATATAGACTTACCTTTTTTCTTTTATCAAGGTGATATATTTCTATCTTGTGTTTTTTCTTTTTGTCACATTAACACTCTTGCTGCTTAACATAGTAAGCACAAATGTCTCATTTTTGGTTGCTATTCATGAACACCAAAGATAGTTGCTAGTGTGAGAGAGCTAACTTCATTAACATATATGACACACTATCATTGTGTATATGCTATTTGTAATTATGGCATAACACATCAATTTAGTCAACAATTAAGTTATACATATGGTATGATACTTTTAAGTTCTATGCATATCAAGATATTTTACGTCTTCTCATAGACATCTTTAGGTATGGGTTTCACATAGGATCAACTTATGTTTGATACATAGATATATTTTGAAGTAACACTTATGTGCTATTGATCTTTCTCACACTTGTGTTTATATATTTACTCTTGTTATGATACTTAGGGAGTTTAGTGTAAGCTATGGCTTTTATCTATCACAATTGATTAATGTAGGACTCAACATCCTACCAATGATCCCCAAGAGTTTCACAAACTTCTTTAGTTATATAACTTATTGCATTGTTGTAAAACATACAATAAATTCTACTTTTGTGATGAATAACATCATACATGTCTACTTCTTGTTGTTCAAAGATATAATATCACCATTTAACAATAATGTATATCCAAAAGTTAATTTTATGTATTTGGAATTCCTTTCCAATATAGTGCTTAGTTTATAATATCCTACAGGTATCTTAGAAATCTCTCAATAGTCTTCCAATCCTATTGACTGGGATTTGACTAATATTAGTTCACAAGGTCATCTCTAATAAATGTTTGACGTTGTATATATATCATTACATATAGTATCTAACAAAGTTGGAATAAAGGACATTCTACATAATTTTCAATCTAAATTCAACTTATGGACGTATTTCATAACTAAACTATCGCTTTTACTACAAGAATATTGATGGGTTTATAGTCTTTCATGCTAAAATGCTCAAGAACTTTTTAATTATAATTCTCTTGTGAAAGAGCAATTAATTTCTCTAAGAAATTCTCTTAGATATTAATTCTAAGGATATACATTGTTTTATTCATATCTTCTATCTCAAGAGAAGGGATAACTATTCTTTGATAACCATTAAAGAATGTTCACTATTCTTAACTAATGGCTTATTATCCACATAAAAGATAATATTATAACATTTCACTTAAACTATTTAACACAAATGCCATGGTCTTTATTTGAATTTCATGCAAGGTTAATATTTGATAAGATTTCAAATACAACCTAGATGATTGTATCAATCTATAAATGGACCTTTAAAGCTTACAAACATTACACTCTACTTCTTTTGTTATGGAACCTAATGGTTGTTCCATGTAGTTTCTTCTTCTAATTCTTCATTTGGGAATATAGTTTTTCACATCTATTTGATATAGTTGAGTTTAAACTTGTAATTATAGCTAGGATTGATCTATATACCCCTTGGTAATTAGGCGTGTCCTATGTCTCTTGATTGATCCATTTGTTTTCTTTTTTATATTTTAGAATAATTTGTTCTTAGTCATCTTTCAATAAGATGGATGGTTAATCAATTCCCAGAAATAATTTTTCCTCATTAGATCTATCTCTTATTCCATTGCTGTCATCTTTAATAGGGTATGATTGAGCCTCTTAAACTATGTTTGGCCCCTTTTTTTTGTCTATTTTATACCTTTGAATGTTGCCTTTTCAATTTCAAAATGATTTTTAGGCTTATGTTCATGGTTATTCTAAAATAATGGAGTTATCTATGTAACATTTTTATCTTGTACCAAGATCCCACTTGGATTAACATGTCATGATACAACTACTTGTTCTCATTAACTTGATTTTATGTCTCATGAAGAGACATATATCTATCAATTTCTCCACTATTAGGAAATTTATTCTTTAAATGTGGTGTTCCTTGATTTTATTTATATTATATTTCCACCTTTATTCTCATTAATGAAGATATACTTGTCAATCTCTCAACATGCATATTATGTTAGAATGAATTTATTGTAATGAATTTTTAGATTTAGTTGCTTTTCCAAATAGTTTTTTAATTTGCTTTGCCTAATAAACAATATTCTTATAATGACATTTCTAAAATAGAAATAGATCCTAGCATCTCCTTTTTTTAGTCTACTCATTTTCTCTGTACTATAAAAGCTAGCCTAATGTGCCAAATATTCATTTTCAAAACTAAACTATAAGCATAGTATTGAGTAAAGCAATTATGTTGATAATTATGCCTAGCACAATAAAAACATTATAAAGGAAAGTAGAATCGTATTCCTTGTCCTTTTTCTAATGTCAATAGAATTGTCATGAAAAATCAACACTAAAACCTAAATTAAGAAGAGAAATAATAAATGTTAAGTTTCATTGGATCTCAAAAATGTATAAATCTTGTATTGGTTGCAAAATAAAGCTTTTTTTTTTCTTTTGAAAAGGAATTAATGGTATTTTGCAAAGAATCCTTGAACATTATGTATGTGGTCTATGGCCTTTAACTTATTTTGCTTAATACATTCACAAGCAAAGTGATTCACTCATTGACAAGTATAATACTTAGCCTTTACTATGTCAACATTCTTTTTACCATGTTTATCTATTTTCATAGATTCTTTCTTGGCCTTCTTGAAATGTTGGCCTGATATTTTCTTGTTATAAAAGTATTGTCTTTCTTATGCTTAGATTTTGAAGTCACAATATTTGTTATATGAGCTTTTCTAGAGGATCTAGCAACTTCTAAGTGCTCATCCCCAAGCTTTATATGACAAGCAACATCATTAAAAAAATTTTTTGAGGATTAAATTCACTTTCATATGTTTCTAATTGATAGGAAGAGATCTTACAATAGCCTAAACTTATTGTTCATTAGTAAGAATATGACCATCTAATTTTAATTCCTTAATGGTTAGTCTTCTTAGTTTGGTTATAGAAATTTAACTAAACTTGTCATTAAACAATATCCACATGATTGAATAGTCAAATACAACTTGCACTCATACAATTTGTGATATTCTGAAACCTGGATTCTCATAGCCGAAATTGACTTATATTGCAAAAGAATATTTCTTTTTGTATGCGACTTTTCTAGTTCTTATTTTATTTTGCATTTTATTTATGTTTTTTCTATGATATTTTTTGGTGATTAATATCTTACTAGGTCTGAACACAATGCTACGTCTTGGGCTTTGATATGCGTCATGCTACATAGAATTTGAATGTTAAAAAATGGTGATCCTTTCCTATATTTGTGATATTGATATTGTAACAAACGTAATTTTTGTAAAACAATGAAATGTGTAGTATAGAAGAAAGTCCTCTAAAATGAGTTAGATAATGTCCCAAAAAATTTAGGGAGAGCTCTGAGCTCCTAAAAATGATAATTCTAAGTTCTGACGGAAATAAAAATGGAGTTAGGGAGAAATAATTTGTAATAGAAATTGATGAAACATCATGATATTTTCATAAACAAATGCAATTTTTGAAAAACACATAAAACGACATTTTAAATGGGAAATTAGAGTTACCTAAGGTTCTTAGAGGCCCCAAAAACCATGGGAAGCCCCGGGACCAATAAAGCCCCTCCGGTGTATGTTTTCCAATGTCGGTGAGCCTAAACTTTAACGGAGTTGTTCAGTAAGGTTTTAACCCAAATTGAATGATTCCAAAGGTATTTTATTAAATTAGGAACCTAAATTTTACAATGGAAATGACGGTTCTAAAAAAGGAGTTAAAACAAAACCAAAACAAAATTGCCATTACAAAAGGACGAAATTGAAATTTTTGGAAAAGTATGCTTCTAGAAGCTCCCACACACTTCTTCCTTCTTTTCCCACCTTCTTAAGCATGAATTTCTCTACCCAAACTATAGAAAAATAGCAGCTCTTCTAGGTACACAAGGAGAGGGAGAGAAAGAGGAGAAAAATCAAGAGAAAGGTAAGGAAATCTAAGGAATTTCATGCTCCATCATTCTCCAATCTTGTTCCTCTCTTTCCATGGTTTATTTAAGATGAATGGTTTTGTTTTGGTCTAGAAATTTAGGGAGGAGTTTGAATTCCTTGTGGTGGAATAAACCATGAAGAAAGAGCTTGGAAAACACACTTGAATCTAAGGTAAATTCTCACTTTGGTTGATTTCTTCTCTTGCTTCTTCTTGGTGTATGATTTCGGCCTTATACAGAACCATATAAGGGGGAGTTTTCTATTCAAAAGCAAGAGAGAAATAAGGGTTTTAGGCTATTGGGAGATGGAATATGACAAGAAATTCCAAGAAAAACCAATCAAGCTAAGAAAGTGTGGAGATTTTTAGGGTTTTGTAAAATCTGATTTTGTGTGAATGCTCCCTTGGTTATTTGAATATTTCCTTGAGCTCCTAAGACCTCTAGGAATCCTCCCAAGTGGCTTTCTTGTTAAGGAAAAATCAAGAAGCTTGTGAACTCTTTCCTTGGTGCATATCTCAGCCTATGCTAGTTCATAGAGCTAAGGAGTATTTTAATTTGTTCTAGCCTTGGTTTGGGACTTTATATGATGTTAGAAGATGGGAGAAACTAGTGAAAAAAATTTAGAAGCCATGGATTGGAAGATGGAACAATGATATCCATAATGGTGTCTTAAGAAGCAACTTGATTTTTCAATTGTGCAAGTAAATGTGTGAGAGCTCCAAGGACCTTAAATGAGTCTAAGAAGCCTATAAATAGCAACAGAATGGAGCTTAGAACTTGAAATATGAGAGTTGCTTCATTCAGCCAATTATGGAACTATTATGCCACTTATGAGACTAAATATGTATTCAAGCTTTAGTTTAGTATCTTGGCTTACTTTAAGTGAGTAATTGTGTATTGTTTATGTTGGCTAGGCTAAGAGAACCCTACTCCACCTAGGTGCATTTGTGGGATTGAAAAAGGGAAGGAAAAGGATCAAAAAAAGGTTGCCTAAATCCAAGGTAGCTCTCCACCTCATTCTCATTACATTCTTGTGTGCATTTGTATGTAATTGTGTGCTTGTGTATGCTCTTATGACTTGAGAATATGCCACTTGATGCCTTGACATTACATTGGTACCAATGTGTCTTCTTGAATGACTATGGTTGTGGAAATGGCTCATAAGGGTGAGGTGATGCCAAAATTCCTTTAGTGAAGGTGAGACAAGGCCAAAAGTATCTTGGAAAAGTGAGGTCAAGTCAAAATTTCCTAGGTCAAGAGTGAGGCAAATCCAAAAATCCTAGAAATGGGATAAGGTAAAACCAAAAATTCCTAGAGCATGGTCATAGCTTGAATGTAAATAAGTGGCATGGGAATTGTAACTTTGCATACTTTATGGTTGCCAAACCTTCCATACATGTGCTTAGATGTATATATGCCTTGAATGTGTGTGTGAATGGGTGTGTGAACTATTGAGATTCTTGGAATCTCATTCCCCTTTTCCTTTCCATCTTGAATTGTCTAGGTGGCTCACAAGAACCAAAAAGAGCAAGCTAAGAGCCTTGAAGGGCTATACTTTCAACTTTTGTAGTCTTCTTTGTGTATAAATGTGAGAGTGACATTGTACTTGTTAACTTTGTAATGTAAATCCATGAACAAATGTAATATAATGTATGAATGATGTATGAACCTTGTATGGTGTCAAGGCAATGGAAATATGGAAATTGAATACTTGGGTGCACACTTGAATGTATGTATTTTTAGGTGTGAGATGGTCAAAATGAAATGCATGGTATTTGAGACCACTTGCATAGTTCCTACAAGTCATATTCATGCTTTAAAACTTGCCCAAAAGGTGCGAAATTCAAGGAAAAGCAATTGGGACTAAAGTGATATCTTATGAGAGGCAAAATCTACAAAATTAGTGAACTACATCATTTTTTGTCCAAATGAGCTCTTTTTGGTCTGAAACTTAGCATGCATCTAGAGCTTATTGAGAGCTTTTTAGGAAAATAAAGTGAGTATTATTTGGAGGTATACAAAATATTTGATGAATTTTTGAATTTGGGAAATCTTTCAGATATGGTCACTGCTACTATACACATGGTCCAAAAATGTTTCTACGTCAATCATAGGGCAAACGATATCCAATTGTTATAAAACTTTATAGGCAAAACCTATACCTTCCCATTGACTTGGACCAATTTGAAGCACCTCATTTAGATATCTAGAGAGGGAGATATTAATTTTTGAAGTTGTTATCTAGTATCAAGCATTTAGTTAGACCTATGTTATTGTTTGATTAGTTTTTTAGGCTTGGACGTGCCTAGAATGGTCTTAAGTTATTTTTTATCTCTAGCTAACATTTACAGCTTTCCATATTTGTATCATTTACATGGATTGGATTTTTTGGAATTAATTGGATATTTTTAAAATTTATGACAATAAACTGTATCAGTACCAGTCAGACCTTTATGGCTATTTCATTGTCAAACATGGCCCAAAGGCTATGGTCATGTCTTGAAATTATTTTCAATGTAAATTTAACATCTAAAGCTTTTTAGAAAACTATAGTTTGTGTAATTTTAATTTTTTTACATTTCGTTATGATTTTTAAAAGTCACCCTTGAAATCTACCATTGTACAGCCGCAGGAAATGAAGAAATTTTGGGGTTTCTGACCCTTGATCCATGGTTTGTGCCATTTTTTGAGAATGTTATGATCTGTATGTATGAAAAATAATTAGAGAATGTTGTTGATGAGTTCATGGGATTTCAGAGATGCAAAATGAAAAATTTATCCGCCATGCAACGTAATTAAATTCATTATTTTAATGTATTTCTTAAGATTTCTTAAATGAATTGTATATTCTCACTTCTGAGATGAGGTTCAATGTTAGAATATAATATGGTATTATAGTATAAGACTCCATGACTTTATATCATGTTACTCTAAGATGTTACCAATATACTTGCCATTGTTTGGCTATCTAATGGAGTTATGATCATATAGGGAAGTGCCAGAGGAAAAGGGAAAAGGGAAAAGTGAAGGGACTTCCATAATCTTCATGCATTTGCTCGTGTTCTTTCTTGCACCTCTCCTCAAGGTGCACTTATATCTTTGTTTTATTTATTTATTTATTTTTGTAATGCAATAATAGTTACAATTTTTGTTACATAGTGTACACTTAAAGTTATCCGCTCTATGGAATTTCTATTGAAAAGATATCAAGACTTAGAGCAATTCTTACATATACCAAGAGTACCACATTATTTATACACTTAACAGTTAAAATTTATTTTATATGTAGACTCTACTTTATTACATATGGACCCCACCTGTACAAATTAAATTCTGACCATTGATTGTACCTGGTGCACCATGCACCAAGTGCATATAAAAAAATTATCAGAACTTAAAGATTTGGCCATAGAGGCTGCACAAACTGATGGTAGGCGGGCTAGGCATCCTTTGTGTAACACCACAAATTCTAGCTCATTTCATGCTTTTAAATGGCATAATATCATGAACCATATAATTTTTCCATAGAAAAAGCAAGGAAAAATATATTTTTATTCGCGTTGTGTCAAATCTCAAAATTATAATAGGTGTCACGTGCACCATGTGAGCTCATACTATACATTCTCAAATTTAATTACATCAAAACAACTCATTTGGATCACTAAATCATGTCTATAACTCATGGAAACCGAAATGAAGCATGGAAAATGGAAGCTTATTCTCAACCAAAATTGGCCTCCTTTTTGGACAAATTTTGGAAAATCATAACTAATTCTAGTAAAATTGAAATTGTGTGTTCTTGGTTATTTTAGAAAGCTTAGGATATCTACTTCACACTAAAAATATGCCTAGACCATAACATTCATCATAGAGGACGCTTGACATCCAAAATGGTCTACAAGTCAGACTACATCCTGGAACTGATACAAAATTCTGCAGAAAACTTTGAAAATGTCCAATTAATTCCACAAAAATCCAATCTATGCGAATGATATCAATCTGGAAAGATATAGATGTTTAATAGATATAAAAAATATCTGCAGATCAGTTCATCAAGTGCAGGCCTCATAATTCAATGGAGTAGTACTTCTACTCAGGTAAAATTACTAATACTGGACAGAAATTTCAAAAATTCATATCTCCCTCTCTATACCTCCAAATGAGGTGCTTATAGTTAGTATAAGTTACTTTGATTGTCTGGTTTCTTTTTATAAAAGTTCATGGCAATTGGACATCGTTTGGGCCTCATAAGATAGAATGCAATTTTGGACCAAATGAATAGCGCAACAAACAAAAACCATGAAAATTGCCAATTTTGAAAAATCATCAAATATTATGTAGACCTCCAAAAATTATGATCTTTAACTTTCCAAAAATATCTCAATGAGACCTAATTGCATGTAAAATCTCAAATCAAGACTAACTCATTTGGCCACAAAGTGATATAGGGTTCCATTATAGTCAATTTTGGCTTCATATAGGATACCAAAATTGCCAAATGGATTTCCCTTGGTCTTGGCACCTTTTGGGCAAATCTAAGAGTGAATTTAAGACTTATGTGAGCTACCCAAATGGTCCCAAACCTCATGCATCTCATTTTGGTCATTCAACCTACACTTATGCATATTTTCATCAAACTTCCAAATTGCATACTTGGGCATTACATACTCACAATATATGCTAGAGGTCATACATCTATCCATATATTTAAACAAAAAATAATATTATATTTACACGTCTCAAGGTTCATAGTACATTTACAACATCATATACATCATGAACCATCATTATAGTTCCAAAATGGATAAAGTAAAACATATGCTTGTCAATTTTCCTTCTTTACTGTTGTTGGCTCCCTTCACTATAATTACTTGATCTACCTAACATGTTAGATCATTGAAGAGGAGAGAATAAGATTCACAGAATCCTAATAGCTCATTTCCTATTCAATCATACATAATATGTGCAAAGCAAGCTTTACAAATGCATGCATAGAGAAAATGGAAGTCATAGATATTTTAAAAGCAAACTTGGCATATGAATAATTCATACAAGACATTCAAGAGCTCCTCAAGTATTTGGATTGGCCTCACACTTCTCCTTATGGATTTTGGACTTGCCTCACCCATTCTTTAAGAGCTTTGGACTCAACCATACTCTTGAGAGCCCACTTTGCTTTTGGGAGACTCTTTACTTTGTCTCAACCAAATTCAAGGGTTCTTGGCTCATCCTTACCAAAGGGAAGAGTTCTTGGCCTCTCTACACTCAAGCAAACTCATACAAACATCATGGATTCATTTGAAAACATAACATGGCATCAAGAATCATGGCATATAAAGGCATGCTAGCATACTCTTTGTTGCTTGAAAATACACATACACACATTCTAAAATAAGCTAAACATACATCCATGCATAAAAGAAGATGGAGAGAACTACCTTGTGTACACTCACACACTTTTTCCTTAGATTTCAAGCCTCCTCTTTTAGCCACACACCCACAAATTGGTGGAGATAGTTTCTCTTGGCCTGGATACAATTTATGGGAGCCAATTAGGTTCATGAAACATATTTTAAGGTTACACAATTTGGTTAAATCCTAGATGGCTTTATAAGCTCTATTATGGTCTATAATTACACATAATGAAGCAACACCCCTTAATTAATTTCTAGGCCTCATTCTTTCCTTTCAAATATGATCTTGACTCCTTTTAAGCTGCTTGGAGTCATCACATCATCAAAACAAAATGCCTAATACCATATTGCTTCTTTAGATCATAATATGAAACCTAAGACACCAAATCACTTTCTATGAGTTCTAAATTTTTTTCAAGGCCTCCCTTCATTTTCATTCATCAAATATGACTCAAGAATGGCCTTAGAAAAATTTAAAACTCTCCCTAACACCATGGAACATGCTTGGCTGAGACATGCCTAGGTTTAGGGCTTCTTGGAGTTGTCTTTGTTTTCTTGAAGGAGCAAGCTTATGGGGAGCATCTTAGGTGTCTCAAGAACTCATTTAAACCCTTACTTAAACCTTGGAAGTATCACATAAATTTAGAATTTGAAAGGTGCACTAAAAACCCTAGGTTTTGCATCTTGCATTCTAATGACTATTTCATAGTTTTCTTTGCATATTCTTATTCCTTTCCATCAAAAACCTAAGATTCACCCTTGGTTTGCCCAATAACCCTTGAACAGACTTAAAATCCATTGAGTCCTTCAAACTTGGTCTGGCCCAATTGAATTTTAGCAGCCCAACACATTAAAGCTGGCCCAACAATATTTAAATCAAAACCCACTTGCCATTAGACCCTTGGGTCAACCCATAACCCATATTAGACCCAACTTAACCTAACTAAAACCCTAAACACTTCAGCCCCTTCCTCATTTTACTAAAACACAAAAGAGAAATTCAGAAGTTTGAAGGGAGGCTAGGGTTTGGGGTAAGAAATCTACTATTTCTCACTTTTAGAGTAAGATTCAGCCAAGGTAATAGTTATATAATTTAATCCCCTTCTCTTTTTCTTCATTTTAGCCTGATTAGTTTTTCATTTGGAGTATTTTCACCATATCCAAAATCTGAAATGTGGTTGTTTGGGGTTTTCTTAGTGAAATTTCATAGGTTGGGGCTGAAGGTGTTATTAGGTAAATATAAACTCTCTATTTCAATATATTTTTTGCTGATTTAAGATCCCCATGGTTGTTTTGTAGTATGGATATTAATTTTGTATGAAGTTGCTTAGGATTTTGGGTGATATATTGAAGTTTCTGGTATAGGACATTTTAATTCAAATTTGGGGATTGGTAGTGGTTGGGTAAGTGTTTCCTAGGTAGTCATTAGCATTTTAAATTCTTTAGGTACATGTTGCTACTGTAAATGATGATTTAAAGTAGTAATTCTTTAATGCTATGGTTATAGGGAGATTTTGGTATCGCTGGTGGCTTTTGCAAATTTGTCTACAAGTGAGGTAACCGAGGTTTAGGCTAATTCCATGTATATATTCAGTTTTAATTTTGTATTTGCTGCATGATTGTGATTTTGATGCTAAGTGAATTGGTTAGTTATCTATTATATGTGATTGGTGTAACGCCATAATTCTAGCTCATCTCCTGCCTTTGAATGGTATAATTATAATAAAATATATATATATTTCCCATAGAGGAAGCATAAAAATTTAGACTTTTATTTACATTTTGTCGTATCTAAGAATCCATTCGATGTCACGTAGATCGGGTGAGCTCATAATATGTCCTTTCATATTTAATTACATTATTACAACCCATTTGTATCACAAAAATATGCCTACAACTCATGGAAACTGAAAAGAGACATGGAAAGTGAGTGTTCATTCTCGGCCAGAATCGATTTCATTTTAGGGCAAATTTTGGAAAATCATAACTAAATTTAGAAAAATTGAAATCATGCAATCTTGGTCATTATGGAAATTTTGGGATGTCAAATTCATGTGAAAAATATGTACAAGTCATAAAATCCCACACACAGAGCGTTTGACATGCGAAATAGTCTGGAGGTCAGACTGGGTCCTGATGCTGTCATAGTTTACTAATATGAATTTCAAAAATATCCAATTAATTCCACAAAAATCCAATCCATGTAAATGATACCAATCTAGAAAGTTGTGATGTCAACTAGAGAGGAAAAATATCCCCAAATCAGTTCATCAAGTCCAGACCCCAGAATTCAATGGAACAGTACTTCTGGTTAGGCAAATTTACTGATACTGGACAAAAACTTCAAAAATTCATATCTCCCTCTCTAGACCTCCAAGTGAGTTGCCTCTAGTTGGCACAAGTCACTTTGATCATCTAGTTTCTCTGTATAAAATTTTGTGGCAATTGGATATGATTTGAGCCATGTGTGATAGAAAACAATTTTGGACCAAATGAATAGTGTAGCAAACCAAAAACCATGAATTTTTTTCAACTTTGAAAATTCATCAAATATTCTGTAGACCTCCAAAAATTATGATCTTTAACTTTTCAAAAAGCTCTTAATGAAGCCTAATTGCATGCCAAATTTCAAATCAAATTAGGTCATTTGGCCAAAAAGTGATATAAGATTCCATTATAGTCAAATTTGGCTCCATATGAGGTGCCAAACTTGCCAAATAGTCTTCCCTTGGTATTGACACATTTTGGGCAAGTCTAAAAACATATTTAAAACTTATGTGAGCTGCCCAAATGATCCCAAATCTCATGCATCTTATTTTGGCCATTCAACCTACACTTATGCATATTTTCATCAAACTTCTAAATTGCATACTTGGGCATTACATACTCACAATATATGTTAGAGGTCATACATCATATCTATACATTTAAACATCACATAAAATCAAATTTACATGTGTCTCAAGGTTCATAGTATATTTATAATATCATATACATCATGAACCATCATTATAGTTCCAAAATGGATAAAACAAAAATATGCTTGTCAATTTTCCTTCTTCATTGTTGTTGGCTCCCTTCACTATAATTACTTGATCCACCTAGCATGTTAGATCATTGAAGAGGAGGGAATAAGATTCAAAAAATCCCAATAGCTCATTTCTCATTCAATCATACATAATATGTGCAAAGCAACCTTTACAAATGCATGCATGGAGAAAATGAAAGTCATAGATATTTTAAAAGCAAACTTGACATATGAATAATTCATACAAGACATTTAAGAGCTCCTCAAGTATTTGGATTGGCCTCACACTTCTCCTCATGGATTTTGGACTTGCCTCACCCGTTCTTTAAGAGCTTTGGACTCAACCATACTCTTGAGAGCCCACTTTGCTTTTGGGAGACTCTTTACTTTGTCTCAACCAAACTCAAGGGTTCTTGGCTCATCCTTACCAAAGGGAAGAGTTCTTGGCCTCTCCACACTCAAGTAAACTCATACAAACATCATGGATTCATTTGAAAACATAACATGGCATCAAGAATCATGGTATATAAAGGCATGCTAGCATACTCTTTGTAGCTTGAAAATGCATATACACACATTCTAAAACAAGCTAAACACACATCCATGCATGAAAGAAGATGGAGAGAACTACCTTGTGTACACTCACACACTTTTTCCTTAGCTTTTAAGCCTCCTCTTTCAGCCACACACCCACAAATTGGTGAAAATAGTTTCTCTTAGCCTAGACACAATTTATGGGAGCCAATTAGGTTCATGAAACATATTTTAAGGTTACACAATTTGCTTAAACCCTAGATGGCTTTATAAGCTCTATTATGGTCTATAATTACACATAATGAAGCAACACCCCTCAATTAATTTCTAGGCCTCATTCATTCCTTTCAAATATGATTCTTGACTCCTTTTAAGCTGCTTGGAGTCATCACATCATCAAAACAAAAGGCCTAACACCATGTTGCTTCTTTAGGTCATAATATGGAACCTAAGACACCAAATCACTTTCCATGAGTTCTAAATTTTTTCCAAGGCCTCCCTTCATTTTTATTCATCAAATATGACTCAATAATGGCCTTGGAAAAATTTAAAACTCTCTCTAACACCATAGAACATGCTTGTCCGAGACATACATAGGTTTAGGGCTTCTTGGAGTTGTCTTTGTTTTCTTGAAGGAGCAAGCTTGTGGGGAGCATCTTAGATGCCTCAAGAACTCATTTAAACCCTTACCTAAACCTAGGAAGTATCACATAAATTTAGAATTTGAAAGGTGCACTAAAAACCCTAGGTTTTGCATCTTGCATTCTAATGACTATTTCATGGTTTTCTTTGCATATTCTTATTCCTTTCCGTCAAAAACCTAAGATTCACCCTTAGTTTGGTTGAAAACTCAACTCCCTAGGGCCGTCTATATTTAGGTAGAAACATGCTCAAAGGAAGGGAGGAAGAAGACCAAGTGGAAGAATGACATAATACCTTGTTTTCCTTGAATTTTCTTGAATTCTAATTTTGCCCTTCATACTTTGCATTTTCGTTTCTCCTTCATTTTAGCTCCTTTTTTGAGAAATTTCTTTTCCATTATAAAATTTAGGTTCCCAATTAAGAAAAATGCCTTCAGAATTATTCAAATCGGAGCTAAAAACTTTTCGAACGAATCCATTAAAGTTCGGGCACACTGACATTGGAAAATGTCCACCGGAGGTGATTTAACTGTCCCAGGGTTTCCTATGGTTTTCAGGGCCTCTAAGAATCCCAGAGAAGTCAAAAATTTCTTTTAAAAAGCCTTCCTGTGTGAATTCCAAAAATTATCCAAAATTATGAAAATGCCATCACATTTCGTAGGTTTTCCGTCAAAATTTGTTTCTCCATTCTAGCTCTGTTTTTCCTTTTGTCTGAGGCTACAATTCTCATTTTTAGGGGTATAAAATCTTACTTAAACTTTTTGGGGTTTTAACTAATTCATTTCGGGAGACTTGCTATGAAAACATGTCTATTTTCACCGTTTAACGAAAACTGGACATTACATTTTGCGCGATTACAAACAAAGAGAAACAAGCACTTATGATGTTGTCATCATTATTCACCCAATTAATTGTTGAGCACTCCGAACCTACTCAAGTAAAGATCTAAGGACATCACCTTATATAATTGTTTGAAATAATGTAGAAATCAAAATGTTATCAAGTTTAGTCAAAATTCTAGAATTTGCAAGGGCACTTGTTTTTAACGACTTTGTTAGGCAGTGTTCATTGTGATTTTTCAATTCTCCTTCCATTTATGCAGAGCTTCTTGTTAGAAATAAAATGGCTCGATATCTTCTAAGTGTTGAGCTTCACATTTTCAAATCTACTACTGCCTTATTAGAGAATTATTGTTTTTTCTTCACTGGATAGTCTATTAATTGCTAGCCATGAATATTTCTTTTTGTATGCTTGCAATTTCCTTCAATGACCCAAAAACGAAGAGAAACTATTGTCATTTTTGGGATAGTAACACAATCCTACTTCCTTACAAGGTATAAGGAGCAAGTCTAACTGGTATATGGTTTTTAACTTATATATGGTTGGTTTTGACTTTCAATCCTTTGGAACCTAATAATCCCTTGAGTCAATAATATAGCTTAGAAGATTACTCTAATAAGCCAAAGAGCATTATTCCATATAATAAAACTTCCTTTCTTGTAGCTTGGAGTTTGAAACATAAGTGCCTAACATATCTCTAAGAATAATTATGTTAATCGAATTCTAAGTGTTATATGTTTATGGGTATTATTGTGAATGAAGAGCGTCACTTTAAGTTCAAACTACTTCAATTTTTGGTGGTCATTAGATTGAGGCTGGTGTTTTTGTAGGAAGAGCATGACCAAATCAAAGCAAAGAAGAGTGATCCAAAAGCAGCTTTATAGTGTAGTGATTATAAGTTAATGGCATTTACTTAATGGGTAAGTGTATATAATATGTTAATTAAAGTTTTAATACAGATCCATAGCATGTAGCATGAAATTTTTTTATTAAATAAGTGAATGTGTCAATTTTCAACCTGTATTTCTATTTTTGCTTTGCTGATGAATAGGTTGTTCATGAGACTTCTAAGGGTGGGAAACACAATTGGTGGCATATCTAGGAGGACGTTTTGTGTTTTTTTGCTGATATTTAAGAAATTAATGACTAATAATTATTTTTTTTAGTGTGGATTTAATAAAATATATTTTTTTAAAAGAACGAATTATAATATATCTTATTAGAATTATTTAAATGTGATTATTAAATTATTTTTGGGAGTAAATAATAATAATCAAATATGAAATTTGTTTTAGTAACCACAGTAATCGTTGGGTGCTTCTATAAAGGTGATTAAATGTTGACATTAGTTAATTGTGGAATTAGTTTGAGTGACCATAATAATTATCGGCATAATATTACAGTTATAAATCTCTTTTTACTAACAATTAAAAAAAGTTGTTAAATATTGACATTAGTCAATTGTGAATTATTTTTTAATGGCTATAACAACTGCCATAAATAATTGCTGATAAAAGTCCTTATTTTTAGCTGTAATTAATTAGTTCTTTACCAACTATTGCAACAATAGCTACTAAAGTTTTTATTGATACGCTAGTTCATAATTAATTTCGGGTAAGATTTTTTGTGGCAATTATTATTGATGCTAATGTACAAAATAATGCTAGCTAAAAATGTATTTTGACCTAGTTTAAAATGTGTGTATAGATAGATAGATAGATAGATAGAGAGAGAGAGAGAGAGAGAGGATGTTGACGACGATGATGATGAAGATCTGAATGCAGTAAACACAAATTCTTAAGTTGTACAACAGTTTCAATTTTCTCAAGGCAAATTAGGAATGACAAAATAGGACAAACATAGAGTTTCTAGATTAGGAAACCTGTGAAGAAACCAAAAGAGAATTTCAATACTCTTCAAAGAGAAGAACTTTTATATTGCGCATTTGATAAACATTATTGCCAACCATGTCCTCCAGCCGCTTCATTTCCTTTGGGCCTAAAAATCATATTGAAAAAATGGTATAACTTTAGAAGAAGACAACCATAGGCTACTAAGTGTGGTTGTAATTAGGTTTAAGTAGCGTGCAAGAAGTTTCAAGTTCAAATATTCGTAGTTCTGTGGCATCATGTATTAAAATAATAATAATAATAAAAGAAGAAGAAAATGACACAGGTTTGTGTGTAACGAGATATACTATTTTTTAGATTGTTTCAACTTTCAAATTTCATGCCAATCATGCTGTCATTGTACCTTTAATGAAGATGAGAGAATTGGTTTCACTTCGGATTATGTTGTTTCCATAGCAAATGCTTCCAGCTTGTCACAATCCAGCAGATACAAATCCTTCAATGCTTGGAACTCTATAGCATGTGTTCCTCGGTAGAAACACTTGAGTTCTGGTAGTCGTTTTAATTTAAGAGTGGTTAACTTAGCAAACTCAAACATGATGTTGCTTCTGTTTGATGAATCATCCCCGGCTACAATTTCCTTCATCCCATCACAACGACGTATGGAAATGCTCTCCAGTTGTATAAGATCAATGGCAACAGAAACTGGAAAGAGATCTTCTAAGTTGGGGCAGTCACGGACGAAAATCTTTTTCAGACTTTTGAAGTTAAGAATTCCTTGAGGATCTCTGCTCCATACATGCTTCAATTTTGGTAGCATTTGTATATCAACATCCCGCAAGTTTGTTTCATTCCCACCATTTATTTGTGGTATAGGTTGAATGTCAAATATCGCTTCCACTAACTCGCAATTAATAACCTCCAAGCTGTCTAGACTTTGATATCTTCCGACCATGTAACCAGGGAAAATAGAGACAAGTTTGTCGCAGTCTTTAATAATCACAGAATCTAAACTGCCAAAGGAATGTAAGCTAACTTGGGCATGCCATATAGTTTTCAGTTCCTCCATGCCGATGATTTCAATTTTCTCCAATTGAGGAAAGACATCAACCTCCTATGTATGGACCAAAGTAGTCATGATGTAATGCAATCAAAAGTATTGGCAGTGAAACTAATCAAATTAACAAAAGAAGACTAATCAAATCCTATGCAATTACGTACCTTCCTTGCTTCATCTGTGCTAATATCTTCTGGGTTGAATATATCCTTCATCATGTCACATCTTCTTACAAAAAGGCTTTCGAGTTTCACCAGACTCCCAGCCACGGACAATGAAAACAAATATTTTAAACTACCACAATCTGTCACACACAAGTTTGTCAGATTTTGAAAACGGTTTCTTGGCAGTTGGTCACCCCATACCTTCTTAATGTTGATTGAAGACAGCTCTAAGCTCTCTAGGTTGGGAATTGAAACCTGCAGGGATCACAAAAAGTTCCAGTCTCTAGAGCGACTTACTATGATTTTCACAAATTAAATTCCACAGGAGAAGAGTAAGACTTTAAAAACCAAGCCATCTCTTCCTTGATTGGAGAAAATATGAGTTATAATATAAAGGTTAAAAAGTAAAGAGAAATATAATCATTAGAAGTTGATGGCGTATGCATACCTGTGCGTTAAAGAGTGGAAGACAAGCAGCGGCATTTTGCTCATTTCCTGTGCTAATTTCTTCAGGCTCCATATTTGGCAATTGGTTTTCCTCCATTTGAGAGATTGAAGTTTGGAACCATCTTATCATTGGTGTAGAAACAAGTCAATATTAATAAAGATCGCACTGTCAAAAAGTGCAGTTGAGGGAACTCGATGTTATTTTGTCTTTTAGTAATGAATAATCAATCCAATGAGGAGGTGGCGGTGCATGTGCAGCCGTATGTCCCATTTGCAGCATCTCTAATCATGATTCATGAATCATGGCACAAATCGAACAAGTTGAGCACTAAATAATAGAAAAGCACCTCTCACCACATGATCCTCCTAACCTTGCAGCATCCCTAGGTCTCTTTTTTAGGGTTAAAACGGTATTTAGTTTTTATGATTCATGAATCATGGCACAAATCGAACAAGTTGAGCACTAAATAATAGAAAAGCACCTCTCACCACATGATCCTCCTAACCTTGCAGCATCCCTAGGTCTCTTTTTTAGGGTTAAAACGGTGTTTAGTTCTTTAATTTTAAATAAAATAATAAACTAAATAATTAATAAATATTTATTCCATAAATATATATGTTTTTTATTTGTTATTTGATCTAAAACCTGCTAGATTAAATATTTGTGCATGTCCGGCCAATCATATTACATGTCACTCTGTTTTTACTTGTTTTGAATTAAAAAATGAATAAATGAAGAGACTTGGTTCATTATTCTTAATCCATATTCAATTCTAGTGGACCAATTTTCTTTTCTTTTTCATAAGAATCTTTTTGAAAATCAATTTACTTATGATTTAACGCGTGTCATTAAACTTTATTAGATTTGTTTAGTTATCACATGTGAGGGGATGATCAGAAAGAACATAACGAAGGCAAAACAACGTTCAAAACGTTAAAAGAATTGAATACTCAATCCAATCAGATGGTGGTTATGCATGTGAAGCCATTGGTCCCACACGCAAATCCAACTAGTTGAGCACTAAATAATGGAAAAGCACCTCTCGCCACATGATCCTCCTAACCTAGGTCTCCTACCTAGTCGCACTAGATGTTTTTAATGTTAGAATTTTCTAGTTGTATACTTACATTAATTGCACATTTTTATTTTTAAATATGAGTTGATTAATGATCTATTGAAATATTATTGATCCAATTTATTTTGCTATCGTATAGTTATTAGGCTAAATAGTACACCACATTAATATTTAATTAATTATAATGAAGAGTTAAAAAGTATAGGCCATTAAGTTTTACTAAAATTCACAATGAGAGAGCTTAATAAGAACTTATTGTAAGGCAAGCAAAGTCCTTTCTCTAACTTTAATTTACATGCTTGCACTCCAAAAAAACAGCAAACTTGTGACGGAATTTAGTGACAGAATTTTGTTCCATCGCAAGTTCATCGCAAATTTGTTACTAATTCTGTCACAAACATTTTCATTGCTAATCTGTCGCAAATCAAGTTAGTGACAGAGTTCAGCGACGAAAAATTCTGTCACTAATAAACGTGATAGTCAATTCTAGTTTTGCGATAGAATCTAGTGACGGAATCTTCCGTCACTAATTTAGCGACGGAATTAGTGACAAAATTTCTATCATAAAATTTTCCATCGCTAATCCATCGTTAAATCCGTCACAGATTATTTAAATATATTTTTTTAATAATTTATATGATATAATGACTTAAATATATATGTATATATGAAACCGTTGCAAATTAGTTAAATATTATTAATTGTGTGTGTATATATATATTATAATTTAATAATTTATATATTATAATTTTAATTAATAATTTAATAAATTCAATATCAAAATAGTAAAATATGATAAATAGTAATGTGGTTAATTATTCTATGGGTAATAAAAGGCTTCCATTCATGTTTGAAAATTAAAAAATGTATAATTTATTTATTTTAAGTCATAAATTAATATAAATATAAAATATATTTAATTAACTAAAATTAGTAAAAAGTTTTGCAAAATTAAAATCATAATTTAAACAACTATGTATAATAAAAAAATGATTGAAATAAAAATATACAAAATAAATAAAAATAAAATAAATATTTCACTCAACAAAATCACTCAACAGCTGTGATTTTCATGATGACGAAAATTGGATGCCCACATGGTGGTCCAGCTTGGGGCTTCAATCACCCTAGAATATGCATCATCAATGAAAGTCCCAAAAGACAAAGTTGTCTTATATTTCTATTAAAAAATATAATAATATATATTTAAGAAACTTTTGATTCTTAATTTTATCTTGAATTTTGTGATTGTCTTTTATTTTAATTATATTTTGATTTAGTTTTTTAGTTTTTAATTTAATTTTTAATTTTATATTCATCTCTTTATTTTATTTTATTTCAATATGATATTTTAATTTATAAAAATTACTTTATTTTTTTTCTAATGCTATTAAAATACTTATAATATATTTATCGTACATAATTTTTTTAATAGTTTAACTCTAATAATCTTTTATCAATTTAAATCTACCAATTAATTATAATATTTTTTTCTATCACTACTCAAATGCCACGCGTTTTATAAATTTGAGATAACATGCATATATATATATATATATATATTTTAACTAATAAAAAAACCTCTCTCTAAACTCTCAACCTTGTCAATACTCTTAGGTATCAGCGGCCTTTCATTGAACAAGAAAGAGAGACCTCTAGTTGATCCAATTTCAAGAAAAAGACATTTTAGTCAAAGATTAATACACCTCTTTCAACGAAAAACCCCATAAAGAATAAAACGTGGCATTTAGGCAAGACATAGAAGAGTACTAATTATGACAAATACGAGTTAAGTTGGCAGGACTTTCCTATTAAGAATTTTGATAGTAATAGAAAATATATATATATAATTTTAGTAAATTAAAAAATTAAATTAAAACAAAATAAGATCACAGGAATAAAATAAAGTATGAAATGAAGTTAAAGGACTAAATTAAATTAAATTAAAAATAAAAATAAAATATAAGATAAAATAAAAATAAAAAACAAAGGTAAAAACTTAAAATAAAGTTATCCAACTTAAAGTATATGTTTGCCTGAAAAAATTTATCAAACTCTTGTTTTTATTAAAATTGAGTAAATCTATGATGTAACAGTTCATCTCGTGAATAAGTGATAGATCAAAACCATAGAAGATTATATATATATATATATATATTTATTTATTTATTTATATAAGGAGAATAAATTATATTATAAAATATTATTTTTAAAATTTTCATAAGTTTTACTTTTTTTTTAAACCTTTTTTTTTTGTTTTTTAAAATTTTTCCTACTTTTTTTTAATTTAAATTAAGCTATGTAATTGACATATATTCTATACAATGGGATTAACATCTAATCTTAGTTACAAGAAAAAGAAAGTTAGGTTATGACAGCGACACAGCTCTGAGATTAGGTATTAATTGCAACGCAATATTCAATTTTCTTGGTAGACTCAGTTTAATTAAATAATTAGATTAAATTAACAAATAAAAAGTTATTTTTGATGAATCTTACTTTTAACAATTTTATTGACCTAATCCTTCAATTATTGATATGTACCACATATTTATTGCATTGCAAATGCAACCTGCAACTATTGCCATACTTCTTTTTTTTGTTGCAGACAAAGAAGTGTTAAACTGTGAGTTCACAGAGAAGCAGAGGGAACATAGTGAAATGGCCGAAAGTGTGTTGCCCTAAGGGTGAGTTGAACTTGAAGAGAAAGTAATATTATTTTATAGCTATATATATATATATTGAGGATGAGTTTATTATTATTACATATATCTAAAATTTTTTATTTTTTATTTTTTTTGGGGTGATACAACAAGACTGAAACTTAGAAAAAGAAAATTAAAGAAATTAAACATGGGGTAGTTAATCCTATAATGTCTCTAAAAAACAAATTAGTTAAACCTCTAGGAGACCATACTCTTAGCTAAAGCTATGCAGTTAGTTAGCCAATTAGCACGAGAGTTGCTTTCCCTATAAATGTGAAGGAAATAGAAGTGCCAATCATGGACAAGATCCTCTTGATATGATGATGCATAATACGTCGTTGTGGTTCACCTATAGCAAGTAAGTTTTTCAACATGGAAACAACTGCTAGATAATCATTCCCAACTATGATTTCATCGCAACCCATCCCTTTGACCACCAACAACCCGGCATCTACTAAAGTGCAAATACCCAAATTATAAACCATTCTCATAATTTTTAGGCTCACATATTTGTAGTTGTAAATAATAACGTGAAATAATTTTACATTAAAAAAGTAATTAGTTTGAGCCTTTGTGCCAAGTTGGCTCAAGCTTTATTTAAAAAAAAAGTTTAAACCTAACTTTTTTAAGCAAGCTCTTTGTTAGGCAAGTTTTTTTTTTCTAGACTCGTGTATGATTTTTTTTTTTTTTGTGTTAAGCCTATCAAGTCTAAAGGGCTTTTGGACTTATGATTAGATCTAACAGAATTTTTTGAAATAATGATAAGAAAAAATAAACACACTAACAATTTTATATACTCATTAACTACTCAACACGTGTGAGTTATGTTACACGTGTCTCTAATATTGAGATGCCACACCCATGCAAAGGCGGCAAAGCACGAAGTCACGGCCCTTTCTATAAACCGCAAGTCTTTGATCTCAATGCCATCTCTTCTTTTCTCTGTTTCTTGGATTGCTCTGTTTTCTGTTATGGATTCTGCAGTGGTTCATAGTCGTGTGGACGAGTATGACAAACATCATCCTTACAAGGTTGGATTAAAGCAAGGTAATATTTCATAATTTCATTTCACATTGGCAAAATTGAGACCGCCTTCGCTTTTGTTTTGGTATGGGATCATTTTACTTCTTATTTTGTAAGAAATGGCACATCATGGGGCAGACAAACACCACCATGACATTGAGAAGAAGTCGGTTCTGAAGAAGGTGAAGGCGAAGGCTAAGAAAATTAAGGACACAATCAAGAAACACGGCCATCATGACCATGATCATGAGTATCACTATGATGAAGATGAACAAATGGTTGAAGATCCTGAAGTTCATGGAGCCCCAAGTGAGTTTAATGCTAGAGAAGTCTTCTAATTCTCCCATTATCATCTCTTATGAACTATGAAGCCTCCACAACCCCACAAATTTCAGAGAGTTGCAAAACTAATGGTTATTTATAGATTCTATATCAGCCTTTTTTAGGAGTGTGTTATCTCTCTCTGGTTGTAAATTTTTAAATTTGTATCTTTATATATATATATATATATATATATATGGTGTTTCCTCTTTTATTAGCTTTACGTTTACAAAGATTCTTTGCTAAAGATTTATAATATGGGATTAATATCAAATTTTTATTCCTAAATTCTTATTAATTCCTTTACTAGTGACTTCTCTTGGTTAGTATTCATTAGACAGAAGACATGTTTATAGTCGCTTGGAGTCCCGCCTCAACCAGTAGAAGAAGCGACAAAGCATACAGCAGATATAAAAGCCAAACAGAGGCACATTTAACAGCATACCTTTCTCAGCCTTTTGGCTAAGATCAAGTGTAATATCTGTTCTTATCAGTTTAATATATGATACATGGGCATTCGGTCCACATGATATTAAATTAATTTTTTTGGGGAGGGCCCATTACAATAGCTTGCTACTAGGGCTTTCGAACATGTTTATGTTTTATTGAGAATTGTTATAATTTGTTTTAGAATGATTATTATTTAATTAAGAATTATTTTAATATATTTGTTATTTTTTTATTGAATATTATTGTGCTTATATATTTTCTTAGATAGAAAGAAATATTTAAACAAAAGTGAAATTTTGTTTAAATTATTTCATAATTTGTGGTGCAAAATTGCTATAGGTTATAAAATGTTCTTCTTTCTTTAAATATACCACAAGCTCTTTCCAACTTGGAAGTGCTTGAAATAAGAGACTGTGATACACTAGAAGCTGTGTTTGATTTCAGCAATATAGATGAAAGAGCAACGATGGTGAAAGAAACCATTCAGTTGGAAAAAATAAATCTATAATCTGCGAAACCTCAAGTACATATGGAAACATGAGTCCCAAGGGTTGAAGATGTCAGAAGCTCTAGGCAATGAAAATAAAGGAGAAAAGGTGTGATCAATAATTTTAACAAGTTTGAGTATTCATATGCGTGGCTTAAAAAAATTTCATGGAAATCTAGAGATACAGGAACTTGCAATTGAGTCTTAGAGTGTCGTTTTGTCTAACCTGACAGAATTAATTCATTTTCTTATAGCTAGTAAAATGCATGTGACTTGTGTCAAAAGCCAAACTATATACAAGGAAACAGATTTTATCATTACACAAGTCTCCAAAATTATCTTGAGTAGATTATGAAAGCCATGGTGTCATATTTTGTATCAATACTCTTCAACCGTTGAATTGATAAAATTATAATTTTTCTACCCTTAATTAAGTCTAAAAGTGTTGTGGCTTTTCATTATTTTTATAAGTTATTGATAATTTCCAACAGGCTTAATGTTAATTGTCGGAGTAAGGCATTTTTCTACCCTTTTTGTTAACTTTTTTAATTAAAAATATATAAACGACTTCATTAATTAGAAAATGATTTTATAACCCTCTTCATAGTGGCGGAGCCAGGACCTTGGGTTAGTGGGGGAAATTTTTTTGTAATTATCTTATTTAAAAAATTATACTTTTATTATATATTGTTCAAATAAAATGTTTCCCTTTGAATTTTTGAATTAAGTTAAATGAAATTAACTCATTAACAATATCTTGGTTTTCCCCATCCTATATCTAGAAACAAGTTTGAATTTAAATTGAGCAATATATAAAAAATTACTCTTGATATTAATATTAACAACTTTACTAACTAAATACTTATATGAGGATATAGCTTTGTATCAACTTAATACTCACAAGAGCATTTTGACGGGACAAGATGTTTATCTAATGATATATAAAAAATTATGACTATTAATTTACAGAAATCTATATCTATAGAGCACTGCAAATACTATTCTATTCATAATATTTCAAAAAGTTTTATCGTAATTTCAAAGACAATTGGTCTAGGTTCAATTGAAAACAGAATAATAATATTTCAACTTAGTTATATTCCACTAAGTTATTGTAAAACATTTACAAAAAGTATCAAAGGCATGGATAGATTAAATATAGATTGAAAATCAGAAGAAATATTAGGCAAGGGGGCGGCAAGGGAAGAGGAAAAAACACTCTGTAAAGTCTGACTTAGGCTAAAGGCAATTTGAAAAAAGAGGGAAAAGTGAGGGGGAAATAAGAAAGGAGAAAGCAAGGCAGGGGAAAAAAAGGAAAAAGAGAACAACAAAAAAGAAATAAAGAAAAAGAGAAAAAAAAAGTTTGAATTTAGTGGGTTCAAGTTAAAATGTTTACTAATAAAAAAATTACATGTGCAAGTTCAGTGAATTTAGTAGACTTAGTGGGTTCAAAATTCCAAAACATGTGGGGGTATAATATCAAAATTCAACATTATATACATATACAACAACAACAACAACAACAACAACATTATATACATACAAATTGCAAAAAATTAAGGGGGGCATCTATTCACCCTCCTTATAGCTCCACCCCTGCCTCTTCGTTCACAATGTTACAAAACAACAAAGGAAGGAAAAAATTAGATATTTCACAAGAAATTTCTTTGAGAATTAATATGGATTGATGGAAGCAGTTAGTTCACATTTGTTTTTGGCAGTTACATGATTAACCCTAAATGAAAGGCATACTGATAGAATAATTACTACATTAGTGATTTTGTTTGCACTATATGAGTCTTGTTCAAATAATGTTCCTTTTTGTGAAGGAACTAACTCTACTTCTTTTGCCAATGCTGAAACAGACTTGGAGCAGAGATCCTCAGAGAAGTCTTTGCTTTCATAATCTACAAGTTGTGGCTGTTGAAGATTGTGAAGACTTGGAATACCTTTTCCAATCCTCCATTGTCATGGATCTTCAATACCTTGAAATAATTGAAGTAAAGCGGTGTAGTAAAATAAAGGAAATTGTTGCAAACAAAAAAGCACCCATCATCAGAACCACCACATCTGTTTTTAATCATCTCTTGTTCTTGGAGCTTGAAAATTTGCAGAAACTGGAGAGATTTTTTTGCAGGGAATTACAGTCTGGCCTGTCAATCTTGGAAAGAAATGTATGTTTACAATTGCCACAAATTAGAGTTATTCAAGACACAGTCTATGAGCTCCACAGAAAGAGGAGTACTTATGGATGATGAAAAATCCATGGCCATAAGGCCTTTGAGGTGACAACCTCTTTTCATAGTTGAGGAGGTACATATTGCATTTATTTTCAATCGACCTACAATGATATAATAATTTTTTGTTGAATCTGCATGCTAACCAGTCAAAATTGTTTGATTTAGACCTGACAAAACCCAAGAGACCATAAAAGAAACAAAAAAGGTTGGTTATGAAAGGAATGAAAAAATAAGCTTGAGAATATCAATTGGGACATGACAATTATTTAATATGGACTATGTAGAAATATTAGTTAAGCAGTAAATATTGGTTGTTTCTATTAACATGAAACTTCATTTGTATCTAATGTTTTACATTTGTTACAAGTGATTCCTAACTTGGAGCAATTGGTCAGAGTGAATGCTACCAGCAAAATGAAATTGGCAATAGGTGATTCCCAGATTGGAGTTATCAAGATGTGGGACTTTCATCATGAACAAGTTCCTTTTCCAAAGGTTGCTCCATAGTGTGTCTAATTTGAAACAAACTAACTGTTGAAAATAGTTCCTTCAAGAAGATATTTTAGGATGAAACCATAAGTAGCTCAACATGGGTCAAGGATTTGATACTTGGGAGGTTACCCCGACTTCAATACATATGTAAAGAAGAATCCCAAATTGACCCCGTACTTGAGGTTCTTGCAAGTTTAACTGTTAATGAATGTTCCAGTCTGATAAATTTGGTGCCTTCCTCTGCTGCTTTTTATAGCTTGACATATTTGGAGGTGGCATACTGCAGTGGAGCCATAACTTTAATAACCTTATCAACAGCAAGTCTGGTCACTTTGAAAACAATGAAGATAAGAGAGTGCAACTCGCTTGAACAAATAGTGACAGAAAATGGAGAAGAGACAGAAGAAGAGATTTCATTTAGCAGTTTAGAAACCTCAGAGCTTGAATGCTTACCAAAGGTCATTTGGTTTTGCTCTATTAAGTGCTTCTTGAAGTTTCCTTTGTTAGAGAAAATTGTTGTGAAGCCATGCCCAAGGATGAAAGTCTTCTCTGCAAGTGAAACAAGCACCCCAAACCTTCAAAAGATGCTGGTGGAGAATAATGATGAATAATGGTATTGGAAGGATGACCTCAATGGAACAATAAAATTGACATTCCTCAATATGGTGTGTATTGATTTAACCAATTAGTTTTATCTTAATCATCTCTCTCTCTCTCTTTGGATTTTGATTATTGTTTCTAAGTTACATGTACAATTAGACAACATACCAGTATGCAATTTTGAGTAAAGCCTTCCAAGTAAAATATGCTGCAAAGGAAAACTTTTACTAGTACTGCTAAGTAGTTGTATAAATTGAATAAACGGACGAAAATATATATAGCCCAATGTCTAAATTTCTTAATTCTCTTCATTATCCTTGTTATTAATTTAACTCATCCTCTATATTTGCCTAAACAGGTGGTTTTTATGTTTGAGCTTTTGAAGCTATCTAAATATCCTAAGCTGAAGGAATTGTGGTACAACCAATTACAAGTTGGGAACAAAATATTCAATAATTTGAAAATTTTGATGGTGCATAAATGTGATTTTTTATTTTATGTACTCATTTCGTGGAATTTGTTACAATTGATGTGTTCATTGGAGGAGCTAGAAGTAAGAGATTGTGATTCATTAGAAGCAGTGTTTGATGTGAAAGTCACGAATGACAAAGAAATGCATGTAAAGGAAGCCAGTTAGTTGAAAAAATTAGCTTTATCTGGTCTACCAAATCCAAAATACATATGGAATAAAGACCCTCAAGGAATACTCAATTTCAAAAATTTACAGGTGAGAATTTTTGAATGCCAAGACTTGATAAATTTGATTTTGGTATTGCTATGCCAAGATTTGCAACAGTTTGAAGAGCTTAATATAGATTCTTATGACGTTGAGGAAATTGTTGCAATTAAAGAAGGATTAAAGGAACTTAAGTTTGACTTTCCTTAGTTGACTATCTTTAGGTTAGTACATTTGACACAACTTAAGAGTCTCTACACAGGAAGACATACTTTAGAGTGTGCTTCATTAAAGACATTAAATGTCTATCATTGTGAAATGTTACAAATATTTGCCTTCAACTATTTGGATTTTGATTGAGGCCAAGGTAGTATGGGATGCAAGTCCCACATTGAGTAGTAGGGATGCTCAACGAGGTATTTAAGTAGGGTGATTTTCCTACCTCAATAGCTAGCTTTTGAGAGAGAGTTTCTTACTTTACTTAGGTGCCCATCAATTGATATTAGAGTTGGTAGTTGGTGGCTTAAGAAAGAATTACCTATGGAGGGTTCTGACCAGTGGAAGGTTCCGACTAGCAAAAGGTCAAGTGAAGTGTCACACATTGTAGTTGCTAGGACGTCAATTTTCTAAGGGTGACCAATTGATGGAAACTTAGGTAGTATGGGATGCTCAAGTCCTACAATGAATAGTATAGGATGTTTGATGGGGTATTTAGATGGAGTAATTCTCCCACCTCAATAGTTATCTTTTGGAGAAACGTTCTTTACCTTGTTTGGGCACCCATCATATTCCCTATAGACACTGACATTAAGGGGGGATGAAATTGACATGCCAATTCAAGGAGTCCTTTTTTTCCTTGAAAAGTTATATGCATGCCCTTTTTCTATTTATTTTTTTCTGTTGATTCATACAAATGGATGTTTAAGGTAAATTACAATAAATATAAATACTATTCCTCTCTCATGTAATTCATGAAGTTATGTATTGATTCTAAGATGAATTAAACAATTATATTTGTTTTTATATATCAAGTATCACCAAACTTGAAGGAATTGGCATTAAATGAAAAGGATTCTATGAGGATATTGAATGGCCATTATGTGGCAAATCTATTTCATAGCAAAGAAATGTGTCATCTGCAATGCTTTCAAGAAACTCTAATAATGTTTCTAAATAATTTTCTTGAAAGATTCCCCAATACAACAATGCTTCAAGTGCGTTATAGTTCTTTGGAAGTGCTTTTTGCTGGGGAAGGAATTGTAGTACTAAAAGCCCTAGCCAAAGAAAAAATTTGTGGCTTTACCAATTGGAGCTGCTTAAGCATATATGGAATAATGACTCTCTTGTCAAATCTCCTTGAACATCTCCTTGTATGGGATTGTCCCAGTTTAACATGCATGGGACCACCTTCAATATCTTTCACAAGTTTAACTATCTTAGAAGTGGGTGACTGCAAAGGGTTGACCTATTTAATGACATCCTCCACTACTAAAAGTCTTGTGCACCTCACAGTCTTCAGAGTTATAGATTGTGAGATGATGGAGGAAGTTGTGATGATCAATGTAAGGAATACTAGAAGAAGTCACATTTGAAAGCTTAGAGAATTTGCAAATGACTTCCTCATCCTGTTTCAAAAGCTTCTGCTCAGGGAAACACACATTCATATTCCCACTATTGAGAAAATTAATAGTGACATGATGCCCCAAAAATTTAGAATTTCTCATCAGGAGTCATTATAGCCTCAAAGCTGATAGCATTGGAAGTAGAAAATGAAAGAAGGTATTGGACAGAGGACCTTCATACCACTATCAAGCAGCTAGTAATGGAAAAGGGTATGTGAAACCTAAACTGTTTTAGTTTCCAGTAATTTAAAGCCAATATGAAAATTAGGCTGATACTCTTTTAATATTCATGTTTTTCCTATTTATTTGTGTTCATTGAGAGAAGTAATAAAACAAATATAGGACAATGTTCTGCTGTGCTCCAACAAAAAAAAAAGATCATTATTATTGAATTGGTATATATAAAGAAAAAAATGTAGTTGACCCCACCTAGTGGGAAAAAGCTTATTGTTGTTGTTGTATAATTAAGTACACATGATAAAGAAGAAAATGTTGTACAATTGAGATGAAATGGAGTACTCGTCGGGCTAATAGTCTATAGCCCAAGAGCTATAATTCTCATCAATGACAGAAGATGATGTTGTAGGATAAACGTTTTGGCTGCACCTTTTATTAAGTGGCCACATTATACTTATTTCGTCTCGATTCCTTAGAACTAAAATTATTCTGGCATGATTTATATAAAAAAAATTTAATAAAAATTAAAGCATGGCTTCTCATATATGATGATGGTTTCCTTGATGGAACCAGTAGTCACTATAGCCCTAATGCTGATAGCAGTGGAAGAAGAAAATGAAAAAATGCTTTGGAAAGAGGACCTTAATACCACTATCTAGCAGTTGTTCATGGACAATGTATGTGAAAAACTGCTTCTCACATATATTTTGGCTGATTTTTTGTTTAAGTGGCCACAAAATACATATATATTTGGTCTCAATCCCCTCAAACAATAATTATTCAAGCACGGTGCTTCTTATATACAATGATACCAATTTTGTTTGTTCCGATGGAATCAATTAATTTGAAATTAATTTTTTAACTACATGGAAAAACCTGCCTTCTTTGTTTTCTCCAGAACATATCATTGTTTTCTTTGCCTTTTACTTCACTAAATTCAGGATCGGGATGGTTCCTTATACTTCTCTCTATGCTTCATACATTAAGTTTAATTGCTTTAAAAATTATGGTAAACTTGGAAACTTTGATGGAAATCAAATATTGAATTTGCCTGATTTATTCATGTAATTTTTGTTGTTTTTTGGGCTTTAGATGATTCTGTATGTTAGGTATTGATGGAAAGAAAGGGGATAGCATACTATACCATTTTCTAGCTATTTAATGTGCAGGAATAGTAAACAATTATTAGTTTGTTGCCCAATTCTCCTCATTGGGAATTTTAGTTAGTTTTTTTAATTATTATTACTTTTTCTCTTGTTCAAGTTGATTGAAGTTTGGACCAATCAAAAGGAAAGAGTTTTAATTAAGAAAAAATGTCTATTTTGGTTTTGCTCATGTAAATATGATGAAAAGATCTATGGAAAATAGAATTGGGTTTTAATTTGGTTGATCACTTGTTCAGTTCCAAAATAAAAAGGTGAATTAGTGTAACTATTTGTTAACACTAGCAGCTCATGGATATTGATATCTTTTATCAACAGGAAGTTTCAGGTTCTGATGAGAGCAAAAAGTTAATGCGTTTCAGTGGCTGAAATATATGAAGATGGCGTATTGTATTCTTCTTTCTTTTCCCTGTGTGTTTGTCATTATATACTAGATTTTCTTTCATAAAAAAGAAAAAAGAAAAAAAAAACTGTTGGCCTATTGTATTTGATCATTTGTTCCATAAACAATACTATATTGATGGATTTTTCAATTTATATTATTAAAAAGTGTCAACTTTGGTATGAGAACATATGTTTAGATTGAAGGTCTGTAGCATCAAGTTGATCATCATTATCATCAATATTATGTATGTCTCCTGGAACTTCAAATTTTACAATTCAATCTTTTACAATAGCTTCTCTTTTCAATGTATCAGATGAAATAGTTTGAAGTGGTTTCAGCATACATATAGTAGAAACAGCATGATATAAAAGAGAATTTAATTATTACATACCTAATCTACACTTTCAAGCTTAAAGTTATTCAATTTGAAGGGATTGTGTAAGAGATGAAGGTCATTTCTGGCGTCTGTGTTTTGATGTTTCCAACTTAATGCATTTGATATTTCTGCTGGCAACGTGTTCACTTTAGACAAACTCCTGAATGGGTACCTAAGGTTAGTATGAATGGGCAAACAATCCCTATAACAAGACTTTGGTGTCAATCAAGTAATTTATGCAAACAGAGAGAGGCAGAAAAACTTGTAGAATTAAATAAAGACTCCATTCACAACATGTTAGGATTGACAGTTCGTAAACAAAGATGATACACACCAGAATCTACTTTCTTAAAGGATCAATGAGAAAAATTTATTTGTTTATGGATAAGATACTTTTTTAATAGGTCTTATTATTATAATAATAAAAATAAAAGAGGTGGTGATTAAGCATCTTAACTTTTGAGTTTTAGCTAGTTGTAAAAAGATTGAACTTGTTGATCACTCGAATCAACTTTGTATTTTCAATTTAGATTGGCATTATTTTTCTGTAGTATCTATTTTGAATGAATTGCTGCTAGATAATTAAAGTTATAGGACCATCATATTGTATTTGGATTGTTCTTGTTGGAGGACACATTTTAATTTCTTGGTTGAAGTGATATCATGATCTTGTCATACCAACTGTTTGTGGTTTATTGTAATTATAAGTAAAATATCAAAAGACAACTTGCTTCTCCTCCATTGGATGGAAGGAATTAAACCTTGGGCGCTTGCAGTTTCAATTCTTGTAAGTCTTATTCTGCTATCTCACTCAAATCTTCATTACGGATAAAACTTTTCATGGGTTTTCTTCTCAATTTAAAGGTGTTAGATCAAAACTTTTTATGTTTTAATTATGTTAAACATGTTAATTAAAGTGAGTTTTGAAAAATATCTTAATTGGGTTGAAATTGTAGTTTTAAAAAATATTATTTTTGGACCAAAGTTGTTTTAATTGGTTAATTATTTTTATGGGCAAAAATATGTTTTAATAAAGATATTTTATGATTTGGTATTATAAATTTTTTTTTTAAAGGAATGATTCTGAAATGAAAGATTTTCAAATGTGCTAGTAATTGAGTCAAGGCCTTAATATAAGAAGTTTCTTCATTTACTTCAATATAGAATGCTTTCAGTATTAATAAGCATTTATACTGATTGAATTATACTAACATCATGTTATGATTCCTATATTATTGTTGAGTAGGGAATGAAAAGGAGGAAAGTCTGGAAATTCAATGTTGACTTTGCATTAGTAGGCAGTGAGGTTGTAATTTAAAAAAAAAAAATTTGGATGGGAAGCAAAAGAGAAGTACAAGGTGTGCCCAAAACTCATTTTCCTCACCCTGTAAAACTGTGTGTGTCAAAGGCTTGAAGCACCTACCACCTGATACAATATCAGTATGTATGCCCATTGGAGTACAACAAGTTCGAGAAATCCTCATCCATCAAGAACTTCAAAGAGCTCAAGTGGCCCAAATTATGCACTATGTCCAAAAATTTCAAAGAGCTCAAGATAATATCTATGTTGGACGTCGACCCAAGTTTAGAGCCCAAGATCCATATTTGATCAATTCGAAACATGCTGAATTGGACTTTGGACATGAGATCTCTTTAAAGATGCAAAAGTGGAAGTCCAAGTGGAAGCCTAATGTCCTAAGAAGGTCCATGGAGATGTTAAATGCCCAATGTAGTTATACACATACAAGAGGAGTGTCAAGGCCCAATTGGAGTCCAATTGCAAGAAATTAAGAATCATGTGATTTTTAATGAAGCATGTGCATCCCATGTGACTACTTAAAGAAGCTAATTAGTTTTGACTAGGATTCTTTTTGAATTTCGTTTTTTATTATTTTATTATTTTTTGGACTTGGTCAAGGAGTTTATCTAGGAGATTAAGTTAAAATTAATATCCTACTCTTGTTCCTTGATTTTAGGCATTATTTAAAATATTTCTGATCAGATTTTAGAGTTTTAGTTTTATTAGGATTTAAGACTTTTTAGAAATTTTGCCTATAAAAGGCTCCCTATTGTACTCTATTTTTGGAAGATTATGAATGAATGAATGAATTTGAGTATTATTCAATACTTTGTGAGGCTTTTGCTTCTTTGTGTTCTCTGAGAGTTCACGTGACTTATCAAAGGATTGGTCTTTCTTTGTGGTGTCTTGAGGCTAGGGTTCTAAGAGACAGGTTCTCTTAGGGTCTTTCCTTTGACCAACATTCTTGTTTTCTAGCCGGTCCCGGGCAAAGTTTCGAATTGTTAAAGGTTTTCTAGGGCATGTTCCTAGTGGGTATTGCATCATTTGGTATCAGAGCTTTGGTTCGCTAGTACAAGGTATATTTTTGTGTTTTCCTACCGTTGTTCTTCATATTTTCTTTCCTTCCATTTGTGTTACCTTTTCATCTTCACCTTTGTCTTCCATTTTCTTCTTTCTTCCATTGTTGTGTGCCTCCATCCTTATTAAAAAAAATCAAAAAAAAAGAAAAATTCAAAAAAGAATTCGAAAAAAAAAGTAAAAAAAAAAGAAAAAAAAAGAGAAATTGCAAGTTGTGCAAATTCAAAAGCTTAGAGTTAATTTCCTAATTGGAGTTAGTTTTCTAATTGGAATCAATTTCCTAATTGGAGTTAGTTTCCTAATTGGAGTCAATTTCCTAATTGGAGTTAATTTCCTAATTTGAGTTAGTTTCCAAATTTTCAGATTTTCTTAAAGTTGGTTTCCTAATTTCCCAAGTAGTTTCCTATTCTTAAAGTTTCCTATTTTTTTTTTCAGATTTTCCCTTTTCTTCTCCTTCCTTCCAATCCATCCCAACCTTCCCTTCCTCCTTGTTTTCCTTTCCTCTTTCCCTCTTTGTTACATACCCCCTTTTCTCCTTTGTTTGATTCTTTGGGAATTTGCATTTTAGGATTCTAGTTTTTTTTATTGCCACTAGTCTGATCTTTTCTTTTGATTTGCTTGTGACTTGCTTAGAATACTTGCAAGAAGCAAATCGTTGAGTGGTAAAAGGCAATAGTGCAATTAACATTAAAGAAAAAGCCAAAAAGAGAGTTAAACACGAGTGAACTTATCATCTTTTGAGTGTAAACATGTGAGAAAAGTGTGTGAGGTCCTATTTGTTCGTTGACTAACTTTTCAGGTGACAAGATGTCTAGTGAGTACAAATTTCTTGAAGAGGCTAACAAAGAGCGATTCAAGCAATCTTGTATGGTTAGATGCATTCTAATCCAACTCCAACACTACAAGACAAGATAAGGAAAAGTCATCTCCTTATTTCCATACTAGATGCTTTATCAAAGAGAAAGTGTGCAGCATGGCTATTGATAATAGTAGCTATGTAAATGTTGCTAGTACCTTACTAGTTAAGAAATTAAACTTGCCTACTATAAAGCATCCTAGGCCCTATACTTTGTTGAAGGGTAGTGCTGAATTTAGGGTTAATAAGCAAGTTTTGATTTCTTTCTCAATTGGTAAATATCATGATAAAGTGTTATGTGACGTAGCTCTTATGTTTGATGGACATATTATGCTTGGTAGACCATGGAAACATGCAAGAAAAGCTAAATATATTAAACATAAGCACAAATATTGCTATTGCTATTCATTTATATTCAATGAAAAACATCATGTATTGGTACCTCTTGATCCTATGGATGTTTATGAGGATCAAATGAGAATAGTACGAGCATATAAAATGAAAGAAAAAGAGAGAGAACATGAGTTAAAGAGAGAAAAAGACGAGTTTGAAAAAGAAAAGAATGTGAGTCCAAAGAAAGACCTAGAGAGTTGTGAGAAAAGCATGAGTGTAAGCTTGTTTGATGAAAAAAGAGAGGTTGAGAGCATGCATAAGGATGTTTGTTTATCTACTAACAATCTTAACCCATCTTTGCCTATTGTTGGTTTTAACTCTTGGCAGGTATGTGGAAATTTGTTTTCAAAGAAGCCATCTAATGGACCCTCATCTTTAACTAGCATTGAGAAGAGTTGTGATTGCTTAGATTTGTTCCCTAAGAAACCATTTAATGGCGAAGATTCGAGGACGAATCTTTTCAAAGAGGGAGGGAATGATACAATATCAGTAGGCATGCCCATTGAAGTACAACAAGTTCGAGAAACCCTCATCCATTAAGAACTTCAAAGAGCTCAAGTGGCCCAAATTATGCACTATGTCCAAAAATTTCAAAGGGCTCAAGATAATATCTATGTTGGACGTCGACCCAAGTTTAGAGCCCAAGATCCATATTTGATCAATTCGAAACATGCTGAATTGGACTTTGGACATGAGATCTCTTTAAAGATGTAAAAGTAGAAGCTCAAGTGGAAGCCCAATGTCCTAAGAAGGTCCATGGAGATGTTAAAGGCCCAATGTAGTTATACACATACAAGAGGAGTGTCAAGGCCCAATTGGAGTCCAATTGCAAGAGATTAAGAATCATGTGATTTTTAATGAAGCATGTGCATCCCATGTGACTACTTAAAGAAGCTAATTAGTTTTGACTAGGATTTTTTTTGAATTTCGTTTTTTATTATTTTATTATTTTTTGGACTTGGTCAAGGAGTTTATCTTGGAGATTAAGTTAAAATTAATATCCTACTCTTGTTCCTTGATTTTAAGCATTATTTAAAATATTTCTGATCAGATTTTAGAGTTTTAGTTTTATTAGGATTTAAGACTTTTTAGAAATTTTGCCTATAAAAGGCTCCCAATTGTACTCTATTTTTGGAAGATTATGAATGAATGAATGAATTTGAGTATTATTCAATGCTTTGTGAGGCTTTTGCTTCTTTGTGTTCTCTGAGAGTTCACGTGACTTATCAAATGATTAGTCTTCCTTTGTGGCGTCTTGAGGCTAGGGTTCTAAGAGATAGGTTCTCTTAGGGTCTTTCCTTTGACCAACATTCTTGTTTTCTAGCCGGTCCCGGGCAAAGTTTCGAATTGTTGAAGGTTCTCTAGGGCATGTTCCTAGTGGGTATTGCATCATTCCCCTCTCTCTAGCTCACTGTTGTGAAGCACTGTCGCCATAGAAGTGTCTCTCCAACAAGGCACCTAGCTTTTCTTGTCGAAGAACCAAGCTTCATTTCTGTCCCTAGCTTACCGAATCAAAGTCCTTCGAGCCCCCACTGTCAAAGACCTTTGAGTTTCCATTGTTAGAGACCTGCAAGCTTCCATTCTTTGAAATTTGCTCACTGGAGAACAAAGAGATACCCTAGGTGTACTTGAATCCGCATCATTGAAAACAGAAGCCAACTCAGACTCTGTGGTACTGAGCCTCCACTCTGGTTGTTGACGACTCAGTAACCTTCATGGGTGAGTTCGAGTTTTCATTTACAGCTTACACTCTCTTTGTAAGTGCTGCTTAAAATTTCCCCTTTTAGTAATCCTATACATGTATATTAGGGCCTCTATCTTACAACGGTAAATGCTTGTGTGAAAAGTGGCGATTTGGCTGGAAAGATAGGTGTCAGATGAATTGCTTGAAAGAGATTGTAAATTTAGGCCTCTTTTCTTTGTTTAAATATTCAAGCATGCTTAGTTACTTAAGTTGAACTCTATGATTCCATTGAGTGCTATGATGCTATCTGTATATGAATAAAGGATAAACAAAATGTGAATGATTTTTGTAACCTTAGCCCTCAGATGCAACTTTACAGAGTATATAGTTATGATGGTTAAAAAAAATGTTTTGGTTGAGCTATCTTCCTCCACAAATTAACCTTCAGTATCCTCAAATGTGCTCAGATAAATGAACACTTCAGAATGCAGTAAAAAATTCCACATCAAAAAGAAGGAAAGAAAAAGGAAAAGGGAAGTGAAATTCATACTTTAACTGTTTCTACTCTGCTTTCCATTTCTATAGCAAGTGTTGAAAGCATTTAGCCAATGACAAGTGTTATATAAGTGTTATCCGTAAACTGGTGATAAAACAGTAACTTAAGACATGCAATTCTTTTTAGGCTTACAAATTAAAAGTGATTCATCAAAGATGAGGCAAATGGACTTGATTGTACCTGTTTGTCATTTTCTGTTTGCTAGACTAAAAGTTTATCACTTTCATAAAGCTCTTTTAGTATATGATAAATTGCAAGCTTATGGGACAATGATGATCCACTCTTGAACCATTAATACGTGGATGATGTAAATTCTTTAGTTATTTTTGAAAATGTGGTTGATGTAAGACTTTACTCCAATGTATTTGTTTCACTATCATCATCCACTTAGTCCCAATGATTATTCACTTTGTGAAAGAGCATAGAACTTTTCCTGTCTGAGCCTAACCTGGTATTAAATACAGATTGCTGCAAAAACAAACATATCCTAATATGTATCTATTGTTTCTGGTATGTAGCATTGTATTGGGCATGTTTATCACCAAAATTTGAATGTGATCATTGTATTGTAGTCAGTCAATTGTGATAGAATTCCAAGACGATAAGTTAATTTGTATTTTTCCATAAAATAGTTGATAATATTGATGAAGAATATAATTGCAATAGAAACAAATATATTAGCATGTTGTGTTTGGGTCTTTCTTTTTCATTTTGATCATTTTTGTAAAAACGGGCTACTGTAAACAAAACTTATTGCTCTTCTCCTTTGAGTAATTGAAAAAAAAACTCATAAATCATAATCTATATTTTTTGAAATTCTTTTTCCCATTTTTCCTCTTAAGTTGTAGCCTATATAAAAGATAAATGACTAATTAATCTGATTATTATAATTGTATTTGGAACCATAAATTTCCCTTACAAAGCTTCAATTAGGTGTTGCTTGCATAATGACAGGAAAGAAGAATTAAGGAACTGATATGAACCCAGCAACCTCTTATACACATACTCTGTTTAATTAGGGAAGGCTTCAATTATAATGAACTGCTTGAGAAACAAAAGAGAGAAAGTGCTCCACAATTAATTGCATGGTGTCTAGTAAGCTCACATAAACTTTTGTTACCAATGTAAATTCTGACACACCGCAGCTCAAGTGGCTTGAAGCTTAATTAAACCAATTGAAACTGCTGGAAAATTAAAGAAGGCTGTTGAGGATCTAACAATTTTCTTGTATTAATTTGATACTGCTATTTCTGGGGTTACTCATTAATCCATTTCACCTTATACAATATGCCACTTAGACAATAAATCAAAGTACTAGTGTTTGTGCATAATTTTACCATTGTAAAGTTCAATGAGAAGAAGAGGATGACCCTTTTATTCCTATGCAAAATGAGGACTTGAATTTTGAACTCTAATTATACATAATGATACTGAAAAATCTGTTTACATATAAAACCAAATCTGCATGATTAGAATGAAATTCTGGTTCGTGAACCACATTGTGGTTCAAAAGTCAGGGCTAGAATTCAATCCTATTATCTGAACAAGAATCTGGTCCATAAACCAGAACCAGAATTAATTCTGGAAAAATTTTCCAGCCTCTTCGTTATCTTTGTTCAAAGGATTTGCTAACTTTTACTCCTCCTTTTCTTTGCTTTTAATTATTTGTCTTGGAATTGCCATTGTCAAATGGATTCCTTATAGTTGAAGCAAATGGTGAATTGAATCAACAACGCTTGTCAATGTGTCTACTGATGAGACCAAAGATTTAATTGGTCGCTGTTTATTTGTTTGTAGAGCATAGGAAATCAATAGGATTTCAGGCCTTGATTTGAAACCTTGATTCAATTATGGTCTCTAAACCACATTCTGGTTCAGAGACCAGGGCTGTTTGGATATGTTTGGACAACAGCTGCACCTTCCTTTATGTATTGACTAAAATGTTTGCCCTTTCTTCTGATTTTTTTTTTTTTCCAAAAAAACAAAAGGTGCACAAAAGGAGTCTCATTTCTATATACCATGGGAATTTTTTGTCACGGAAATGTCTCTTAAATCTACAGCATTGTAGGAAGAAGAGCTTTTAAGAACATTATGTACGTGTCCATCTTTGGAGAGTATTTTATTCTTGACTAGGCATTTTCGTGTTCTGGAATGGTTGTATGTGTATAAGGTAAATTTAGAGCTAGAACCAGGTTTTCTTAAATGGCAGTCTCTTGTTGTTTCAGTTACTTTTATCTCACTGGTAGTTCAAGTCTGTTCTTGTTATGGATGTGGCTATTGCTTATATTTATCCTCAAGAAAGAATGTTCTTATTTTAATTGTAGCATTTTTTGTTGTGCGATGGATCTTAGTCCAATTATGTATTGATTTGGGGTTGCCTTATATTCTTAAAACATTGGCTTTCAAGTTGTTTCTGTGCTTTTATTTGGTCAGATATGTTCGCAAAACTTGTTTATTTTAGGTGAAAAATGATACATTCACAAAAGTGCTCTTGGTGTTCATTGGTAGATCTAGGTTGCATGAACTGAATATAGGGCTTAAGTTGGTTTGACACATCCTGGTTTTTTCCGCGGTTGTGCTCATCATGTTCTTGCATGGTGACTCAAGTCAGATTGCCTTTATTTTGCTGTGGTTGCTGTTTTGAATGAATTGTGGCTGGATAAGTAAAATTATGTGTCCATGCTTTCGTATTTGGGTGGTATTTTTGGAGGACATTTTTTAATTTCTAGGTCGAAGTGATATCATGATTTTGTCATACCAAGTGCTTGTGGTTTAGTGTTATTATAATTATAAGTAAAATATCAAAAGAGAACATGGTCACAACCCCCCCTCTTTGGATGGAAGGAACTAAACTTTAGATGCTTGTGGTTTTTATTCTTGTAAGTCTCATATTTGCAATCTCACACGATCCTTGATTAGGGATAAATCTTTCATGGGTTCTCTATTGAATACCTAAGGCCCCTCCTTAGTCAAGGGGTCTTTAATCTGGATTGATTTTGTCTACTGTGCCTTATCATTTTGGGTACAAAACCATAACCAAAATCTGGTTCTCCTCGTAGAACCAAATTTTGGTTTTGCTAGCAGATTCATAAACTATAGCTATATATTAAATGATAATGCAACAAATCAGAATAAAATAGTGTCTCAGTTTGTGCCTATTATAATCCTTTATTGAAAGGGTTCAAATATTTTTTAAATTCTCTATAAATCTTTCTTAAGTATGAGGAAAATTAGTTTAAGGTGAGCTGAGGTAAAGCCCATTGTGTAAGAGAGTTATAGGTGAGATTAAATGTAGGTGTTAGTGATGAGCATTAATCCAAACCATATGTTTTGTATTCTGTTTATGGAAAAAATCTCTTAGAATTCAAGGAAATTGGACATAGGACAAATGGTTCAAACTAGGACAAATTGCTTGATACATTTTTCTATCCCTTGCTTTCAAAGAAAGAAGATAAGCCTTGTAGAAGCATGGAAAGAAGCAGATAGTCCCACGTCGCAAAAAGTGAAAGAAAGTAGTGAAATCTCTATCAATAAATAGACCAACATGGCATTAGAGTTGGTTTGGGATATTAGGTGATCAAGGCTCATGGTTTAGAGTCCAATCACTTTGAACTGCCTAACTTGTTGAACTGGTTTGATTTTGATTGATTGGGTTAGTTTTTGATTGATTTAGTTGGTTTTTGACTCATTTTTTGGTACGCAAATTTTATGGGTCAATTGAACTAGACCAGTAATTGATTTGTCATTTTTCTTATTGGACCAATTGGTCTAGTCTGATTTTTTAGACATTGGTGGAGACACTAGCACCTATGTTGAAGGTTCTAAATTCAATTTAATTTTGGACTAATTTTGATTGGGTATGAAACACATTGGTTCATAGGCATCTCTGGATCGGACTCTAGGTCGGTTTACCAGTTTTACAATTGAATTGATTGGTTCAATCCACTTTTAACATGATGTCTCCCTCATCCCATATGCTTCCCTTCCTTATCCACTTTCTCATCCTATGCTTTCCTAACTCTTTTCTAAAGCTTTTAATGTTATAAAAAATAATTATGTAGTTAAATATTATGTCAGGAAAACTATTCTTCTTGTATGTAATACTATGGTTTTTTTTAAAAGAATTTGGACACCATTTTAACTTTTTTTTAATTAAAAAAGACTGATATTGACATTGTAAAAGTTGAGATTGGCTTTGCATAATCACATTGGAGTGTTTGGATTCTCTATTGTTAATGCGCCAATCGCACCTATAATGTCAGAAATTTCAATTGTTGAAGTGATCTAACAATGTGTAGCACGCCAAGCATTCGGCTTCATCAAAACGTAGCATTTTAGTTTAATGAAACACTATGTTTTGAACGGCCTTTTTTAAATTCCAAACTTAGTAGAAATTGTGGCTATCTGCTCCATCTTTTGTTGCAATTTTGACACATGTCCTCCTAACCTCGCAAACACTGTGTTACGTGAATGTGCAGTCAACTAAATTGTAAACAATCTCACATGCTGCAATTTCATTTTGTAATTGGGTCGTTTTAGAAGAACCTTCATGTCTAGTAGTCGAAGCACCTTATTCCATCGACCTCCCATCTAGCTAGCCTCTTGCATTTGAAGAAATGATGTTGGTAATCAGAGCTTCTTGCAAGGATGATGGAATAGGGCACTTTAGCTAGGGATTCATCTAGAATGCTCCAATTACAAAATGAAACGCAGGATGTAGAGTTGTTTTTAATTTAGTTGGCTGGATGTTTGTGGAATGCAGTGTTTGGGAGATTAGGGGGACCGGTATCAAGATCGCAATGGAAGACGGAGTAGATGACCAAGATTTTGGTTGGGTTTGGAATTTGAAAAACGCTGATAAAAATCACGTTGTTCCATCAAATTGAAATGCTGCATTTTGATGGAGTTGAATACATGGCATGCTACATGTCGTTGGATTGCTTCAATGGTTGGGATTTCGTCAACATTATAGGGTGTAGTTGACATGTTAACATTAGAAAATTTGAATGCCACATCTGGGCCAAGTCAAAAGATGTTTCAATTTGATATCCTCTTTGGGCTAAAGTTAACAGGACGCTATAGGTTGATTGTTGAGTAAAGAGAGAAAGAAAGTGGGGTGCTGAATAATGAGAGAAAGAGAGGAGATTTTGAGCCAGTGCTACAATAAAAAAACTTTTGTTTTTTTTGGGGTCAAATCCATCTCTGATAGAAGTGTTGCACCCAGAAGTTGTATTTTTGAGAAATTTGATGACGCTGTCATCAAGTTTTCCATATATATATATATATATATATTGTTTTTAATATTTTTAGGAACTCAATGATAGTGGCTTTGAGTTACTTCCATGGAGTTGGTGCTTTGTTAAAAAAGAACCGGAGTTTCAACTTTTCAAGCTTTGAACCAGATACGCCCTCATCCCAACTAAATTATTGCATTTGCAGACTGAGTTTGCTTTGGTGGAATCGCCAAAACGGTTTCTTGGAGTGTGAAGACAGTCAGACAATTTGTCATTTATCCCCAAGGTATTGTCATTCATCAATGCCCTGTTTCTTTGCCATCCCTAAATAATATTTCTTTCTAGTCCTCTCAACCACAAATATTTCATATTATATTTATGAGTATTTTGGTTAAAAGAAAGTAAGAATAAGAAAAATGAAGGGCAAACGAATGCTTTTTTTTTTAATGTATTTTCTTTTTATTCTTCGCCAAAATGTATGAGGTGGGAGATATTCCACTTCTAAATTTTATAATGAGATGAAGGGAAATGGACAATGGAAAAAAACACTTGTATCCTGAATTTGTGATTATTGACAGACGATAATGGCTATAATTAAATTTTTATTTAATAATTGAGCTGAAATATATTTTTTAGTGCAATAGTTTGCTTTTGGCAGACCAGATAAAACTAGGTTTAGTTTTAAAAATTAAAAACCGAACTCTTAGTAAACGGCGTAGAAATGTAGTTAGCAAGTAATATTGATAACCCCAAGTACACAAGGAAACGTATATATATATAACTCGGGCACCAAGCTTGAGAAGGCCATTCTTTTAATTAAAATTACAGCTTGACAAGCCTATGATTAATTAAAATTTAATTTTTTTATTTTAATCTAAAATTAGAAAAATATATTTTATTACATTTTAAAGTGTGTGTGTATATATATACATACTGATTTTATAATTTGGCGGCCGAAACTCTGGTGCTTTTTTTTTTTTTTTTTTATGAAGCACGAGCAGTGCAACTGTGACCAAGTTTCAGCAAATTTGGTGGCTTTAGTTTTAAAGAATTTGATAACAGTTTTGAAAATATTAGAAGAACCAAACCTATGGGAAATTTGGTAACTTTTTCTTTACTGTTGTAAATAGTGATTTGCTGCAAAATTTTCCAATGGTATAATTAATATTGAATTATATAGGTATTTTTTAAAATTTTATTAAAATTATATATTTTTTTATTTTAAAAATATATTTATATTTCTTTTGAAATAAAAATTTATATTATATTTTATTCCAGTTTAAAATTTCTTTGACAAGAATACCATCAATTAATCTAAATAATTTTTTTGGTTAATTTAATGATAAAATCTATTCTTTTTATTTTTATTTGTGCATATGCCAAAACAAAATTTGCTTTTGTTTTCTAATTTTAATTTGTGTATATATACATATGATATATATATATATATATTTGCATATTTAAGTTGATTAATGGAGCATATTTTAGTAAAAAACTTTAAATTAGATTCAAGTATATATTTTGAAAATAAAAAATTTTATATAATTTCAATAAAATTTAGGAAAAATCTGACTTACTCTATGATTAATAATTTAGACTCCAAGGGATTAGATCAAATAGAAGGTAGAATTACATGTTTTAAGATTTTTTTTTTTGATAACATATTTTAAGATTATTTTATTGTGCACTTATCTCATAAACTATCAACAGTCAAAGCAAGTTTAAAAGGCGTCCTCAAAATAATTCTCCAAAGTATTTATAGTTATTGACAGTAACTAAAAATAATCTTGTTGGATACAAGACTGACAAGTTTTTTAAAAAAATTTTGTTAAAATTATACATAGCTTTTTTACTTAAAAAATATATAATTTTTTTGAAATAAAAATTATTTTATAATTTAGTTTAATTTTATATTTTTTTATTAAAATATCTTCTATTAACTTAAATATATTTTTTTAACTAAAAAACTTTTTAAATGAAGAGTATTTTAGTTGAAAATTTTAAAATTAAAATAAAGGATTATATTTTTTATTTGAAAGAAAATTTGTATATATTTTAAAAATAAATGAGAGTTATATAGTTTTAATAAAATTTAAGACAAATCTGTTTAATTTATTTTAAAATAAATGGGTAAAATTTTACTGTTGACAAATATTCTAGAAATATAAGTCGGAATTCCAAATAAATGTGGCTTTCCGGCTAAATATTCTAACTTTTTTTCGTGTTATAATATTTAATTTAAAATGGATACAAAGCGTTTTTCAATCAAAGTTCAGAGATATTAAATTATGAATTCAGAACTTTTATGAGAAGACGTAATTAAGTTTTACGAGACAACAGTAATTGCGTATGGCTTCATTTTGTATTGGTGCATACAGCCCAGCTGATTGCAATCTTGAATTCCCTCCTCAAGGAATATTAAAATGAAAAAGAAAAGTAAAGCAGAGGAAGAGGAAAGCGCTTGGAAAAGTCCACAAGCTGGCATCAAGGCTATTTTTCTTATAAACTACTCGGAACTGTGCGTTTAAGAAAAGGATTGGCATCAACTGGTTTTGGGAAATTAAAGCGGGAGAAGGTGGCCGTTGAGAGAATATGAAATTGAAGAAGCCGGGTATATTCAATTGCCCCTCAACAGAGATTAAATTTAGGTTTTTATATTTAATTTATACGATTTAAATTTAAATTTAAATTTTATCTTCATTATTATTTTATTGAAATTTATACTTAGAAGATTATTTTATTTTATTTAAATTCTTTTAAATATATATAATCTAGATTATTTACATTTTTTAATTTAAAAAATTGAGGGATAAATTGGATTCTAAAATTGAAACGTCTCTCTGTGATAGTATAGACTAGTCTCAACTGTTACAAAATTGAGATTAGTCTCTTTTTATTTAAAAATAAAAAATAGCATTTTAGAAAAAAAGAATTTAATATAGCATACGACTAAAATAGTTTTGACAATGCAAGATTTGATTATATACTTATTTTTCTTATAATATTAAAGTATAAAAAAGAACCAAAAAACAAAAACATCTTTCCTAATGGCTCTCCCCTATCTATTCCTTTCAAATAACCCGGCAACAGGACTAACGAGTAACACCAGCAAAAGAAGCGCATGGGAGGGGAAGAGACGTTATATTTAAGTGATTACTAACCTCATCACTTAATGTTATCTTTTAAAATTATATTTGCGTTCTAACTAAGGGGTTTATCTTTATTTTGCCTTGGTAGAGACAGAATCACACAAGTTTTGAAAAATCAAGTCTCACGCCTCATTTAGTATCGGGTAGGAAAGAAATTTCTTTTCTTTTCTTTGTTTTCAGTATTTATTATATTTTTGTAATTATTACTATTTAATAGTTTTTATTTTTTAATTATTCTTCTAAAGTATAAGTATACAGATTATTTTTTATGTTTAAAATTATTTATTTTATTTATTTGTATTTTAAACGGATCTAAAATATTCTTTCTTCATGAGGTCCCACACTTCTTGAAGACTCTACTACTCCTTTTCTATCTTTTGAGAGCATTATAATAAGTCATTAACCAGTGTTCGCTGCCCTTCTTAGCTATTCTTCAGTCCCAATTCCAATGCTTCCTATTCCTTTGTCTTCCAACTCTACATTTACTCTGTTTCCACCGTCTCTCTCTTCAGTACTAAAAGTCTGTTTTACTTATTATTCATACATGACCCCCCCCCCCTCCCAAAAACAAAATTAAACAAAAAAAAAGAAGAAAACAGTGGTACCTTCGTTTAAAGATCTTTTTTCTTGGTACTCTTGTGCATTAGAATGTGTTTGCTTTGTATCGAGTCCATTATTTATATTTTATATACATAAAGATCCCAAAAAAAGAAAAGAAAAAAGGAAAGGAGAAACAAGATTGTTGCATTTCTTGAAGCATCTCCTGATACTGTCTCTATCTCTAGCTAGTTCAACATGTACCGATAGAGGTCAAGTCTCCTTGGTCATTGGTTTATCCATTTAGTAATTGTTATTTTAATGTGTTATTTGAACGACAGCCGTGTCTCTAACCGATCCATTCTACAATGACAAGAAGGATAACCGGATTTGGTGCGTTAGTTCCTTGTCTTGTTTCTTACTTCCTTTTTTTATTTTTTTTGGGTGTCAAATGAATTGATACTTAAAGAATTCTCTGTAAATTTTTATATATTGGGAGAAGAAATCACCCTACGCAACTAATGAAGAAAAAATATATAGATATTGCAATTTTTTTTTATTTCATAGGGTGCTTTTTGTTCAAATAAATTTAATTTCTAGTTATGAATTGCTTCTCTCTCAGTATAGAATAATATTTTTTACTGTCATTTGAAAAGGTTTTTAGGTTTCGGCCAAATACATACAAAATATATAAAAAATGTTTTTTTTTAAATATTAAACAGTTTTCTTTTCTTTCACAACTAAACTAAAGAAAACAATTGCTTTAATTTAGCTACCCATTTGCTTATTTAAAAGGATAGAAACTAAATGAATGAGTATTAAATCTTAAGGCTTTCACCGTATGCAAACCGAATTTGAAAGCGAAAACTTAACTAAACTATTAGTGTATCAAAAATAGACTAATGTAATTTTTTATTTAATATAATAGAATATAATAAATATATAAACCAATAAAATTAAAATTATAGTACCATTTGTTCAAACTCAATCACCATATATTTAGAATTTCAAACAATATAATTTTTGTCATATAATTAACAAAATTTGTGTAGGTTATTTGCCTTTTGGATTAAAATTTCAATTAATAGCATAACTCTATTTCATAGTTCACCAACTTAATTATTTATCTTTCTTTAAATTTCTTTGGGCATCTGCTCTAATCTTCAGTGTTATTCTTGTTTTGTTTTCCCCTTTAGTCCAAAATTTTGTCACTCTATCTATACTATTGCAAATTAATGAATTATAAACCCTGCTCTTGGTTTTTGATTTGGAATATATCATTTTTGTTTCTTAAAGTTCTCAGCAAAATTATTGAAGAAGCCATCAATAAATAAACAAAAAAAAAAAACTTGCTTGATTGATATCTATAACAGAGGTATGTGCTTCTCCCAAAAAAAGTGGCTCACTTAAGATACTAACTTCTCCTTTTAATATGATTTGATCTTTATATTTAAATGCTTGCACAATCAAATCAGGAAACAAGAATGGAGATCCTCATTTCCATTGCTATGAAAATAGTAGAGTGTGGGGTGTTCTAGATGGTCTTTTCCTAATTTGAAGTGATGACATCAACTAGGTCAAAATGCACAGAAAATGGCTAGAAAAAAAAAACGATGTTGAAGTGCAAGGAAAGGGGAAGTTTGATCGTGTTGGGTACCTCCCTCCTTTACATATACTAGACTTAGTTTTTACTACAAGAGGTAGTGAAAAGCTTGAGTCAAGGAACTTAATGAAGGAGGGCATTGTGTTGGCTCTAAAGGAACCAAAGTGAGCAAAATAAGAGTTTATGGGCTAGGTGTGGTGGGGAAGACCACTCTAGTAAGAAGTTCTTGAACAAGTTAAGGATGACAAGTTATTTGATGCAGTGGTTGTGGCAATTATATGGCAAACTCCATATTTGAAAAGAATTCAAGGTGAGATTGCAAATCATTTAGGCCTCCACTTTGTAGAGATGACTATAGTTGGAAGAGCAAGTCACTTATGTGAGAGAATAAAAACAGAAAAAGCTATCTTCATCATATTGTTGGGAATTTGATTTGGGGAAGTTGGGAATTTCTTTAGAGGATAATTATAAAGGTTGCAAATTATTGTTGACTTTGAGAAATTAAGGTATTTTACAAAAGAATGAGACTCCAAAGGACTATAAACTTGAAGTTTTAAACGATGTTGAATCTTGGAGCTTATTTCAAATTATGGCTGGTGATGTTATTAAAGATGCCAACTTGCAAAACATAGCAACCTGAGTGGCCAAAAAATATGTAGGATTGCCAATTTTGATAGTGAAAATAGTGAAGTCATTAAAAGATAAGAATATTTACTATTGGAAAGATGACTTGAACAGACTAGAAAGAGTTGGTAATACAGAAACACATAAGATAGTTTATTGAGCTTTGGCATTCAGTTACAATGGATTGGAGGATGATGAAGTCAAGACAATATTCTTGCTTTGTGGTGTACAACCATTGGCTTGGATTAGTTACTTGTTGAAATGTATAATTGGTTTGGGAGTATTCAAACACAAAAATATTGTTGAAGATGTAAGAAACAGACTTTGCAAAATAATCAATGACTTGAAGGCATCTTGTTTATTGGTTGAAGATGACGAAAGTGAGATAGTCAAAATGCATGACATTTTTTGCAAAGTAGCTATCTTCATTGCATCTAGGGATTAATATGTTTTCACAACAAAAAGGAATGTTAAGTTAAGGATTGGCCAAGTGAGGATTTTCTTGAAGAGTGCACTTAGATAATCTTGAATTGTTGTTGTATCCAAAAACTTCTTGAAAGGTTAGACTGCCCTAATTTAAAATTTCTCCTTTTATGTAGCATTGATAATCACATATTGGAAATTCCATGTTCTTTTTTTTTTTTTAGGGAATGGAAAACCTTGAAGTGTTAGATTTAACAAACATGATCATATCTTCACTACCTACATCTCTTGCTTACCTAACCAAACTTAAGACATTTTGTTTAGATCAATGTTCTTTGAAAGATATGGTTGGAATATGAGCCTTGAAAATTTAAAAATTCTTACCTTCATCTGTTCATCCATGGAAGAGTTCCTTAGTGAAATAGGGCAATTGACTTATTTAAGAATGTTGAATTTGAGTGCTTTTTGAATTGAAGTCATCTCACCCAACATTGTGTCCAAGAAAACTAGAGGAATTGCATATGGACAATACCTCAATTAAGTGGGAGGTAGAGAGTTTAGCTAAGTAAAACAAAAATGCTTATCTTACTGAGCTTAGGCATTTGACAAAGTTGACTACTTTAGAAATTCGAATTCTTAAGGCTTAGATTTTGCCAATGGACATTATGTTTGAGAAGGTAGAAAGATATAAAATAGTTAATTGGAGATAAATGAGAATCGTCAAACAACAATGTGGCCTTAAGGTTGTTTAAGCTAAAGCTAGATACTAGCATTCATTTGAAACATGGGATTAAAACACCGATTAAAAGAGTGGAAGATTTGTACTTAGATAAAATAAAAGGCATTTTAAATGTACTTTTCCAATTGAATGGTGAAGGATTTCCACTGCTAAAGCATTTCCCCATTCAAAATAATGGAGAAATTAAGCATGTTATCAACTTAATGGAAAGGAATCAAACTTATGTTTTGTTCTCAAAATTGGAGACATTAATACTTGCCAATCTCAATAACTAGGGGAAGATATGTCATAGGCCACTTATAGTTAATTCCTTTGGGAAACTTAGAGTTATCAAGGTTAAAAGCTGTGGCACCTCCAATTTTTACATACCCAAACAAGGGGAAGGCCTCCCCTCCCCTCCCCTCCCCCCCCAAACCCCTCCAACCAAACAATACCTCAATGGGAGTAGTATAGTGATTTTCCTCACTAACATTTTATTAAAAATTGTGCCTTATAATTGTCAAATAATGTTATAAAATAAAAAATATAGCTAAACAAAAACTTCAGCTGCGGTGACAAAAAGTCATAATTTTACTCAATTTGTTTACTACAGTTTGTATCAGTATTCCTTGAGTTTAAGCACTGTGTTCTTCGAATTTCTTGCGCTGTTCCTTCAAGTTGCAGATGGAATCAATCAAAAGTCCTGAGATTTTGTTTATATTACATCTGTTCAATCCTATTCCTCACTCCTCAGTATACAAGCTTGTTTCCTTACTGCTCACATATAAACTAATTTAAAGATCTCTTGCTGCTCTTCTCCAGCATTATATAGAGGTTGTTGCTCTTTGTTGTGATCGTGTATATGTGTGTGTGTATACATATCTATATATATATATATATATATATATAGCAAAACAACACGAATGTAAAAAAGATCGCATGGTTGCTTCCTTACTTATTTTGCACCTTTGGTTCTCAACAACAGAAATGTACTTAATTGTGTTTTTCTTTTTCTATTTCTTTTTAAATAGGCTTTCTCGGGGTTGATTTGAAGGAAATAATTTTTTGTTACAGCCTTAAATATGATTTTTGTTTATGAATTCAATAATATCTTTAAACAAGGAGAGAGGGAGAGAAGGAAATCAGAGAGAACAGAAAATTCAGTATACTTGGGCCCCAACAGAATTAATTGACGGTAGCAATAGTACAAAATACCAAGTCTTTCTATATTTTATATATGTAGCTACCTGTAGCTTTTTTTTTTTAAATGTTCCTCTCCGTATTATTTCTGTAACAAAGTGCTATTTTTGTAGCAGAAATTTTTTCTTGAGGTGTGAAAGTTGATATATTATTGGAATAATTTATTTTTGGATATATGGGAAAGGTGTGTACTCTTAAGACTACTTATATGAGTTACCACCATTAGATAAATGAAAAATCTAAATTTGTGAAGTAATATATCTTTTTATAAAAAGCTTGTATTAATCATTAAACTTCCTACCCGTGACTCCAGATTCAAACAGTAATTCATATGGTAAAGTTTGCTTTTTCAAATACTAGTAGATTGGGGTGTCTTTTTCAATTTGGGAAATTTATATTTTGTTCTCTTGATTAAGATTTAATTTTAAATTGACAAATTATAAAACAACAAATGCCATTTTCACATTTTTTTTGCCACTATCTTTTTTTAATTTTAATACTTAAACAAAACATTTAAATTTCAATTCAAATTCGTAGTTAGAAGCCAGATGATTGTGTAGAAAAAACATTATCTGAACTTTAAATTTTAATTAAAATTAATGGCAAGAAGTCATATAATTTTGACTACAACGAAATTTAAGCTCAATGTTGGACTTATAAAATAATTACTTTTTAATTAATTTATATATAAAATTTATAATTAAATCTTAATTTGAAAAGAAAAAATGTAAAATTTTGCCTAAAGCAAAACGATTTTTCAGATCAAACATGCTATCACCGTGAGCCATCGCCCATAAAGAAGCAATAGAGATGCGCTACAATATTGAGGAATTTCACTGTAGTCTATTCTCAGTCCAGAAATTTTTTTTTTCTTTTTGGCAAGAAGAAAAAACAAATCTTTACATAATGTTTGGATGAGGAAAAAATTAAAGAGAAGAGAAAATTAGAGGAGAAAAATAGAATTTTACCTCATTTGGATTGGAGAGAAAACCAAAAAAAAAAAAAATTGAAAAGAAAATCATGGTGGATCTCATTAAAATTTTTCTTTCTGAATATGGAGAGATTTTAAAAGGAAACTTGTAGCTAACATAATTTATCTTTTATTTTTTAAAATTATCTCTCACACAAATCCTTTTTTCACATCTTTGTACTCGATAAACAGCCCATACAGCCGTGGAAAAATTCTTCCATTTTCTACAAAATTCCTCACTTTGGCTCAACCCGTCAGTTTTCTCCTCTAGCTCCTCCATGTTTTGCAGTGTCATCTAGTATCTCCTTTTTTTTCATGTTGTCTTTTATTCTAACAGAAATTTTATTATTGTTTCTGTGTTGTTTCCCAGTTGTTTAGATACGGTGATTTGATTAATTGATTCATCCTTTTCTAATAAATGATTTAGGCAAAGGACCATCATTATTGGAAGGATATTTCTCATTAATTTCCATTAGAAAAGAACCATCTTAAATGATAATTTAGGTTGCCAAATCTTCAACCAATCTTGACACTGTAATTGTTTACCCAATTGCAAATCTTGGAATCTACACCCATCCCTAACTGTATATTAGCCAAATGAATTCTCTATCCATATAACTAAATCTTGATGACTTATTATTGAAATTGGTACCTAGATAATTTATTCCCTCAAGTATATTTGATGTAAATGTTGTACATTCTATTTTCCCTAATTATGCAGAATAAGGTCTTCTACCTTATTATAATAAGATATATGACCTAATTGCATTGGCCACCAAGCATGATATTCTTACCATCTCTAACTCTCCTTTGTAAATGTTCACATATCAAGTCGTTAGATTTACTGATACTTTTTCAAATCCAAGATAAGCTTGAATGTGTATTCAACTTCCCCTAAAAAGTATTTATATAATACTTAGATCTTAAAATACTTGCAAATATTGAATTAGATTCATTATAAATTAACCTCCAAATCTACTTAGCTAAAAGTGCTTTATTAAACAATTGTGTTTGTTTTATTCCAAGAACTCCTAAGCAAGTTGCATGACATAATTGGCTCCATTTTAACAAATGTATTTGTGCCTTAGCTTCTAAATATCCTAAAATTTTTTTGCTAAGCTTCTAAATATCCTAAAAATTACTCAAATTTACAAAATTGCCATTACATTATATCAAATTTTATTACATTTTTGTTTAACTAGTCTATTCCCATTTTTTGAGCACTCTGAGCCTTGGATTCTCATTCTTAGGACTTTATAATATTATTTTAATTTTATTAGACCTCAACTCACTTGTTTCAGGGGATATGTTTTTAAAATGGACTCATTTCACTGTTTTTACGAAAATTGGATGTTACACTTCCAAATTCAAGGGCTACTTAAATATGTTTGATTATAGTTGCATGCAGGTATGTCAAAGGAAGAAAGACTAAAGATATGCAGTGGTTTAAATTATGACAAACTTTAGTTGAGGCATGCCTACACCGTTCTCAAAACACTAAATTCCATTCATAATCTAAAGTTAAGGCGCCCATTGTTCAACAATCCAAGCTCAAAAACTTAATTTTTGGCACTCCCAGTATAGCTTTAATCACTATTTCACCACGTAGTTCCAATGATGCTAGTAAAAGAGGAAGAAAAGATAGATCCAATGTGTAATATCCAATATGGGAAGCCCGGGATAGTTAAAACCCTTCTGGTAGACGTTTTTTAATATCGATTGACCCGAATTTTGATGGATTCGTTTGGGAAGGTTTTAGCTCTGATTTGAGTGATTCCAAAGACATTTTACTAAATTGGGAACCTAAATTTCATAATGGAAAAGGTGATTCTCAAAAAAGAGCTAAAACAAATTGGAAATGAAAATGCCAAGATGGAAGGACAAAATTAAAATTTTTGAAAAGTATTTCTTAAACCCCACTTATATATATGGGGCATGTGACGACCCTAGCTTCTAATCATGGTAATTAACCTTAAACATGTGATTGATAGTCATAAATCAAGGTCTACCACCTTTTTAAATTAGTCAATTTAAGAAAAAGTGAGGAAACTTTAATGCCATTAGAATCATTTACCAACATTTATACCAACATTTACAAGCATTTATGTACATAAGTGAAACAAATCTCCAATTAAAAGCCCTTAAATCTATTACCCATTCATTTTCAACTCTCAAGAACCTCTTTCTAGTGTTTCCAAGTCATTTCTTATTGTTACTATAGGAAAAACCAAGGATTCTAGTTTAATATAAAAGTTTGAGAACCTTCACGCATGGCTAAATGATTTCGTGCTGCGGCTAATTGCTCTCAGTTTCACTTCTTACAACTTCACATATTTCACTGTGGTGATAGCCATGGTGAGAGGACCTCTTGGAGCCTACCTTACTCGCCTTTCACTATTAGCCGTGGCTAATTCCTATTTTTGCCGTGGCCAATTCCTCTCTGGAATTCCTGATACATTTTCACAAAGTTTATCGCGGACAATTCCCCATTTTGTTGTGACAAATTACTCTCTAGATGACTTCTAGTTTGAAACATAAGTGCCTAACATATCTCTAAGAATAATTATGTTAATCGAATTCTAAGTGTTATATGTTTATGGGTATTATTGTGAATGAAGAGCGTCACTTTAAGTTCAAACTACTTCAATTTTTGGTGGTCATTGGATTGAGGCTGGTGTTTTTGCAGGAAGAGCATGACCAAATCAAAGCAAAGAAGAGTGATCCAAAAGCAGCTTTATAGTGTAGTGATTATAAGTTAATGGCATTTACTTAATGCGTAAGTGTATATAATATGTTAATTAAAGTTTTAATACAGATCCATAGCATGTAGCATGAAATTTTTTTATTAAATAAGTGAATGTGTCAATTTTCAACCTGTATTTCTATTTTTGCTTTGCTGATGAATAGGTTGTTCGTGAGACTTCTAAGGGTAGGAAGCACAATTGGTGGCATATCTAGGAGGACGTTTTGTGTTTTGTTGCTGATATTTAAGAAATTAATGACTAATAATTATTGTTTTTTAGTGTGGATTTAATAAAATATTTTTTTTAAAAATAACGAATTATAATATATCTTATTAGAATTATTTAAATGTGATTATTAAATTATTTTTAGGAGTAAATAATAATAATCAATTATGAAATGATCGTTGGGTGCTTCTATAAAGGTGATTAAATGTTGACATTAGTTAATTGTGGAATTAGTTTGAGTGACCATAATAATTATCTGCATAATATTACAGTTATAAATCTCATTTTACTAACAATTAAAAAAAGTTGTTAAATATTGACATTAGTCAATTGTGAATTATTTTTTAATGGCTATAACAACTGCCATAAATAATTGCTGATAAAAGTCCTTATTTTTAGCTGTAATTAATTAGTTCTTTACCAACTATTGCAACAATAGCTACTAAAGTTTTTATTGATACGCTAGTTCATAATTAATTTCGGGTAAGATTTTTTGTGGCAATTATTATTGATACTAATGTACAAAATAATGCTAGCTAAAAATGTATTTTGACCTAGTTTAAAATGTGTGTATAGAGAGAGAGAGAGAGAGAGAGAGAGAGAGAGAGAGAGAGAGGATGTTGACGACGATGATGATGAAGATCTGAATGCAGTAAACACAAATTCTTAAGTTGTACAACAGTTTCAATTTTCTCAAGGCAAACTAGAAATGACAAAATAGGACAAACATAGAGTTTCTAGATTAGGAAACCTGTGAAGAAACCAAAAGAGAATTTCAATACTCTTCAAAGAGAAGAACTTTTATATTGCGCATTTGATAAACATTATTGCCAACCATGTCCTCCAGCCGCTTCATTTCCTTTGGGCCTAAAAATCATATTGAAAAAATGGTATAACTTTAGAAGAAGACAACCATAGGCTACTAAGTGTGGTTGTAATTAGGTTTAAGTAGCGTGCAAGAAGTTTCAAGTTCAAATATTCGTAGTTCTGTGGCATCATGTATTAAAATAATAATAATAATAAAAGAAGAAGAAAATGACACAGGTTTGTGTGTAACGAGATATACTATTTTTTAGATTGTTTCAACTTTCAAATTTCATGCCAATCATGCTGTCATTGTACCTTTAATGAAGATGAGAGAATTGGTTTCACTTCGGATTATGTTGTTTCCATAGCAAATGCTTCCAGCTTGTCACAATCCAGCAGATACAAATCCTTCAATGCTTGGAACTCTATAGCATGTGTTCCTCGGTAGAAACACTTGAGTTCTGGTAGTCGTTTTAATTTAAGAGTGGTTAACTTAGCAAACTCAAACATGATGTTGCTTCTGTTTGATGAATCATCCCCGGCTACAATTTCCTTCATCCCATCACAACGACGTATGGAAATGCTCTCCAGTTGTATAAGATCAATGGCAACAGAAACTGGAAAGAGATCTTCTAAGTTGGGGCAGTCACGGACGAAAATCTTTTTCAGACTTTTGAAGTTAAGAATTCCTTGAGGATCTCTGCTCCATACATGCTTCAATTTTGGTAGCATTTGTATATCAACATCCCGCAAGTTTGTTTCATTCCCACCATTTATTTGTGGTATAGGTTGAATGTCAAATATCGCTTCCACTAACTCGCAATTAATAACCTCCAAGCTGTCTAGACTTTGATATCTTCCGACCATGTAACCAGGGAAAATAGAGACAAGTTTGTCGCAGTCTTTAATAATCACAGAATCTAAACTGCCAAAGGAATGTAAGCTAACTTGGGCATGCCATATAGTTTTCAGTTCCTCCATGCCGATGATTTCAATTTTCTCCAATTGAGGAAAGACATCAACCTCCTATGTATGGACCAAAGTAGTCATGATGTAATGCAATCAAAAGTATTGGCAGTGAAACTAATCAAATTAACAAAAGAAGACTAATCAAATCCTATGCAATTACGTACCTTCCTTGCTTCATCTGTGCTAATATCTTCTGGGTTGAATATATCCTTCATCATGTCACATCTTCTTACAAAAAGGCTTTCGAGTTTCACCAGACTCCCAGCCACGGACAATGAAAACAAATATTTTAAACTACCACAATCTGTCACACACAAGTTTGTCAGATTTTGAAAACGGTTTCTTGGCAGTTGGTCACCCCATACCTTCTTAATGTTGATTGAAGACAGCTCTAAGCTCTCTAGGTTGGGAATTGAAACCTGCAGGGATCACAAAAAGTTCCAGTCTCTAGAGCGACTTACTATGATTTTCACAAATTAAATTCCACAGGAGAAGAGTAAGACTTTAAAAACCAAGCCATCTCTTCCTTGATTGGAGAAAATATGAGTTATAATATAAAGGTTAAAAAGTAAAGAGAAATATAATCATTAGAAGTTGATGGCGTATGCATACCTGTGCGTTAAAGAGTGGAAGACAAGCAGCGGCATTTTGCTCATTTCCTGTGCTAATTTCTTCAGGCTCCATATTTGGCAATTGGTTTTCCTCCATTTGAGAGATTGAAGTTTGGAACCATCTTATCATTGGTGTAGAAACAAGTCAATATTAATAAAGATCGCACTGTCAAAAAGTGCAGTTGAGGGAACTCGATGTTATTTTGTCTTTTAGTAATGAATAATCAATCCAATGAGGAGGTGGCGGTGCATGTGCAGCCGTATGTCCCATTTGCAGCATCTCTAATCATGATTCATGAATCATGGCACAAATCGAACAAGTTGAGCACTAAATAATAGAAAAGCACCTCTCACCACATGATCCTCCTAACCTTGCAGCATCCCTAGGTCTCTTTTTTAGGGTTAAAACGGTATTTAGTTTTTATGATTCATGAATCATGGCACAAATCGAACAAGTTGAGCACTAAATAATAGAAAAGCACCTCTCACCACATGATCCTCCTAACCTTGCAGCATCCCTAGGTCTCTTTTTTAGGGTTAAAACGGTGTTTAGTTCTTTAATTTTAAATAAAATAATAAACTAAATAATTAATAAATATTTATTCCATAAATATATATGTTTTTTATTTGTTATTTGATCTAAAACCTGCTAGATTAAATATTTGTGCATGTCCGGCCAATCATATTACATGTCACTCTGTTTTTACTTGTTTTGAATTAAAAAATGAATAAATGAAGAGACTTGGTTCATTATTCTTAATCCATATTCAATTCTAGTGGACCAATTTTCTTTTCTTTTTCATAAGAATCTTTTTGAAAATCAATTTACTTATGATTTAACGCGTGTCATTAAACTTTATTAGATTTGTTTAGTTATCACATGTGAGGGGATGATCAGAAAGAACATAACGAAGGCAAAACAACGTTCAAAACGTTAAAAGAATTGAATACTCAATCCAATCAGATGGTGGTTATGCATGTGAAGCCATTGGTCCCACACGCAAATCCAACTAGTTGAGCACTAAATAATGGAAAAGCACCTCTCGCCACATGATCCTCCTAACCTAGGTCTCCTACCTAGTCGCACTAGATGTTTTTAATGTTAGAATTTTCTAGTTGTATACTTACATTAATTGCACATTTTTATTTTTAAATATGAGTTGATTAATGATCTATTGAAATATTATTGATCCAATTTATTTTGCTATCGTATAGTTATTAGGCTAAATAGTACACCACATTAATATTTAATTAATTATAATGAAGAGTTAAAAAGTATAGGCCATTAAGTTTTACTAAAATTCACAATGAGAGAGCTTAATAAGAACTTATTGTAAGGCAAGCAAAGTCCTTTCTCTAACTTTAATTTACATGCTTGCACTCCAAAAAAACAGCAAACTTGTGACGGAATTTAGTGACAGAATTTTGTTCCATCGCAAGTTCATCGCAAATTTGTTACTAATTCTGTCACAAACATTTTCATTGCTAATCTGTCGCAAATCAAGTTAGTGACAGAGTTCAACGACGAAAAATTCTGTCACTAATAAACGTGATAGTCAATTCTAGTTTTGCGATAGAATCTAGTGACGGAATCTTCCGTCACTAATTTAGCGACGGAATTAGTGACAAAATTTCTATCATAAAATTTTCCATCGCTAATCCATCGTTAAATCCGTCACAGATTATTTAAATATATTTTTTTAATAATTTATATGATATAATGACTTAAATATATATGTATATATGAAACCGTTGCAAATTAGTTAAATATTATTAATTGTGTGTGTATATATATATATATATATTACAATTTAATAATTTATATATTATAATTATAATTAATAATTTAATAAATTCAATATCAAAATAGTAAAATATGATAAATAGTAATGTGGTTAATTATTCTATGGGTAATAAAAGGCTTCCATTCATGTTTGAAAATTAAAAAATGTATAATTTATTTATTTTAAGTCATAAATTAATATAAATATAAAATATATTTAATTAACTAAAAATAGTAAAAAGTTTTGCAAAATTAAAATCATAATTTAAACAACTATGTATAATAAAAAAATGATTGAAATAAAAATATACAAAATAAATAAAAATAAAATAAATATTTCACTCAACAAAATCACTCAACAGCTGTGATTTTCATGATGACGAAAATTGGATGCCCACATGGTGGTCCAGCTTGGGGCTTCAATCACCCTAGAATATGCATCATCAATGAAAGTCCCAAAAGACAAAGTTGTCTTATATTTCTATTAAAAAATATAATAATATATATTTAAGAAACTTTTGATTCTTAATTTTATCTTGAATTTCGTGATTGTCTTTTATTTTAATTATATTTTGATTTAGTTTTTTAATTTTTAATTTAATTTTTAATTTTATATTCATCTCTTTATTTTATTTTATTTCAATATGATATTTTAATTTATAAAAATTACTTTATTTTTTTTCTAATGCTATTAAAATACTTATAATATATTTATCGTACATAATTTTTTTAATAGTTTAACTCTAATAATCTTTTACCAATTTAAATCTACCAATTAATTATAATATTTTTTTCTATCACTACTCAAATGCCACGCGTTTTATAAATTTGAGATAACATGCATATATATATATATATATATATATTAACTAATAAAAAAACCTCTCTCTAAACTCTCAACCTTGTCAATACTCTTAGGTATCAGCGGCCTTTCATTGAACAAGAAAGAGAGACCTCTAGTTGATCCAATTTCAAGAAAAAGACATTTTAGTCAAAGATTAATACACCTCTTTCAACGAAAAACCCCATAAAGAATAAAACGTGGCATTTAGGCAAGACATAGAAGAGTACTAATTATGACAAATACGAGTTAAGTTGGCAGGACTTTCCTATTAAGAATTTTGATAGTAATAGAAAATATATATATAATTTTAGTAAATTAAAAAATTAAATTAAAACAAAATAAGATCACAGGAATAAAATAAAGTATGAAATGAAGTTAAAGGACTAAATTAAATTAAATTAAAAATAAAAATAAAATATAAGATAAAATAAAAATAAAAAACAAAGGTAAAAACTTAAAATAAAGTTATCCAACATAAAGTATATGTTTGCCTGAAAAAATTTATCAAACTCTTGTTTTTATTAAAATTGAGTAAATCTATGATGTAACAGTTCATCTCGTGAATAAGTGATAGATCAAAACCATAGAAGATTATATATATATATATATATATATTTATTTATTTATTTATATAAGGAGAATAAATTATATTATAAAATATTATTTTTAAAATTTTCATAAGTTTTACTTTTTTTTTAAACCTTTTTTTTTGTTTTTTAAAATTTTTCCTACTTTTTTTTTATTTAAATTAAGCTATGTAATTGAGATATATTCTATACAATGGGATTAACATCTAATCTTAGTTACAAGAAAAAGAAAGTTAGGTTATGACAGCGACACAGCTCTGAGATTAGGTATTAATTGCAACGCAATATTCAATTTCTTGGTAGACTCAGTTTAATTAAATAATTAGATTAAATTAACAAATAAAAAGTTATTTTTGATGAATCTTACTTTTAACAATTTTATTGACCTAATCCTTCAATTATTGATATGTACCACATATTTATTGCATTGCAAATGCAACCTGCAACTATTGCCATACTTCTATTTTTTGTTGCAGACAAAGAAGTGTTAAACTGTGAGTTCACAGAGAAGCAGAGGGAACATAGTGAAATGGCCGAAAGTGTGTTGCCCTAAGGGTGAGTTGAACTTGAAGAGAAAGTAATATTATTTTATAGCTATATATATATATATTGAGGATGAGTTTATTATTATTACATATATCTAAAATTTTTTATTTTTTATTTTTTTTGGGGTGATACAACAAGACTGAAACTTAGAAAAAGAAAATTAAAGAAATTAAACATGGGGTAGTTAATCCTATAATGTCTCTAAAAAACAAATTAGTTAAACCTCTAGGAGACCATACTCTTAGCTAAAGCTATGCAGTTAGTTAGCCAATTAGCACGAGAGTTGCTTTCCCTATAAATGTGAAGGAAATAGAAGTGCCAATCATGGACAAGATCCTCTTGATATGATGATGCATAATACGTCGTTGTGGTTCACCTATAGCAAGTAAGTTTTTCAACATGGAAACAACTGCTAGATAATCATTCCCAACTATGATTTCATCGCAACCCATCCCTTTGACCACCAACAACCCGGCATCTACTAAAGTGCAAATACCCAAATTATAAACCATTCTCATAATTTTTAGGCTCACATATTTGTAGTTGTAAATAATAACGTGAAATAATTTTACATTAAAAAAGTAATTAGTTTGAGCCTTTGTGCCAAGTTGGCTCAAGCTTTATTTAAAAAAAAAGTTTAAACCTAACTTTTTTAAGCAAGCTCTTTGTTAGGCAAGTTTTTTTTTCTAGACTCGTGTATGATTTTTTTTTTTTTTGTGTTAAGCCTATCAAGTCTAAAGGGCTTTTGGACTTATGATTAGATCTAACAGAATTTTTTGAAATAATGATAAGAAAAAATAAACACACTAACAATTTTATATACTCATTAACTACTCAACACGTGTGAGTTATGTTACACGTGTCTCTAATATTGAGATGCCACACCCATGCAAAGGCGGCAAAGCACGAAGTCACGGCCCTTTCTATAAACCGCAAGTCTTTGATCTCAATGCCATCTCTTCTTTTCTCTGTTTCTTGGATTGCTCTGTTTTCTGTTATGGATTCTGCAGTGGTTCATAGTCGTGTGGACGAGTATGACAAACATCATCCTTACAAGGTTGGATTAAAGCAAGGTAATATTTCATAATTTCATTTCACATTGGCAAAATTGAGACCGCCTTCGCTTTTGTTTTGGTATGGGATCATTTTACTTCTTATTTTGTAAGAAATGGCACATCATGGGGCAGACAAACACCACCATGACATTGAGAAGAAGTCGGTTCTGAAGAAGGTGAAGGCGAAGGCTAAGAAAATTAAGGACACAATCAAGAAACACGGCCATCATGACCATGATCATGAGTATCACTATGATGAAGATGAACAAATGGTTGAAGATCCTGAAGTTCATGGAGCCCCAAGTGAGTTTAATGCTAGAGAAGTCTTCTAATTCTCCCATTATCATCTCTTATGAACTATGAAGCCTCCACAACCCCACAAATTTCAGAGAGTTGCAAAACTAATGGTTATTTATAGATTCTATATCAGCCTTTTTTAGGAGTGTGTTATCTCTCTCTGGTTGTAAATTTTTAAATTTGTATCTTTATATATATATATATATATATATATGGTGTTTCCTCTTTTATTAGCTTTACGTTTACAAAGATTCTTTGCTAAAGATTTATAATATGGGATTAATATCAAATTTTTATTCCTAAATTCTTATTAATTCCTTTACTAGTGACTTCTCTTGGTTAGTATTCATTAGACAGAAGACATGTTTCAAGCAGAACGCATGCCCTTTGCTTCTTCTAATGTTGATAGTCGCTTGGAGTCCCACCTCAACCAGTAGAAGAAGCGACAAAGCATACAGCAGATATAAAAGCCAAACAGAGGCACATTTAACAGCATACCTTTCTCAGCCTTTTGGCTAAGATCAAGTGTAATATCTGTTCTTATCAGTTTAATATATGATACGTGGGCATTCGGTCCACATGATATTAAATTAATTTTTTTGGGGAGGGCCCATTACAATAGCTTGCTACTAGGGCTTTCGAACATGTTTATGTTTTATTGAGAATTGTTATAATTTGTTTTAGAATGATTATTATTTAATTAAGAATTATTTTAATATATTTGTTATTTTTTTATTGAATATTATTGTGCTTATATATTTTCTTAGATAGAAAGAAATATTTAAACAAAAGTGAAATTTTATTATTTAGTAATGATATTATTTTCAATTAATCTTACTTTATTATGTTTTTATTATATATTATTGTATAGCTAGCAAATTAATATTGAGGTTAAATTTAAAAAAATTGTAAAATAAAAAATTATATCAATGACAGAATATTTTGTTACAAATTCATCAGTAGTCAGTGACAAAAAATTCCGTCACTAATCCTTCGTTGATTAGTGACGGAATATGCCGTCACAAATCTATCGGTGATTAGCGACGGAATATTTGGTCACAGATTCGTCAATAATTAGTGACAAACAATTCCGTCGCTAATTAGTGATAGAATATTCCGTCATTAATTCATCGCTAATTCGTGATGAAATTTTTTGTCACTAATCCGTCACAAATTCATAATATATTATCGTTAGAATTAGCCACGAAATTCTTTTTTCTAACGAAACCTTCTGTTACTAATTAGCGACGGAATTTGGAAATTCTTTTTTAGTGACAGAACCTTCTGTCACTATTTAGCGACGGAATTCCAAATTCTGTCGCAAATGACTTAGCGACAGTGAAATTAGCAATGAAATTTTTCCATCGCTAATTCCATCACTATTTCATTTAGAGACGGAATTATTCATATTTAGCGATGGAAAATTTCGTTGCTAATTTTTGTTTTTTTTTGTAGTGTTGCCTGCCCATCATAAGCTGTTATTTGGGATCATAGAGAGTAAGTCCTAGTTAGATCACACTGCTATATAGGATCAAGTACACTCCACTGCGATAGTTGAATCAAGTATTGTTTTTATTCAATTCACTTAATTTTTTTATATAGTTACAGAAAAACCATAACCTAAAACATTATTTTTGTTTTGTCTTTTTCTTTTTTTTATTCCTTTTTTTCTTTATTTTTGTATGTGATTGTTAGGGAAATTAAAATAAGATGAGAGCCATAGTAATTTTCAAAATTAGGATAACATTTTGAGGAATGGATGCTATAGGATGCTCAATATCTTTCCCATATACAACTGACTATTGAACCTATTTTTGATTCACAAACCATTCTTCCTTTAAATAGATTTCTTTTCAAAGTTTTAACTTTTCTAAAATTTAAATTTTGGTAGCAACTCTATATCATTAGATTTTTGTTTTCAAAAATTAAAATTTTTCTTTTTCTGGTCCCATATGATCACATTATGGTTGTGAGGCAACTATAAAACTCCTATTGACAATAAGATATGAAGCTTGCTCTTAAATACTCTAAAATTATTTCAACAATAGATGATAAAAATATTGCCAAAAGAGTTTGAATATCTAGGTGTATAACCTACAATGATATTAAAAATTGGCAATGCCTGTGAAACCATCTAACACGATCATAAAATAGAAAAATAATTAGAAAATCATGAGAATTAGTTACAACCCTTTATGAAGTGACAAAATTCAAACCTTGGGGAATTGCTTCTAAAAGTAACTTGGCTTTTAGGTGATGAAAGTTATGCCCATAGTCACATGCTCATGCCACACTTTGTCCCAACCATATTAGCATTAAGATTCGATGATTCTATTGATATGAAGTTTTGTTAACTACCTGACGATAGATGTACCACTATTCTTGCAGAAAAAGACCTTGCCATATGGGAATGTTTTTGTTTGGCACTTGTGAGATCTCCATATGTGTGTCACATCGATAGTATTGATATTAATGCTCACAATTTGTTATATCATAGACTTTAGACAGTAGTCTCTATCCTTAAAGGTTTTTTGATTGTGGCACTGCCATATCACATATAAAGTAATTATGCAAATATTTCGATGAGTGTTGTAATATCTTATGATTTAGAAATTCATGATAATTCTTAAAGAATGGACTGAATTACTTACAAAGGGTTATGGGTCTAGCAAAACCCAGTATGAACTGCAAGAGACCGAAATCAGAATTGTTTGATTAATGAACAAGGACTTTGAAGTAAAGTAGATTGAGACTAATTAGGATTAAGATGTTAATTAAAGCATCTAAAAATGTGGATTAGAACCTAAAGTTCGCTTAGAACCAATGCCAAAACAACTAAATAGAAAGTTACAAAAGCCAATGGCATTTTTATAATTTTGAACAAGTTTTAAAAAAACTCAAAGGAAAAAGTCTTAAATGAGAAAATTAAGTTTCACAGAGTTCTCATAGGCCCCAAAAACTATGAGAACTATCATAATAGTTAAAACCTTGCCAGTGTGCATTTTTGGCAAAGAGTTATCCAAAACTTTGACTGGATGATTCAGGATGGTTCCGAACTCTATAAAATTAGAACAGCATGTTCTTAATAAACTAAAAGTCTTAAATTTTCATATGGAATTTTGTGGAATTTTGTGGAATTAATTGGATATTTTTGAAGTTCATATCAGTAAACTGTGAGAGCATCAGGATCCAGTCCAACCTCTAGATTATTTTGCATGTCAAACGCTTTGTGTGTGAGATGTTATGACTTGTACATATTTTTAGCATGAATTAGACATCCCAAGCTTTCCAGAATGGCCAAGATTACATCATTTCAATTTTTCTAGGTTTAGTTATGATTTTCTAAAATTTTGGACATAATGGGGGCAAATTTGGCCAAAATTCAATAAGTTCAATTTGTGTTCTATTTTGGTTTCCTTGGCTCATAAGCAAGATTTTGTGATCTAAATGAGTAGTAATGATGTATTTAAATATAAGGATGCATGATATGAACCCACATGGTCCATGTGACACCAATTATGAATTTTTAAGCATGATGTAATGCTATTAAATCCATTATGGTTGGTTCTTTTTCCATGTGCTCTTATGAACAGGATGATATAGAGCTTATGAATACCAAGAATAAGGTAGATATATATGGTATTATATTTATTGGTATCAGAGCCTCGGTTCAGGCATATTGCCTTGTGTTGTGGCTTGAAATTATGTGATTGCCCTTGTATATGAGATGTTTATGGATGATTTGAGTGTAGTGTGGTGGTGTGTGTTCCCCTTTTATGGTAAACTATGTTATGATGTTTCAGAAATATGATAAACACACGGAGAGTTGAGGCAGGCCTCCCAGAACAGCTAGACTAGAGTTTATAGAGGCTCGTGATTAGGATAGAGCCGAGTCCAGTGATCCAGTGGCTGGAGCCCTACAAGCTATAATGGTTCGCTTGGACCAACAACAAGCTGTGATTATGCAACTTCAAGAACGTGGCTATAATAGGGTGATCCAGTGGCTGGAGCCCTGCAAGCTATAGTGGCTCGCTTGGATCACCCCATTTGGCACAAGTCACTTATAACCTTTAGTTTTTGCCTATAAAATTTTATGGCAATTGGATTTCATTTGAGCCTCATGTGACAAAAAATGATTTCGGACCCAATGTAATAGTGCATCAGATCATTTCAAGAATTTTGGTAAACTTTGAAAAATCATCAAATATTCTATAGATCTCCGAAAATTATGATCTTTAGCTTCTAAGAAAGCTCTCAACATATTCTAATAGCATGCCAAATCTCAAATCAAGAATAAATCATTTAGCCAAAAAGTGGCATAGGGTTCCATTTTGGTCACTTTTGGCTCCTCATAGGGTACCAAAATTGCCATTTGGCTTCCCTTGGGTCTTGACACCTTTTCGGCAAGTATAAAAGCATGTTTAAGAGTTGTGGGAGCTGCCCAAATGGTCCCAAACCATTTGCATCTCATTTTGGCCTTTTCACCCTCACTTATACACATTACACCAAGCTTTTCTCAAATGCATACATTGGCATAAACACTCAATTTATCTTCTAGAATACATACACCATACTCATTCATTTATCTATCACATAATATTATTTTTACATTTGTCCAAGGGGTCATATACTATTTACAATAATAATATACATCATGAAGTCTCATTGTGAATCAAAAGACAAAACTCAAGCATAAAGGTGGCAATCTTCTTTCTTCACTATGGTTGGCTCCCATTGCTATGTCTACTTGGTCCACCTAGCATATTAGGACATTTAAGAGGAGGGAATGAGATTCAAGAATCTTAATAGCTCATCTCCCATTCCATCACACATAATATGTGCAAGCAAGTTCCATGAATTAATGTGTGGAAAAAATAGAAGTCATGAATATTTAAAATCAAGCTTGGCATAGAAACACATCATATAAGGCATTCAAGAGTTCACCAAGTGTTTGGATTGGCCTCACACTTCTCCTCATAGATTTTAGACTTGCCTCACCCATTCTTTAAGCACTTTGGATCAACCATACTCTTGGGAGCCCACTTTGCTTGTAGGAGACTCTTTACTTTATCTCAACCAAACTCAAGGGTTTTTGGCTCATCCTCACCATGAGAAAGAGTTCTTGGCCTCTCCACACTGAAGCAAGCTCAATCACACATCATATATTCATTTGAAAGCATAGTGTGGCATCAAGAGTCATGATATATAAAAGCATGCTAGCATACTTTTCATAGCATGAAAATACACATACACACATTCTAAAACAAGCTAAACACACATCCATGCATGAGAGAAGGTGGAGAGAGCTACCTTGTGCAAATCTACACATTTTTCCCCTTAGATTTTCCTCCTTTGCCTCGGCTATACACCCACAATTTAGTGGAGATAGTTTCTCTTGGCCTAGACATGATTTAAGGGAGCTAATTAGGTTTATGAAACATATTCTAAAGATAAACAATTTACTTAAGCCCTATATTACTCTATAGGCTTTATTATGGTCCATATTGGTGCCTAATGAAGCAACACTCCACAAATAATATCTAGGCCTCATTCTTTCCTTTCAATTAGGATTCTTGACTCCTTTTAAGTCTCCTGGAACCACCACACTATTAAAACAAAGGGCCTAGTACCATATTACTTTTTTAGGTCATAATACGGAACCTATGACCCCAATTCACTTTCCTTGAGTTTTAAATTTTTTCCAAAGCCTCTACTCATCTTCATTCATCAAATGTGACTCAAGAATGACCTTAGAAAAATTTAAAACTTTCCTTAACTATGCCATCCCTACTTGGCCAAAACCTAGAGTATAAATAGGATTTAATGGATTCTTGATTTTTTCCTGATGGGGGAACCATTTAAGAAGGTTGTTATAAGTTGTAGGAGGTCAAGGAAACACTTGAATAGCCAAGGAAACTTATGGATTAAATCAATTTTTACAATCCCCTTAAGTGCTCTACATTTTTTCAACTTCTATTTTCATGGATTTCCTTGGAATTTCTTGGTATCTTCCATCTTCCTCTAACTTAATCTCACTAATTCTTGATGGTTCTTGAACAAAAACCCTTCCCTCTCCTTGTGTCTATTTTGGCCGAAATATGGGAGAAGAACTAAGGAAAAAGAAGCACATCTTGCATGGAAAGTACCTTGAATTAAGCTTTTCCAAGAAGGCTCTTGCTTTGCTTGGCTTGCTTCCTTAAATTTCAAAATTTCCCCCTATTCTGCCCTCAAAATAACACCAAAATCTCCATTAAAATCATAGAAAGAGAGCTTGCAAGGATAGGAGCATGTTTCAAGAAAGAAGGATATGGAATTTCTTAAAGTTTCTTACCTTTTTCTTGAATTTCTTCCTCCAAAATCTTCCTCCTCTTGTGTGCCTAAGAAGCTGGATTTTTCCTTTTAAAATGGGCAAAAGCAAGTCAGTCTTAGAGAGGAGAGAAAGAACGTGGCATATAAAGAAGAAGAAAGAAGCTCCTTTAACACTTTAATGCCAATTTTACCCTTCGTTTTTAGCATTTTCGTTTCTCCTTCGTTTTTGCTTCTTTTTTAGGGCCATCTTTTCCATTGTAAAATTTAGATTCCCAATTTAATAAAATGCCTCTGAATCACTCAAATTGGAGCTAAAACCTTTCTGAATGAACCGATCAAAGTTTGGGTCAACTGATGTCGGAAAGAGTACACCAGAGGGGCTTTACCGGTCCTAGGGCTTCTCATGATTTTTAAGGTCTTTAAGAACCCTGTGCTACTCAAAAATTCCATTTAAAAAGCCCTCCTAGGTTCTTTTCCAAAATTGTACTTATTTATGAAATGCTACTGGTCTTTCAGCAAATTTTTTGAATCACTCCGACCCCAATTTCTAGGCAACTCAAGGCTTATCCCTCATTTTCTATTATTTAAAATTTTATCCAAATTTTATTTGGCCTTGAATCCCTCATCTCAGGGGACTTGCTTTGAAAATTGACTCATTTCAATATTTTATGAAAAATCGGACGTTACAATATATGCTTACTTAAAAGGGTGAAAGAGCTATTAGGATTCTTTGAGTCTCACTCTCCCCCACTTTCTATCTAATCTTGTCTATGTGAAGCCCAATGAGCAAAGAATGGGAGGCATAGAGCATAAATGATGATACTTTGACAATAGAATATGATTTTGTGTATATTGATGTCAAAGTATATATATACAAGCTATTTATGAGATTTAATGTTTGAATATATGTAAAAGTATATGAATATGTCATATGTAATGAATTTAAAGTCAAATATATGAGAATACATGATTTTGACATCCGTGAGTCATGATGTCTATGTGTATTTATGCAAGTGGAGTGGTGAATTTGAGTTCCATGAGGATTTGGACCTATTGAGAAGCTTCTATATACTGTGTTTAAGCTTTTGGACTTGCTCAAATGGTCATGGTTCAAGTAAAGAGCTATTTGGTATCATTTGAAGCCTTATGGTTACTATTTTAAGCTATATTTTGCCGTTAATCAAAACTGGACCAAATGAACAAGTTTTGGCATGAAATTTGGCAAACATATAGATCTCATTCAGAGTGTTTCACGAAGCTAAAGAGAAAATTTTTTGAAACTCTATAGAACATTTTATGATTTTCCAAAGTTGGCTAAATTATGTAGAAACTATCATGGTATTATTCCTCTGGATAGTCTAGTTTTCGATGTCTTTAAGGGGCCAAAAGAAGTTCAATGCTCATGAAATGTTACAAACATGTATTAGACGTCATAAGATTTCTATAGCCACCAAGAACACCTCATTTGAAGCTCTATAGTAGGAAATATGATTTTTCAAAATTTAAGTTCAGTTGTAGGATGCCACCCAAACTAGTACTATTGTTCTATCCGTTTTCATAAGGCAAACCTAATTGTTTTGATCCAAATATTTTATGACAATTAGGGGACATTATGAGCTTTCTATAGCCACCAAGATCACCTCATTTGAAGCTCTATAGTAGGAGATATGAGTTTTCAAAATTTGAGTTCAGCTGTAGGATGCCACCCAAACTAGTATTATTGTTCCATTAGTTTTCATAAGGCAAACCTGATTGTTTTGATCAAAATTTTATGGCAATTAGGGGACATTATGAGATTTCTAGAATGGCATAATTTACATTATTTCAATTTTTTTAGAATTAATTGTGAACTTTTGAATTTCACATCAAATTATGGACCTAAGGAAAAACTGCAACTTTGTTTTGAACTTGTATTGCTTGTCTTAAACCCAAAATGCAAGCATGGAATTATGATGTTTCTAGTCCATTAAGTATGTTATGGATGGAAGATGATATTGATAAGGTACATATGGCTTATATGATTAGAATTGAATTATTTTAGCCTTTAATGATGGATATTTTCCTTACTAAAGGTATGAAAGTTCTTGATAATGAATGTTTCATGCCTTACTTGATGATGTTTCTAGTTGAACAAACATATTATGACTAAAATGGCATTAAACTATGTTAATATAAAGGCTGAGATAACATCTTGTCAATAGAGTCTATTTTGTAGTGTAAATTCTAAGACTTTGTTGATAAGGTCTTCTACCAGTAAGTATAAAGTTTTTTGCCAGTAGTACAAGGTCTTATATGATAGTATGTTAAGGCATATGGTTTAATGGTGTGGCAAGTGTCATCATTTATGATTCCTGTTAAACTAAGATTTAACCCAATATTGAATCCATCTTTGAATATCAAGAGGCTCCAGTTGATCAAGCCATATTACTCTATCGAAAAGACATATTAAGAAAGTATGATTAATTGATTCATCCTTTTCTAATAAATGATTTAGACAAAGGACCATCATTATTGGAAGGATATTTCTCATTAATTTCCATTAGAAAATAACCATCTTAAATGATAATATAGGTTGTCAAATCTTTAACCAATCTTAACACTGTAATTGTTTACCCAATTGCAAATCTTGGAATCTACACCCATCCCTAATTGTATATTAGCCAAATGAATTCTCTATCCATATAACTAAATCTTGATGACTTGTTATTGAAATTGGTACCTAGATAATTTATTCCCTCAAGTATATTTGATGTAAATGTTGTACATTCTATTTTCCCTAATTATGCAAAATAAGGTCTTCTACCTTATTATAATAAGATATATGACCTAATTGCATTGGCCACCAAGCATGATATTCTTACCATATCTAACTCTCCTTTGTAAATGTTCGCATATCAAGTCGTTAGATTTACTGATACTTTTTCAAATCCAAGATAAGCTTGAATGTGTATTCAACTTCCCCTAAAAAGTATTTATATAATACTTAGATCTTAAAATACTTGCAAATATTGAATTAGATTCATTATAAATTAACCTCCAAATCTACTTAGCTAAAAGTGTTTTATTAAACAATTGTGTTTGTTTTATTCCAAGACCTCCTAAGCAAGTTGCATGACATAATTGGCTCCATTTTAACAAATGTATTTGTGCCTTAGCTTTTAAATATCCTAAAAAAATTTTGCTAAGCTTCTAAATATCCTAAAAATTACTCAAATTTACAAAATTGCCATTACATTATATCAAATTTCATTAAATTTTTGTTTAACTATTCTATTCCCATTTTTTGAGCACTCTGAGCCTTGGATTCTCATTCTTAGGACTTTATAATATTATTTTAATTTTATTAGACCTCAACTCACTCGTTTCAGGGGATATGTTTTTAAAATGGACTCATTTCACTGTTTTTACGAAAATTGGATGTTACACTTCCAAATTCAAGGGCTACTTAAATATGTTTGATTATAGTTGCATGCAGGTATGTCAAAGGAAGAAAGGCTGAAGATATGCAGTGGTTTAAATTATGACAAACTTTTAGTTGAGGCATGCCTACACCATTCTCAGAACACTAAATTCCATTCATAATCTATAGTTAAGGCACCCATTGTTCAACAATCCAAGCTCAAAAACTTAATTCTTGGCACTCCTAGTATAGCTTTAATCACTATTTCACCACGTAGTTCCAATGATGCTAGTAAAAGAGAAAGAAAAGATAGATCCAATGTGTGATATCCTATTTTCGTTAAATAATAGAAATGGGTGTGTTTTCAAAGCATGTCCTTTGTAATGAATTAGTTAAGGTCCTAAAAAATTTAAGTAGCATTTTAGACTCCTAAAAATGAGAATCTCAGGCTCAGACAGAACAAAAAATGCAGCTAGAATGAAGAAATAAAATTGAACGAAAGATTGACGAAATGTAATGGCATTTTCATAATTTTAAGTAAATTTTAGAATTCTCATAGGAGGGCTTTTTAAATGAAATTTTTGAGGTCTTTGGGGTTTTCAGGAACCCTGAAAACTATGGGCAGCCCGGGATAGTTAAAACCCCTCTGGTAGACGTTTTTTACTATCGATTGACCCGAATTTTGATGGATTCGTTTGGGAATGTTTTAGCTCTGATTTGAGTGATTCCAAATACATTTTACTAAATTGGAAACCTAAATTTCATAATGGAAAAGACGATTCTCAAAAAAGAGCTAAAACAAATTGGAAACGAAAATGCCAAGATGAAAGGGTAAAATTGAAATTTTTGAAAAGTATTTCTTAAACCCCACTTATATATATGGGGCGTGTGACGACCCTAACTTCTAATCATGGTGATTAAGCTTAAACATGTGATTGATAGTCATAAATCAAGGTCTACCACCTTTTTAGATTATCAATTTAGGAAAAAGTGAGGAAACTTTAATGTCATTAGAATCATTTACCAACATTTACAAGCATTTATGTACATAAGTGAAACAAATCTCTAATTAAAAGCCCTTAAATCTATTACCCATTCATTTTCAACTCTCAAGAACCTCTTTCTAGTGCTTCCAAGTCATTCCTTATTGTTACTATAGGAAAAACCAAGGATTCTAGTTTAATATAAAAGTTTGAGAACCTTCACGCATGGCTAAATGATTTCCCGCCGCGGCTAATTGCTCTAAGTTTCACTTCTTACAACTTCACATATTTCATTGTGGTGATAGCCGTGGCGAGAGGACCTCCTGGAACCTACCTTACTCGCCTTTCACTATTGGCCATGGCCAATTCCTATTTTTGTCATGGCTAATTCCTCTCTGGAATGCCTGACACATTTTCACAAAGTTTATCGCGGACAATTCCCCATTTTGCTGTGATAAATTACTCTCTAGACGACTTCTAGTTTGTCCTCTCACATTTTGCCATGGCTAATTCCACCTCTCGTCGTGGCGAATTGCTCTCTAGTACTCTTCCTGGGCAACTTCACCTCTATTGGCAGTTGCTAAGACTATTTTGGTCGTGGTGAGACATCATATAATCCTACAACTTTTAAAACCTTGTCTCATACACTCCAACTCTCTCTTTAGTGACACCCTAAGGCCACTCTACTTTAATTTATAGGGCTCTAATAGCTTTCATTTACTTAATTTACCCAGCTATTCTATCATTACCAATCTAATATCTAAGTGTTAGTTTCTTACTCATCAAACTACCATATATCAACTAGTTCATAGAGTAATGACAGCAAGAATTTAAGGAACTATCAACAATTATCATTCAAATACATATTCCATTAGAGATTCTAGACATCACTGGTTCATATCAACATCTAATGTATCACATGATTACATTTCCAATGGTAGACCATATCATAAATTCGACAAAGTTCATAGTAAATGTTATAAGTTCATACTTCAGATACCCATTTAATAGGAGGCCTAACTCCTTCATAAATATATTCTAAGTTGTCAACATACAAAATCCTACACTTGGCAACATGATTATATGATGATGCTACAGAAAAGAATAACAAAACTTGCATCTACTCTACTTAGATCAGCCTAAGTGTAGCCTCTCCTATACATGGTTGGAGCTCATGGATTTTCATTCACTTGCTTCCCCTTATCCTTACTCAAAGAGCCTTCACCTGAAAGTATGATCCATGAAACGGGGTGAGATGTGAATCTCAGTAACCAAAGAAATTTACATTTATATAATCCAATTTAATTAACATATATACATGATATCATACAAGCATCAGAAAATGTACCAATCATATCAGCAAATGAAACAATTAGGCTATTTATGATTACTATTCCATACTAGCAATTACATTTCCACATGTTAAAGGCTAATAACACCAAGAGAGACTCGTCCATGGCACTCACTCCCCAATAAGCACAACCAGGGCTTAATGCATTTAGGGTCTAATCATAATCCGATGCTCGATCGAAGCACATGCACAGGTGGTAACTGCACCACAGCTCCATCATGGACTCACAGAGTCTATACACAATATAACAGATAGCCAATCAATTCATTTAGCATTTCAAATCTTTCATGTAACACCCTAAAATTAATTAAGGTGTTAGCCATGGATTCGAGTTAATTAAAAATAATTAATATGAAATAATTGGGTAAGTTAAGTGAATAAAAATTTTAGAGAGATAAATTATTGATATGAGTTTGGGATTTAATTAGGATAGAAACTTCACCTAGGCCCAAATTAGTATAGGAAATCATGATAAGAGGCTAATGGAGGCCCAATAAGTTAGGTGTAGGCCTAATCTAATTCCATGTGATAGAGGCCCAAGAACTACCTTTATAGGCTCTTGTAATTGGCCCAATAACCCTTGAGCAGACCCAAAATCAATTGAGTCCTTCAAACTTGGTCTGGCCCAATTGAATTTCAACAGCCCAACACATTAAAGTTGGCCCAACAATATTTAAATCAAAACCCACTTGCCATTGGACCCTTGGGTCAACCCATGACCCATATTAGATTCAACTTAACTTAACTAAAACCCTAAACACTTCAGCCCCTTCCCCATTTCACTAAAACACAAAAGAGAAATTCGGAGGTTTGAAGGGAGGTTAGGGTTTAGGGTAAGAAATCCACTATTTCTCATTTCTAGAGTAAGATTCAGCCAAGGTAATAGTCATATAACTTAATCCCCTTCTCTTTTTCTTCATTTTAGCCTGATTATTTTTTCATTTGGAGTATTTTCACCATACCCAAAATCTGAAATGTGGTTGTTTGAGGTTTTCTTAGTGAAATTTCGTAGGTTAGGGCTGAAGGTGTTATTAAGCAAGTATAAACTCTCTATTTTAATGCATTTTCTGCTGGTTTAAGACCCCCATGATTGTTTTATAGTATGGATATTAATTTTGTATGAAGTTGCTTAGGATTTTGGGTGATATATTGAAGTTTTTGGTATAGGACATTTCAATTCGAATTTGGGGATTGGTAGTGGTTGGGTAAGTATTTCCTAAGTAGTCATTAGCATTTTAAATTCTTTAAGTACATGTTGCTACTGTAAATGATGATTTAAAGTCGTAATTCTTTGATGCTATGGTTATAGGGAGATTTTGGTCCCGCTAGTGGCTTTTGCAAATTTGTCTACAAGTGAGGTAACCGAGGTTTAGGCTAATTCCATGTATATATTCAGTTTTAATTTTGTATTTGTTGCATGATTGTGATTTTGATGCTAAGTGAATTGGTTGGTTATCTATTATATGTGATTGGTGTAACACCATAATTCTAGCTCATCTCATGCCTTTGAATGGTATAATTATCATGAAACATATATATATTTCCCATAGAGGAAGCATGAAAATTTAGACTTTTATTTGCATTTCATCGTATCTAAGAATTCATTCGATGTCACATAGACCAAGTGAGCTCATAATATGTCCTCTCATATTTAATTACATTATTACAACTCATTTGTATCACAAAAATATGCCTACAAAAAAAGAGACATGGAAAGTGAGTGTTCATTCTCGGCCAGAATCGGTCTCATTTCAGGGCGAACTTTGGAAAATCATAACTAAATTCAGAAAAATTGAAATCATGCAATCTTAGTCATTATGAAAATCTTGGGATGTCAAATTCATGTGAAAAATATGTAAAAGTCATAGAATCCCACACACAAAGCGTTTGACATGCGAAATAGTCTAGAGGTTAGACTGGGTCCTGATGCTGTCACAATTAACTGATATGAATTTCAAAAATGTCCAATTAATTCTATAAAAATCCAATCCATGTAAATGATACCAATCTAAAAAGTTGTGATATCAACTAGAGAGGAAAAATATCCCCAAATTAGTTCATCAAGTCCAGACCTCAAAATTCAATGGAACAGTACTTCTGATCAGGCAAATTTATTGATACTGGACAAAAACTTCAAAAATTCATATCTCCCTCTCTAGACCTCCAAGTGAGGTGCTTCTAGTTGGCACAAGTCACTATGATCATCTAGTTTCTTTGTAAAAAATTTTGGGGCAATTGGACATCATTTGAGCCTTGTGTGACAGAAAACAATTTTGGACCAAATAAATAGTGTAGCAAACCAAAAACTATGAATTTTTTCAAACTTTGCAAATTCATCAAATATTCTGTAGACTTTCAAAAATTATGATCTTTAGCTTTCCAGAAAGCACTCAATGAGGCCTAATTGCATGTCAAATTTTAGATCAAGACTAGGTCATTTGGCCAAAAAATGATATAGGGTTCTATTATGGTCAAATTTGACTCCATATGTGGTGCCAAACTTGCCAAATGGTCTTCCCTTAGTATTGGCACCTTTTGGGCAAGTCTAAAAGCATATTTAAAACTTATGTGGACTGGTCAAATGGTCCCAAACCTCATGCATCTTATTTTGGACATTCAACTACACTTATGCATATTTTCATCAAACTTCCAAATTGCATACTTGGGTATTACATACTCACAATATATGCTAGAAGTCAAACATCATATCCATACATTTAAACATCACATAATATCATATTTACACATGTCTCAAGGTTCATAGTAAATTTACAATATCATATACGTCATGAACCATCATTATAGTTCCAAAATGGATAAAACAAAACATATCCTTGTCAATTTTCCTTCTTCATTGTTGTTGGCTCCCTTCACTATAATTACTTGATCCACCTAGCATGTTAGATCATTGAAGAGGAGGGAATAAGATTCAAAGAATCCCAATAGCTCATTTCCCATTCAATCATACATAATATATGCAAAGCAAGCTTTACAAATGCATGCATGGAGAAAATGGAAGTCATAGATATTTTAAAAGCAAATTTGACATATGAATAATTTATACAAGACATTCAAGAGCTCCTCAAGTATTTAGATTGGCCTCACACTTCTCCTTATGGATTTTGGGCTTGCCTCACCCATTCTTTAAGAGCTTTGGACTCAACCATACTCTTGAGAACCCACTTTACTTTTGGGAAACTCTTTACTTTGTCTTAACCAAGCTCAAGGGTTCTTGGCTCATCCTTACCAAAGGGAAGAGTTCTTGGCCTCTCCACACTCAAGCAAACTCATACAAATATCATGGATTCATTTGAAAACATAACATGGCATCAAGAATCATGGCATATAAAGGCATGCTAGAATACTCTTTGTAGCTTGAAAATACACATACACACATTCTAAAACAAGTTAAACATGCATCCATGCATAAAAGAAGATTGAGAGAACTACCTTGTGTACACTCACACACTTTTTCCTTAGCTTTCAAACCTCCTCTTTCGGCCATACACCCATAAATTGGTGGAGATGGTTTCTCTTGGCCTGGATACAATTTATGGGAGCCAATTAGGTTCATGAAACATATTTTAAGGTTACACAATTTGCTTAAACCCTAGATGGCTTTATAAGCTCTATTATGGTCTATAATTACACTTAATGAAGCAACACCCCTCAATTAATTTCTAAGTCTCATTCTTTCCTTTCAAATATGATTCTTGACTCCTTTTAAGCTGCTTGGAGTCACCACATCATCAAAACAAAAGGCCTAACACCATGTTTCTTCTTTAGGTCATAATATGCAACCTAAGACACCAAATCACTTTCCATGAGTTCTAAATTTTTTCCAAAGCCTCCCTTCATTTTCATTCATCAAATATGATTCAAGAATGGCCTTAAAAAAATTTAAAACTCTCCCTAACACCATGGAACATGCTTGGCCGAGACATACCTAGGTTTAGGGCTTCTTAGAGTTGTCTTTGTTTTCTTTAAGGAGAAAGCTTGTTAGGAGCATCTTAGATGTCTCAAGAACTCATTTAAACCCTTACCTAAACCTAGGAAGTATCACATAAATTCAAAATTTGAAAGGTGCACTAAAAACCCTAGGTTTTGCATCTTGCATTCTAATGACTATTTCATGGTTTTCTTTGCATATTCTTATTCCTTTCCATCAAAAACCTAAGATTCACCATTGGTTTGGTTGAAAACTCAACTCCCTAGGGCTGTCTATATCTAGGTAGAAACATGCTCAAAGGAAGGGAGGAAGAAGACTAAGTGGAAGAAGGACATAATACCTTGTTTTCCTTCAATTTTATTGAATTCTAATTTTTCCCTTCATACTTTGCAGTTTCATCTCTCCTTCGTTTTAGCTCCTTTCTGAGAAATGTCTTTTCCATTATAAAATTTAGGTTCCCAATTAAGAAAAATGCCTTCAGAATCACTCAAATCGGAGCTAAAACCTTTTCGAATGGATCCGTTAAAGTTCGGGCACACTGATATTGGAAAATATCCACCGGAGGGGATTTAACTGTGCCGGGGTTTCCTATGGTTTTCAGGGCCTCTGAGAATCCCGAAGATGTCAAAAATTTCATTTAAAAATCCTTCCTATGTGAATTCCAAAAATTATCCAAAATTATAAAAATGCCATCACGTTTCGTAGGTTTTTCGTCAAAATTTGTTTCTCCATTCTACCTCTGTTTTTCCTTTTGTCTGAGGATACAATTCTCATTTTTAAGGGTCTAAAATGTTACTCAAACTTTTTGGGATCTTAACTAATTCATTTCGGGAGACTTGCTATGAAAACACGTCCGTTTTCACCATTTAACGAAAACTAGACATTACACTTTGCGCAATAACAAACAAAGAGAAACAAGCACTTATGATGTTGTCATCATTATTCACCCAATTAATTGTTGAGCACTCCGAAGCTACTCAGGTAAAGATCTAAGGACATCACCTTATATAATTGTTTGAAATAATGTAGAAATCAAAATGTTATCAAGTTTAGTCAAAATTCTAGAATTTGCAAGGGCACTTGTTTTTAACGACTTTGTTAGGTAGTAGTCATTGTGATTTTTCAATTCTCCTTCCATTTATGCAAAGCTTCTTGTTAGAAATAAAATAGCTCGATATCTTCTAAGTGTTGAGCTTCGCATTTTCAAATCTACTTCTGCCTTATTGGAGAATTACTGTTTTTTCTTTACTGGACAGTCTATTAATTGCTAGCCATGAATATTTCTTTTTGTATGATTGCAATTTCCTTCAATGACCCAAAAATGAAGAGAAACTATTGTCATTTTTGGGATAGTAACACAATCCTACTTCCTTACAAGGTATAAGGAGCAAGTCTAACTGGTATATGGTTTTTAACTTATATATGGTTGGTTTTGACTTTCAATCCTTTGGAACCTAATAATCCCTTGAGTCAATAATATAGCTTAGAAGATTACTCTAATAAGCCAAAGAGCCTTATTCCATATAATAAAACTTCCTTTCTTGTAGCTTGCAGTTTGAAACATAAGTGCCTAACATATCTCTAAGAATAATTATGTTAATCAATTCTAAGTGTTATATGTTTATGGGTATTATTGTGAATGAAGAGCGTCACTTTAAGTTCAAACTACTTCAATTTTTGGTGGTCATTGGATTGAGGCTGGTGTTTTTGCAGGAAGAGCATGACCAAATCAAAGCAAAGAAGAGTGATCCAAAAGCAGCTTTATAGTGTAGTGATTATAAGTTAATGGCATTTACTTAATACGTAAGTGTATATAATATGTTAATTAAAGTTTTAATACAGATCCATAGCATGTAGCATGAAATTTTTTTATTAAATAAGTGAATGTGTCAATTTTCAACCTGTATTACTATTTTTGCTTTGCTGATGAGTAGGTTGTTTGTGAGACTTCTAAGGGTGGGAAACACTATTGGTGGCATATCTAGGAGGACGTTTTGTGTTTTGTTGTTGATATTTAAGAAATTAATGACTAATAATTATTGTTTTTTAGTGTGGATTTAATAAAATATTTTTTAAAAAAAGAACGAATTATAATATATCTTATTAGAATTATTTAAATGTGATTATTAAATTATTTTTGGGAGTAAATAATAATAATCAATTATGAAATTTGTTTTAGTAACCATAGTAATCGTTGGGTGCTTCTATAAAGGTGATTAAATGTTGACATTAGTTAATTGCGGAATTAGTTCGAGTGACCATAATAATTATCGGCATAATATTACAGTTATAAATCTCTTTTTACTAACAATTAAAAAAAGTTGTTAAATATTGACATTAGTCAATTGTGAATTATTTTTTAATGGCTATAACAACTGCCATAAATAATTGCTGATAAAGGTCCTTATTTTTAGCTGTAATTAATTAGTTCTTTACCAACTATTGCAACAATAGCTACTAAAGTTTTTATTGATACGCTAGTTCATAATTAATTTCGGGTAAGATTTTTTGTGGCAATTATTATTGATGCTAATGTACAAAATAATGCTAGCTAAAAAATGTATTTTGACCTAGTTTAAAATGTGTGTATAGAGAGAGAGAGAGAGGATGTTGACGACGATGATGATGAAGATCTGAATGCAGTAAACACAAATTCTTAAGTTGTACAACAGTTTCAATTTTCTCAAGGCAAACTAGGAATGACAAAATCGACAAACATAGAGTTTCTAGCTAGATTAGGAAACCTGTGAAGAAACCAAAAGAGAATTTCAATACTTTTCAAAGAGAAGAACTTTTATATTGCGCATTTGATAAACATTATTGCCAACGATGTCCTCCAGCTGCTTCATTTCCTTTGGGCCTAAAAATCATATTGAAAAAATGGTATAACTTTAGAAGAAGACAACCATAGGCTACTAGGTGTGGTTGTAATTAGGTTTAAGTAGCGTGCAAAAAGTTTCAAGTTCAAATATTCATAGTTCTGTGGCATCATGTATTAAAATAATAATAATAATAAAAGAAGAAGAAGAAAATGACACAGGTTTGTGTGTAAAGAAATATACTATTTTTTAGATTGTTTCAACTTTCAAATTTCATGCCAATCATGCTGTCATTGTACCTTTAATGAAGATGAGAGAATTGGTTTCACTTCGGATTATGTTGTTTCCAAAGCAAATGCTTCCAGCTTGTCACAATCCAGCAGATACAAATTGTCACACCCCACAATTTGAGTACTCTAACGCGGAAGCGGAAGCATAGAGAAAATACTTATAGGCATTAATTTGAATAATATAAAACATCTAAGCTTTTCCTTGGAGGACATTTGTAGAAATTTCGGCAGAGTCTCCTCTATAACGTAGACCTCCCGAAATTTCTACAAATGATCAGCCAGTACAATATATCCCAGAAGGGCACAATCAGACCAAAAGAAAACATCTGGGGTGTGGGGATACCCTAACTATGATTCAGTGGAGCTAACTTTACAAGGTTTTACAAAGTTTCAAACAAAATGCATATACAACCAAAATACACCCACATAAGCTACTGCAGGCTCGTCAAAGGACGTCTCAAGAGGTCGGCCACTAGAAGGCGGCTGGGGGCAGATTAGAGTCCCTACTGCTCTCTGAAAAATATATATATATAAAAAATAAGTCGAATACTCAGTGAATAAGCAACACCGACCCTTTTTTTAAAATAAATGTAGGGTCACAATTATATGGGTACATATTTATAGATATATCGCGTAAAACATGTTTTATGCAAATTCTTTCATACAAATGCACTGAAAGTATCTAAGCAGAACCAATTTAAACAGACGCAGAGCACACAGCTCGCGGGGAAAAGTCACTATAGACGCATAGCATTCAGCTTGCGGAAGTTAACATAAGTCCGCGTGTGGTGGCCTACACACGGGGCTAGCACCACCCCTGTTAGCTGAGGTACAGATCATGGTGCACCAGGGCTAACACCTACTGCTGTTAGCTACAGGGTTCTGAGCAGATAACTCCATAAAACAGTACAGTTTCTCCAATTAACATTTCAAACAAAGCATCGTTCAGATCAGTTTCATAATAGGATTTCCAATTAACTCAACATCCGTAAATTTGCAAAATTCCCGCTTGAAATCAAATTTTGGTAAACAAGCATATGACTAAATATTGAAATGGGTATCTTTATAAATAGATAATCAAAATTTTAAAACACTGCAAGGAAACTTAGGAATCAAAATAAGAATTTCCTGAGTCTCATGGTCCGCATTACTTACTCACCTTCCAAGAATTTTATAGAGATTTTCTAACCCGTTCCTCGGCTATAACTTAGTCTCCTGAATACCCTACAAGACCCATTTACCAGAGTTTAGAAAATGAATCACCCCAATTAATTTCATACAGGATCCGGACTTATCACAATTTAAAATTTATTCTTCTACTAATTTTACGCCTTCCATACGCATACAGTATGTTCCTTATACAAATTTTGTACTTTCACTTCCTTGGTTCCACTTAGGAGCTAAACCTCAATTCAAAAACTAAAAGAAATGTCTACCATCTTTAATCGGGAAATTTATTCTGCATAATTATAATTTAACAATTAAGAAATGAGCACAGTGGGGGGTTTTGGTCCTTAATTAAAATGGTATATATATATATATATGTATAATTTTTTAGGGGGATTAATGTATAGGAAAATGGGCGTATATTTTAGCATGAAGGAATTTGAGATTACTCCAACCGAAATTAGCTTCCTTCAGCAATTTTTTTTTCTTCTGTGCTACACTTAGCTAGCTGACCACACCCAAAACACATGCAGAACTCGTACAAAACAGGGGAGAAAACGCTTGGAGAGTTGACCAGAAAAGGCAATACATACTTCGAAAATTTCCAGGCTTAAAATTACTATGCAACATTGCTCTCTTACTCCACACACATAATCCTGAAGCTCCGCTTGGACAGAGAGCAGGAAGGCTGCACCGAAAAGAGACACAGCTAGTCCATATGGCGTGAAAAAAAAAAGAGAAGGGAGCTAAGCCCAACAAAAGCAATCTGTGCAGCAGAATTTCAGACCTGGAAGGTGACTTTCTGGCATGATTTCTCCAGTCTCCAGCAGCCAAAAATGGAACAAATTCAGGGAGCAACTTTCAGCTTAAATTCGGACCAAACCAGCGCTGAAACAGGTGTATACGGGAGGTGCTGAACAGAGGAGGAAATGGAATTTTCTGGCGTGCTCTCACCCAAAACCAGTAGCAAAAACTTAACCAGATTCAAGGAGCAAGCTGCAGCCACAGTTCAAACAAGACCAGCGCTGAACAAGGAAGAAGAAACGCTAAACAGAGGAAGATAAACTACAGAATTTAATCCATACCAGATTCGTTCAGCAGGGAGCTTCCATGCGCCTTGATGAAGCATCAAAACTGGAACAAATTCTCAGCGGGAAGGAACAAAAAAATCCAACGTTTCAGTAGCTCGAAGAAGCAGAGAAAGTAGCGCCCAGAAAACAGAGGATGATGATGTGAGGTTCTGGCAGTTCTGTGATGCTTCACTGGATGGATTGTATTGCAGAATTTGGAGTGTTAAATGACCAGAAAACCAACTGAAAGGAATCGAGAGGAGGGGCACATATGTAAAACGGCAGAAGGCAAAACTGATGCGTGGCAGCTGCAAGATTAGCATGGAAAAGTCAAACCTCCTTCATGCATCACGTAGCATTTTTTTTCCTTCATGCATCACGTCGGGTTTTACAATCTCTCCCCCTAAAAAAAAATTCAGTCCCCAAATTTTTATATACATATATATATACATACGAACCTTAGTTCTCAAATAAATAGGGGTATTTTGCACTCATTTCGCTTTCCATCTCCCAAGTAGCTTCCTCTGGTGTATGGTGACGCCATAGAACTTTCACTGACATAATCTCCTTAGAACGTAGCTTTTTCGTTTGTCTATCCAGAATTGCAACAGGAACTTCTTCATAAGCTAAATCTTCACCTAAAGAAACATCTTGGTTCTGTAACACATGAGAAGGATCAGGTAGATATTTCCTTAACATTGAAACATGAAATACTGGGTGGATATTAGATAATTCCGGTGGCAACGCTAACCGATAGGCTACAGCCCCAACTCGTTCCAAGATCTCAAATGGTCCGACGTATCTAGGGGTCAACTTTCCTTTCTTCCCAAATCTCATCACACCTTTCATAAGAGATACCCTGAGAAACACATAATCCCCAATCATAAACTCCAAATCACGGCGTCGACGATCCACATACGCCTTTTGCCTGCTCTGAGCTACTACCAATCTCTCCTTGATTACTTTCACCTTTTCTAAGGCATCTTGCACTAACTCCGGTCCTAAGGATTTAACTTTTCCAGTTTCAAACCATCTAATGGGAGACCTGCACCGTCTCCCATATAATGCCTCGAAGGGTGCCATCTGTATGCTAGCTTGATAACTATTATTATAAACAAATTCCACCAATGATAGATAGTTATCCCAGCTACCACCAAAGTCTATAACACACAACCTTAGCATATCTTCTATTATTTGTACAGTCCTCTCAGATTGCCCATCAGTCTGAGGATGAAAGGCAGTGCTAAGATCTAATCGGGTACCCATAGCCTCTTGAAAAGCTCTCCAAAATTTTGAAGTAAATTAGGGTCCTCGATCAGAAATTATAGACACTGATATACCATGAAGTTTCACTATCTCATTCATGTAAAGCTGTGCATATTTTGCCACATTATAGGTTGTCTTCACAGGGAGAAAATGAGCTGTTTTAGTAAGTCTGTCCACAATCACCCAGATGGAATCATAACCCCTTACTATTCGAGGTAATCCCGTTACAAAGTCCATAGTGATTCTTTCCCACTTCCACTCGGGTATTTCCAGCTGTTGATGTAGCCCTGCAGGTTTCTGATGTTTTGCTTTAACCTGTTGACATGCCAAACAATGAGAGGCAAAATTCGCTATATCTCTCTTCATGCCTTCCCACCAGTACACTTGCTTTAAATCTTGGTACATCTTAGTAGAACCTGGATGGATCGTATATCAAGAACAGTGAGCTTCTTCCATAAGTTCCCTCTTCAATTCATCCACACTTGGCACACACAATCGAGTACCGAACCATAAAACACCATTTGCATCTAAAATGAATTCATTTTTCCTTCCACTTTTGACGTCCTCCACCAATTTACCTATTTGTGCATCCCTGGCTTGGGCAACTTTCAACCTTTCAAACAAAGATGAATGAAGCTGCTCATGAGCCAACAACATTCCTGGCTCTTTAATCTCCAATTGGATTCCTGAACGCTCAATCTTATGAAGATCTAAAATTAGTGGTCTCCGTATCTCCTCAATATGGCTCAAGCTCCCCATAGATTTCCTGCTCAGAGCATCTGCGACTACATTCGCCTTACCTGGATGGTATAAAATGGTACAATCATAATCTTTGAGTAGCTCCATCCACCTTCTTTGCCTAAGATTCAGATCCCGCTGTTGGAAGATGTATTTAAGGCTTTCATTATCTGTATAAATTTCACATGTCTCCCCATATAAATAATGTCTCCAGATTTTGAGAGCAAATACTACTGCCGCCATTTCTAAATCATGGGTTGGGTAATTCTGTTCATGCTTCTTAAGTTGTCTAGAGGCATAAGCAATGACATGACCGTGCTGCATCAATACACATCCCAGGCCAATCCCAGAAGCATCATAGTACATAACATAACCTCCCGATCCCGAGGGTAATGCCAAAACTGGTGCAGAAGTAAGACAATCCTTCAATTTCTGAAACCCCTCTTCACACAGCTCAGACCACTGAAATTTCACATTTTTCTGGGTTAGTTTTGTCAGTGGCGCAGATATCTTAGAAAAGTCTTTAACAAACCAACGATAATAGCCTCCAAGCCCAAGAAACTGCGAATCTCGGTAACGGTAGTAGGCCTCGGCAATTTTTGAACCGCTTCTACTTTACTAGGATCAACTTGTACCCCATCTCTCGAGATTACATGGCCCAAAAAGGCAATTCTTTCTAGCCAAAACTGGCATTTAGAAAGTTTAGCATATAGTTGATGTTCCCGTAACACTTGTAATGCCATTCTCAGATGTTGTTCATGCTCTTCATAACCCTTAGAATAAATCAAAATATCATCAATGAACACGATAACAAATCGATCCAGAAATGGCTTAAACACTCGATTCATCAGGTCTATGAATGCAGCTGGGGCATTGGTTAACCCAAATGGCATCACTAGAAATTCATAGTGACCATACCGGGTTCTAAAAGCAATTTTTGAAATATCTCCCCTTCTAATTCGTAGCTGATGGTAACCCGATCTTAAATCAATTTTTGAGAAGTATTGAGCTCCCTGTAATTGGTCAAATAGATCATCTATATGAGGCAAAGGGTACTTATTCTTCACTGTCACTTTATTCAGCTGTCTGTAATCCACACATAAGCGAAGAGAACCATCCTTCTTCTTAACAAAAAGGACTGGTGCGCCCCAAGGAGACGTACTAGGGCGAATAAAACCCTTGTCCAACAGGTCTTGCAATTGATTCTTTAGTTCACTAAGCTCCAGAGGTGCCATTCGATAAGGAGGAATAGATATAGGCTGAGTGTCTGATAACACATCAATGCAAAATTCAATGTCCCTTTCAGGAGGTAATCCTGGTAATTCCTCAGGAAAAATATCAGGAAATTCTTTTACCACAGGAACCTGTTCCAATACTGGGACTTGTGTAATTCTAGATCTCGAACCATCGCTAAATATCCTTGATACCCCTTCTTTAAGAGCCTTTGAGCTTCTATCACAGATATTAAATTGTTTGGTGCTTCACTTCTACCACCTTGAATGACAAAAGGTGATTTTTCAGGAAAATTACATCTCACTTGCTTAAGATGACAATCCACCACTGCGTAGCAGGACGCTAACCAATCTATTCCGAGTATTACATCAAACTCCGCTATCGCAAGCACTATCAAGTCAACCAGCGTCTCGCAATCAGCCATTGTAATCATACATGCCTTATATACCCGATCTACCTTTACAGATTCTCCCACTGGGGTTGCCACAAGCAACGGGCACTCTAACTTTTCAGAATCCTTGCCAATCTTCTTTGCAAAGTAGGGAGATATATAGGAATGTGTAGAGCCAGGATCAAATAAGGAGTAAGCAGCATGTGAACAAACCGTAAGTGTACCTGTTACCACGGTATTAGATGCTTGTGCGTCCTGTCTATTTAGTGCAAAAACCCGAGCCTGACCTCGTCCTGTAGTCGCCTGTCCTCTGCCCACTACTGTCCTACTACTACTACCTCGGCCACTCTGAACAGTAACTGCACCGGTAGATGGAGTCCCCGTTGAAAATTGCCTGGCGGGTCGAACTGATGCCTGACTCGAATCAGGGTAGCGCTGAGGACAGTCTCTCACCAAGTGTCCCACCTGCCCGCAACGAAAACATGCCCCCGTCTCTCTGTGGCAAGTGCCTAAGTGTATTTTTCCACAAATAGAACAGGGACCTCTAGACTAACGGGATGGAGCAGTAACTGGGGTAGACATCGTGCTAACCCCTCGGAACAATGCTCTGGGCCAGTCAGTATGGGTAGAAAATGAGGTCGGAGGCCCCGTAAAAGCTGGAGTAAATCTCTGATGACTCTGAGGTCTAAGACCATAAGAAGGTCCAGCTACAAAGGAACTACCTCCCTGTCTCCCATCACCATCACGCTTCCTCTTTCTCTGAGAAGTGTCCTCCTCCTTATCTCTCATCTCTATCATACGTACACAATCCACCGCAACTGAATATGAGGGAAAGAGGTTCATCTGTGGAGCAATCACCCTATACAACATATGAGGTAGTCCATTCACAAACCGCTTGATCCTATCCCTCTCAGTAGGGACTAGGTGTGGGGCGTAGCGAGACAACTGTGTGAACCGGATGTCATAATCAGAAACGCTCATGCCTGGAATTAATTTAAGACCCTTAAATTCTCTGGCCCTAGCATCCCGGACACTCTGTGGCAAGAAGCGATCCATAAAGAGTCCCTTAAACTCTTCCCATAACATCAGAGGAGCTCCTATCGGCCTTTCCCCCAGTAAAGTCTGATACCACACATAAGCCGCATCTTGTAACTGAAACCCGGCAAACTCAGCGAATTTTACACTTGAGCAGCTCAAAGCTCTGCAGATCTTTTCAATGCCATCAATGAATAGCTGGGGATCCTCCTGACTTTCTGTCCCGGAATAAGTGGGAGGCTTCAATTTTAAGAACTGGGAGAGGGTTATTGGGACCTCTCTCTCCTCCCTCATCACCTAAGGCCCGACCGGTCTTGGTTGAACTGGTGGTGCAATTTCCTCCACAGGCTGTGGAGGCTCTGCCCTATCCGCAGGTGAGGCCTGTCTAGGGGGCCGAATGGTTCCTCGACCCCTACCCCGACCTCGACCACGGCCTCTGACAGGTGGAGTAGTTTGTTTGGCTGAAGCACTTGCAGAAGCCTCATCTACAGCCTCATTCACAGCTGCTAATCTATTAACTGAACGAATTTTGGGAGGCATCTCCACACACTACAAAAAGAATATGAGCATCATTCAAATCGTTTTCTAGATTAGAGTGACATTTAACAAAACAATATACTTGAAGGAATAACTTAGGATACCCTATAAGGTTTTCAATGACATCTCAAGTATAGTTACGCCCGGGTTCATAACCATAATTGAGATTCCACTAAAAACTCTTGCTCCATAGGACCACAGAAAGACCTAAGCTCTGATACCAAATTGTCACACCCCACAATTTGAGTACTCTGACGCGGAAGCGGAAGCATAGAGAAAATACTTATAGGCATTAATTTGAATAATATAAAACATCTAAGCTTTTCCTTTGAAGACATTTGTAGAAATTTTGGCAGAGTCTCCTCTATAACGTAGACCTCCCGAAATTTCTACAAATGATCAGCCAGTACAATATATCCCTGAAGGGCACAATCAGACCAAAAGAAAACATCTGGGGTGTGGGGATACCCTAACTATGATTCAGTGGAGCTAACTTTACAAGGTTTTACAAAGTTTCAAACAAAATGCATATACAACCAAAATACACCCACATAAGCTACTGCAGGCTCGTCAAAGGACGTCTCAAGAGGTCGGCCACTAGAAGGCGGCTGGGGGCAGATTAGAGTCCCTACTGCTCTCTGAAAAATATATATATAAAAAAAATAAGTCTAATACTCAGTGAATAAGCAACACCGACCCTTTTTTTAAAATAAATGTAGGGTCACAATTATATGGGTACATATTTATAGATATATCGTGTAAAACATGTTTTATGCAAATTCTTTCATACAAATGCACTGAAAGTATCTAAGCAGAACCAATTTAAACAGACGCAGAGCACACAGCTCGCGGGGAAAAGTCACTACAGACGCATAGCATTCACCTTGCGGAAGTTAACATAAGTCCGCGTGTGGTGGCCTACACACGGGGCTAGCACCATCCCTGCTAGCTGAGGTACAGATTATGGTGCACCAGGGCTAACACCTACTGTTGTTAGCTACAGGGTTCTGAGCAGATAACTCCATAAAACAGTACAGTTTCTCCAATTAACATTTCAGACAAAATATCGTTCAGATCAGTTTCATAATAGGATTTCCAATTAACTCAACATCCGTAAATTTGCAAAATTCCCGCTTGAAATCAAATTTTGGTAAACAAGCATATGAATAAATATTGAAATGGGTATCTTTATAAATAGATAATCAAAATTTTAAAACACTGCAAGGAAACTTAGGAATCAAAATAAGAATTTCCTGAGTCTCATGGTCCGCATTACTTACTCACCTTCCAAGAATTTTATAGAGATTTTCTGACCCGTTCCTCGGCTATAACTTAGTCTCCTGAATACCCTACAAGACCCATTTACCAGAGTTTAGAAAATGAATCACCCCAATTAATTTCATACAGGATCCGGACTTATCACAATTTAAAATTTATTCTTCTACTAATTTTACGCCTTCCATACGCGTACAGTATGTTCCTTATACATATTTTGTACTTTCACTTCCTTGGTTCCACTTAGGAGCTAAACCTCAATTCAAAAACTAAAAGAAATATCTACCATCTTTAATCGAAAAATTTATTCTGCATAATTATAAGGAAAAACAACGTTCAAAACGTTAAAAGAATTGAATACTCAATCCAATCAGATGGTGGTTATGCATGTGAAGCCATTGGTCCCACACGCAAATCCAACTAGTTGAGCACTAAATAATGGAAAAGCACCTCTCGCCACATGATCCTCCTAACCTAGGTCTCCTACCTAGTCACACTAGATGCTTTTAATGTTAGAATTTTCTAATTGTATACTTACATTAATTGCACATTTTTATTTTTAAATATGAGTTGATTAATGATCTATTGAAATATTATAGATCCAATTTATTTTGCTATCCTATAGTTATTAGGCTAAATAGTACACCACATTAATAATTAATTAATTATAATGAAGAGTTAAAAAGTATAGGCCATTAAGTTTTACTAAAATTCACGATGAGAGAGCTTAATAAGAACTTATTTTAAGGCAAGCAAAGTCTTTTCTCTAACTTTAATTTACGTGCCTGCAGCCTGCCCATCAGAAGCTGCTATTTGGGATCATAGAGAGTAAGTCCTAGTTAGATCACACTGCTATATAGGATCAAGTACACTCCACTGCGATAGTTGAATCAAGTATTGTTTTTATTCAATTCACTTAATTTTTTTATATAGTTACAGAAAAACCATAACCTAAAATATTATTTTTGTTTTGTCTTTTTTTTTAATTCCTTTTTTGTCTTTATTTTTGTATGTGATTGTTAGGGAAATTAAAATAAGATGAGAGCCATAGTAATTTTCAAAATTAGCTTAGGATAACATTTTGAGGAATGGATGCTATAGGATGCTCAATATCTTTCTCATATACAACTGACTATTGAACCTATTTTTGATTCACAAATCATTCTTCCTTTAAATAGATTTCTTTTCAAAGTTTTAACTTTTCTAAAATTTAAATTTTGGTAGCAACTCTATATCATTAGATTTTTGTTTTCAAAAATTAAAATTTTTTTTTCTGGTCCCATATGATCGCATTATGGGTGTGAGGCAACTATAAAACTCCTTTTGACAATAACATATGAAGCTTGCTCTTAAATGCTCTAAAATTATTTCAACAATAGATGATAAAAATATTGCCAAAAGAGTTTGAATATCTAGGTGTATAACCTACAATGATATTAAAAATTGGCAATGCCTGTGAAACCATCTAACACGATCATAAAATAGGAAAATAATTAGAAAATCATGAGGATTAGTTACAACCCTTTATGAAGTGACAAAATTCAAGCCTTGGGGAATTGCTTCTAAAAGTAACTTGGCTTTTAGGTGATGAAAGTTATGCCCATAGTCACATGCTCATGCCACACTTTGTCCCAACCATATTAGCATTAAGATTCGATGATTCTATTGATGTGAAGTTTTGTTAACTACCTGACAGTAGATGTACCACTATTCCTGCAGAAAAAGACCTTGCCATATGGGAATGTTTTTGTTTGGCACTTGTGAGATCTCCATATGTGTGTCACATCGATAGTATTGATATTAATGCTCACAATTTGTTATATCATAGACTTTAGACAGTAGTCTCTATCCTTAAAGATTTTTTGATTGTGGCACTGCCATATCACATATAAAGTAATTATGCAAATATTTCGATGAGTGTTGTAATATCTTATGATTTAGAAATTCATGATAATTCTTAAAGAATGGAATGAATTACTTACAAAGGGTTATGGGTCTAGCAAAACCCAATATGAACAGCAAGAAACTGAAATCAGAATTGTTTGATTAATGAACAAGGACTTTGAAGTAAAGTAGATTAAGACTAATTAGGATTAAGATGTTAATTAAAGCATCTAAAAATGTGGATTAGAGCCTAAGGTTCACCTAGAACCGGTGCCAAAACAACCAAATAGAAAGTTACAAAAGCCAATGGCATTTTTGCAATTTTGAACAAGTTTTAAAAAAACTCAAAGGAAAAAGTCTTAAATGAGAAAATTAAGTTTCTTAGAGTTCTCATAGGCCCCAAAAACTATAAGAACTATCATAATAGTTAAAACCTTGCCAGTGTGCATTTTTGGCAAAGAGTTATCCAAAACTTTGACTTGATGATTCAGGATGGTTCCGAACTCTATAAAATTAGAAGAACATGTTTTTAATAAACTAAAAGTCCTAAATTTTCATATGGAAAAGACAGTTCTCAAAATAGAGTTAAAACGAGCCCAAACGAGGGAACGAAAATGGAGGGATGTAATTGGTATTCTGAGAATTGTTATAAAAAGTTTCCTCCACCTCTTAAAATAACCAATTCAGCTTCTCCACGCTTTCAAAATGACACTTTAGCTAAGAAACAGACTAGCCATGGCGTCTAAAAGAGATGGAGGAGAGAGAAAGGAAATTAAGACAAAAAAGGCATGAAAATATATGAAATTTTAAAAGGAGGTGTTTGATGGTTGACCTCTTGAGGAAAAGTGAAAGTTTGAAGCAAATAACTATGGTACAAGAATCACCACTTAACAAGCTTTCAAATGAGGTATGATATAATCCATGATATTGCCATTTCCTTGGTCTTCTTTTTCTTCCATAATTCAACCTAGAGAGAGAGAGTGTGAGAGGAAAGCTTTTGTTTGTTGAAAATTTAATAGAAACAAGTGTTTAGAAGTGTGGAGAGTAAGATTATGCAGGAAGAAAGCCATGAGCGGCTTTAGGTTGCAAGTTTCCATACCTAAGGTTTCGCTTGCACCTTAGGAAATATAAAGATATAAAATGATATTTTAGACCATCGAAAAGCATATTTGAGTTTATAAGAGGTCTAAAAGGCTTAATGGATATCAAATTCCCTAGGAAAACTAAGAAAACTCCATGGATGGAATTCTTGATGCATGTCTCGGCCTAAGGGAGGAAAGTGCACCTAGGGAGAGTTTTCTTTAATTCCAAAGATAGAAATGATCTAGATATGAATACCAAAGGAACTATTGGTTTGAATTTAGGAACCATAATTTGAAAATTAGAAGTTTAAGGTTCCATTATGCATAAAGAGATAACTTGGTGTTAGGCTCCTTGATTTAAGTTTGTGGTGACTCCAATGAGTTTAAATAGAGTCATATAATTTAGATTAAATGAGGAATTAGAGCCAAGATGATGAATTACATAAGTTGTTTTATTATGCTACTATATGGAGTCATATGAATGCCTAAAGCTAGAAATAACTTATATAAGGCTTGTGTGAGGTTAGAGATGGTTTCATTGATGCCTTTGTGTATTGTTTGATGTGTCTAGGCCAAGCAAATCAAGTCTCTCCCCAGTATGCTTATGAGGCCGAGAGAAGAGAAGTTATAAACCAAGGAGAAACTTGGTGCATTCTTGAAAAGGTAGCTTTTCATCCTTTCTTGTATACATTTATTGGTTGTTTGATTGTCATTGAATAGTTGTATATGTGTTTTAATCATGAAACATGCTTCTAGCTATTGGTTTGATGCTATGGCATCATTATGCTTCTTGAATTGTGTTTGAAATGTGATTTTGCTTTTGATGGGTAAGATGATGCTAAAAGGCCCTTAGAAGGGTAAGGTGAAGCCAAAAGTCTCTAGGAACGAGTAAGATAAGGCTAAAAGTCTCAAGAATAAGTGAGGCTAAGTCAAAAGTTCCTAAAAAATGGGTGAGGCTTTCAATTTGTGAAAAATAAGTACATGATCACAGTTACCATCAACCCCATCAGATTTCCAAGGTGGGTTTGCTCAGTATAGATTTTGATTTTTGATCTTCTTGAGTTTGGATTTGAGTATTTAAAGTTGGTGTCAAATTAGTCTAGTATACGTGGAAGTATGCTGCTTGGACTTTTAAATACTTTCTTTGGTTAGATGTTCCTCTCATTTTCCATGACTTTAGCTTTGCAGGTACTTTTGTGATGGTGCCAAAGTATGCGCTTTCAAGGGTCTTGTTCCTATGACAAGAAGATGACATCCAATCAAGTAGATTAATACTTTTTTATTTTATTTTTATTATTTTTTTTAATTTTAAAAAAAATTACCAATCTCTTCATATTTATAAAGATGAGATCCTTTTCTATCACCACGCGACTGGAGAGGATTTAGAGCTGTTTTCAAGACAAGAGTTGGTATATTTTGCTAATATGAGCTTCTACAATCAAGGGTTTTGCTCCAATTTTGCAATTTTTGTCCATATTTTCGATTTGAATTCAATTCCCTGCTTTCCCTTGTTTGAAATTTATGTTAAAGTTGAATTTGCTAAAACAGGTCTCTTTTTGCTGTTGCAACTCATGTTTTGTTCAAGAGCAATCTTGCTCTCTATTTCTATCTTATGCTATTTTACTTATTAGTTATAGTATTTGTTGTTTTAACCGTTACCAAGGTAAAATTTTGATTTTGTTTTTGCTTTTTATCAATTGATTTTAGTTTCGGTATTCATTGTTTCTTGGGCAATATGGAAACCGGGCATGGTTTGTTTTTTATGTTATGATTGTGATTTTTGGCTTTAATAGATGACTAAAATTTCTCCTAATCCAAATGACACATGACCAAGCAATATTTGTTGGGACAACTTTTGTTAATGATTTAATGAAATCAATTAAGAAGATTCTTTATATAATATTAAAAGTTTAAAAAAATTTAGTGTCACTTTTAAAATTTATAAAATTATTTGCAAATGATTCAAATTTCAAAAGAGTTATTTTAACTTTTTAAAAAGTAAAAAGTATAACCTATCCACTTTAGGTTCTGTTTAGTTCAACGGAGAGGAGGGGAGAAGAGGGAGTTTAATGAGTTTTGTTTGATTGGAAGGGAAGGGAGGAGAAGAGAGATTATTATTTGGTTCAGGAGGGGAGGGGAGGAGAGGGAATGGGAGGTAATTATATTTGGACAAATTTATCTTTTATATTATTTTAATTTTTTTTATAAAAAAAGATATTTATATCAGTATTTTTTTAAAAAAATTATAAATTCCAATCTTTTTTTTTATTTTTAATTTCTGATAGAAAAAAATTATCTTAATTTTTATTAAATGTTAAAATATTAAAATATTAAAAAATTAAGGGACAATAAAATAAATTATAAATTAAAAAATTTTCCTTCCTTCCCCTCCAAAACCCCTCAATTTGGAAGGGAGAAAAATTTGCCTCCACTCCCCTCTCCTCTATTTTTTTTCAACCAAACATCTTAATCCCTTCCCCTCCCCTCTCCTCCAAAAACTCCCATCCAAACACACCCTTAAGGATATTTAAAATTAAATAATTTATAAGCAAATAAAAATTTTAACAATTAGATTTTAATGTTAGCAGTATTGAATCTGTGTTGAATTAAAATTTTAATTAATTCTTGAAGTCATATTAATAAAAAAATTTACATTATAAATGAACATAGATAAATTATAGATCATAACAAATTTTTTTAAGATATAAAAGTTATTATTTAATTGTATGAAGTATGTATTTTATATATTAATATTAATATTAAATGTAATACATATTAGATATGAGTTTTAACCATTAATTATGTAAAGTTTTTTATTTATTAAATTTTGATATAGATATTAGATTTAAAAATAGTGTATATGAATTCATCTAATATCAAAAATTTTAATTATGATCATCTGTTTAACTATTTACATTCTAGAAATGGGTTTCAATAATGACAGTAAGAGCAAGTGAGAATGAGTGAGGGCCTCGACAGCGATGGAACTTCCCCAACTGCAAAGCTTAATAGACGGTGAGAAATGGATTTAGTGTTTTGATGTTTGGGGAAGATAAAACTATATTAAGATACATATATTATTTGATTGGGTTGATTAGTCAAAGGTTAACTTAAAATAGACATAATCAAAGCAATACTTTATTCTCTTGTGTTTTTGCTTATTGGTCAGAGACGTGAAAATAAGTTGAATGTTTTCTTAGTCCTGTTATATCCAATTAAGTTTCTCTCATATTATACGGACATATTACTTGCGTCCGTCTATAATATTTAGTACTACACAATTCATCAAAATTAGTAGTTTTATAAAATTATTTATAATAAAGTTGTCATTTTTTAATAGATAAAAATATGTATTATGATGCTTCATGGGCTGTGAACTGATAATGATAAGAAGATTAAGTTGTTTAATGGAATTGCAAAAATCGTTTGATCAAGGTGGTTAGTAATTTATTGTGTTAGTCCCTTATGTAAGGATCAATGAATGATAGTCATTAAGTAGTATGAGTCTTTTAGAATTGGATTAAGCTAATCAAGTTATTTATGGCTAGTTAATCTTTATAATACAATCATACTTAAAATTTATGTGACAAATTTGGTGTATTTTAGGGTTTGTTATTAGAGTGCCATTCTTTAGTATTTATTAATTAAAAAAATTAAAAAGAATATTTTTGAAATAAATTAGAGTGATCTTTTTATACAAAAATATTTTCAGAGACAAAAATGGAGACCTGATATTTTCAGAGGAAATTTCTTTTTTTTAAATCTATCTTTAATCTTAGTTTTCTTCCCAAAAAAAATATTTTGAGACAAAATTAAAGATAAAAAATTTTGTCTCTAATTTGAAATAGAAAATTTTGTCTATAAATATTTTTCTAAACTTAAATGGTTTTTTTTTACACTATTCTAAGATGAAATTAGAAACAAAAAATTTTATTTGTCGATCAGGCGACACCCGGATTTGAATCGGGGAAAAAGGATTTGCAGTCCCTCGCCTTATCGCTCGGCCATGCCGTCAAAACGATACCCAAAAAAAAAATATGAGAATATCCCTCCAAAACTTGACAATTTTTTGTTTCGGCAGAAGCAAGCGGGGGAAAAGGACTGCTTCATTCTAAATTCTAAGCATCTGGAGGTTTTATTCTTTAAAATTCTATAAATCCTTGTGTCTCAGATTCAAGAAAGATTCTAGTAGTGAAAAGGAATCAGTAAATCTTGATATGATAGTCCTTTCACTCCACTAATATTGAATAGCTAATTGGCTTTCTTTTTTTTATTTAATTTATTATTATTATATATTAGAATATTATATTTATTTTATTTTTGATTGTACAAAATGTCACACGCTACCAAGCTGCGCTACATCCCTTTCGATTGGTTTACAGTGTCATTGTAAAGAATCTTTGTCTTGTTTTCCACATCTTAATTTTCTCCGTTGATATATATAAATTATCCTACCATTTTTTTCTTTTTAGTTTCATATTGTATAACTTAATAATAATAATAATAATAATAATAAAAGACTTATATACATCTGACATCCGCCTAACAAAAAAATGAATATTTTTAGGGAATGCTCGGGTAGAGCAGAAATGGACCTCTTTTTTGGTTAAAAAAAAAAGAATATCTAATGAATCGTTGTAAATTTCAATTTGAATTAGGAATCCTTTTAAAATTTATTTTTATAACAAATTAGAGCCAGAATATTTTGAGACAAGATTTCATATCTAATATTAGCTTTTTTCTAAATAACTATTCTAAAATGGAATTAAAAATAAAATTATCACAAATTAGAGAAAAAAATTATCTCTAATTTTCCATCTTTTTGTAGTGTACCTTAATTTGCCAACGATGGTGGGGTGAGGCAATGACATTTATTTTGAGTCAATTAATTACTGTATGTAAAAGCAAGTTCAAGGGTGGATGTGGAGAGTTGACAATTGAGAGTGATGACAACAAAAGTTGTCACCAAACCCTTTTCTAGTTTCGACAATTATCGTCAATAACTTTTCATTGCTGACTTTTTTATTTATTGTTGAAACTTTCAACGAAAAAATGCATAAGGAGTCACTTTTGTTTTAGCTATAATTACAGATTTCAAATTAAAAATATTTGTATTAGAAGATTTTAAATTTTAAAATTATTATGAAAAATTTAATAATAAAAATTTTAAATTGTGTAGAAAAATTATAATTTAATATCTTAAATTAAAATTTTTATTTTTAAGTCTTTTAAAATAATTTAAACTTTTAAAATTTTTTAATATAAATATCTTTATCTTAAGATTTTTATTTTTATTTTTCTACATAATCACAACCGAAGATTGATTTGACTGATTCCTCAATTGGTTTAAAATCAGGATTCTAAATATACAGGATGAAACAAGAAGTCATTAATAACTTTAATATAAATGCTACAACCTCAGTTCAAAATGGGATTAAAATAATATTAAACCCGGGACAACACAGCTTCAACTTACAGGCTGTAATTTAAATCCCCTGCACACTTCATAATCAATACATATATAACCATGTCAAAAACAACAAAAAAGCAAGAAACAAAGTAAGAGGTCAACTTTATTCATCAACCCAACTTAAGGCCAGAAGAAAAAAAAAAAGAAAAAGAAAATTCTTTATTCATCAAGAGAATTGTTGCCGCCATAGTGTCTTCCTTTTCTTGATTATTGCTTGGTTCCAAACTCACTAAACCTGCAAAATTTTAGAGAATGACAACGATACGTAGTTCAAATATATTATCTTGAACACGTAATTAAATATCGGGACAACGTAAATAAAATGACACTGATTGATAATTTTCCTTTTACCTGTCTCTTGGATTTGAAGTTTAGAACAGTTTCAAACTTGGAAAGAGAAAGAGGGCAAAGATGTTCATGGGATCATGGCATCCTAAAATAATAATGAAGAGTTAGTTAAGAATAATACTACACGTAAGAGTGCTAATTAAGAAACTTTTCTTGTGAAGTCTTTGACTAAATTTTTCATAATTTTTTTTTTACTCTAATTAGACATGATCTTTCATAACCGAATAACTATTCGCTACACCACATAATGTGCATGTGTTGATGGATCAATCTAATTCAGATGGCAAAGTTGGCAATCACTGCAGTGCAGAACAATCTGGCTTAAGTTTTTGAACTTCAAAAACTGAGTTACTTACCCTGTTAAATTAACAACGATTACATTTACATACTGAAAAAACCGCTCAGATGTTCGAAACTTCAAAGGGACTCACCAACTAGATATAAAGAAAACCAAGATAACCATAATCACATGACAAAGTTAATATCTTTGGGTGAAAGGAGGTTTTTGGTTTAGAACATTTGTTGCCTAAGAAATTAATGAATTCAATGATCAGAAATAGATAATATTATAAGAGAAAATCTATGAAAATGAATATCAGCTCAAATGTCTGCAGGCCAAATTTTTTATATAGTTTTCCATCTCAAAATCAGAGAAAAGAGATGCAAATTATTTGCTCCTCAGACACTCAACCGATTTCACAATAATAATGGCTTTTCATTCATATATGATCTTATTGAACAGAAGAAGGATTGAGGATTTGGCATAAAAATACTTACAGAATAGAAGCTTGTCAGTGCTCTCACGAGCAAGATACTCGTACACAAATAGCTTCTTTGTACCAAACAAATTCACCATTCTGGTGCTGCACACGAGCCAACAACCTGCTTAATGCCAAGGATTTATCAATGCTTAATGGCACAGACCTGAACTCGAGTGATCAGCACTCCAAATAATGTTGCTACTTTGCTTTAGAGGACTGAAATAAAGTGACCATTATACTAACAAGCCTTTTTCAGGAATCACAACAATATAAATGTATACACACACACACACAAACACTGTTTAACCACAAGTAGGCATGAACTAAGGCTAAGTTGATGATATATACTTACCAGTAACATCGCAGAATTTAACATTATATTAATTCAGGCTGCCAGCTGCCTTCTTCTGAAAAGGCCTTCTTTATTGTGGCATTAAGGTCACCTTCTCGACTGGAATCCTCATCCCATTCGAATTTAGAAAAATTGGGTTCACTATTGGTCGCCTTGACAGAAACATTTCCTTCTGTGGATGGTATTAAATTGATCAAACTGGATAGTGATAACATCCAAGGTTTCGAGTACTTGAGGAATTGAGTGTAGCCACGAATGCTCTAATCTTGTAGGATTCAACTCAGGCAGATAATTCAAGTCTAATCCTTTCGTCTGTGAAAGGATTCCAGAATCATCCAAATCAGGTCATTGAGTGGAGAAAATATTTTGAAAGGACCAAAACCCACTTGGAAGCTTTCTGTATCGGGTAGAATCCCTATGCAAATATTTCTGACTCAGTGCTTTGCAAGCACATCAATCTAATCAGATATCTTATACTGTGAAGGAGGTTCTCTTTAAACTTTCCATGCCAAATCATCGTGATGTCTTTCTCACGTAATAACAGTTGCTTCAAGTTGGGGACGACCTAAAAAACAAACTGAATATGAAAAAAATTGAAGGCAATCAGATCTTACCCGTTTTAATTTATTTGCGATGATAAAAAACTGAAATCCTAAGTCTGTTGTTCAATATTTAACTATTCAAGCAAAGGGATAGACATTATTGAGATATAACGTGCTGTAAGGTCATAAATTTCTGTTTACTTCAATTACCAGTTTGAGTTGATTTATCCCTTGTAACTCGGAGATCATTATGTCCGTATACAGGTTTAAAAGTACAGATTCAAAACATAAGTGCCACTTGAAAAGGGTTCAAGAAAATTATACCTATAAATGAATGACCTTCTTTATAAAATAAGAGTACAACAGTAGTACCTCTTCAACCGATACAATGGCTTGTTGGGACTGTACTTCATGGTTGTGGCTTTGTAATTAAGATTGGGACAACGATACACACTTGGCTGTTTTAAACACGGGCAACGTCCGTAGTATCAATGAGTTCAAACAACGAAACACAAATTGTTTAGTTGCTCCTTCAACTCTTTCAAACATGCTCCAGATCAATGGAAGCGAGAAGCGGGAGGCTGTTTCTACATATCCATCACTTTTGTATCGCTAATTAATTGTCTTTTTTAAATAGTTCTTCCAACCAATCTTCAATCTGTTTTTCAGTCTCTCCAAGTTAGCAACCCAAGGGAATGGACTAGAAGATATCGCATCTGCAAAAGGCTTCAATTTGCTTAAGCCTGATCCGTCCGGGACTAAACCAACATCATGCCGGCTCTCATCTACCACAGGGAGATCGTCAAGTTCCAAATGTTGTACATCACGTGCTTTAAGCGGAACCTGTCCGTGCATAACAACAAATTTATCATTTTAATTATTGTGAAGAAAAAATTAACATCTAATATATATTTAATCTTCAAAACTTCAGCACGAGAGTGAGATAATAGACATTAAGTTGTTGATATGTTGAACTTGTGCCCTAAGACCCTCTTCAGCTTCACCTTAGCAAATAATAACTAGTTAATTAATGTATTGCTCATAAGCTTATTAACTTTTTTTTTTAAAGAAAAGAGAGTAGACCTTAATAGAACAAGAACATTATATCTTATAGGAGATAGAAAAATTCTTATTACATATTTTTAGATTTTGAGGAAAATCGAAAGGATTAAAATTAAAGAAATCAACATGCATTTAATTTTTTATATATAACATTATTTTTAGTTCTAATTTATGCTTTTATGGGGTAAGATTAAATGGTTAAAATATTCTCTCATTTACATTTCTACTTTTATTTAGTTAGTTGCAGATTTATGTTTAATCAATTTAACTAATTATCACTCTATTCAGTATATTCAAAAGGAAACACTCTGTACATGAAATTATACGTCACCCATAATAATTAAATAATTTTTTAATTGTACTTGTATAGCATTACTAGTTAAGCTTCTAAATTACATAAACATCCTCCTATATTTGAGCATTTGACACTCTCTTCCCCTTTTAGTTTATAAAATAACACTCCCTCCTTTACACTATATGTCAACTAACAGAAAAGCTCTATGACCCACTTCTACTTCTACCGTCAAGGTTTGTTGAAAATACCTATACAACAACAACAACAACAACAAAGCCTTTTCCTACTAAGTGGGGTCGGCTACATGGATCAATCGACGCCATAAGCACCTATCGTAAATCATATTTTTAGTTTGTCTTAATAATTTCTCCTATAGTTTGTCTTGGTCTTCCTCTACCTCTAATTATTGAACTATTCTCCATCTCATCTACTCTCCTAACTGGGGCTTCTATAGGTCTTCTCCCAACATGACCAAACCATCTAAGTCTTGATTCTAAAATCTTTTCCACAATAGGGGCGACTTCTACTTTCTCTCTAATATATTCATTTCTAATCCAATCTCGTCTAGTGTGTCCACTCATCCAACGCAACATTCTCATCTCTGCAACATTGAACTTATTCTCTTGTTGACTTTTTATTGCCCAACACTCAGTTCCATACAACATTACAGGTCTTATAACTGTACGATAGAATTTCCCTTAAGTTTGAGTGGTACTCTTCTATCACAAATAACACCCGAAGCACTCCTCCACTTCATCCACCTCGCTTGAATCCTATGTTTTACGTCTTCTTCTATTTCCCCATTATGTTGTATGACGAATCCATGATATTTAAATCGTGTGACTTGTGGTATAATATGTTCTCCAATTTTCACTTCTACGCTAGAAGTTATGTGTCTCTTACTAAACTTACACTCTATATACTCGATTTTATTTCTACTTAAACGAAATCCATGAGTTTCCAAAGCTAATCTCCACCTCTCTAACTTCTCATTCATTTCCACTCTCGATTCCCCAACTAAGACAATATCATCTGCAAATAGCATACACCATAGTACCGGCTCTTGGATATGTTCAGTAAGCACATCCAATACTAAAGTAAATAGATAAGGACTCAGAGTTGACTCTTGACGTAAACCATTAGTTATCGGAAAATCTTCTGTACGTCCACCTTTTGTTACTACACTAATTGTAGCCTCACCATACATATCTTGTATTGCTCGAATATAAGCTATACGAACTCCTTTTTTCTCCAAAACCTTCCATAGAATCTTTCTTGGTACTCTATCATATGCTTTTTCCAAATCGATAAACACCATGTGTAAATCTCTTTGATTCTCTCGATATCGCTCCATTAATCTTCGCAACAAATATATTGCTTCCATAGTTGACCTTCTCGGCATAAAACCTTCCATATTTATAGGTATTTGTTGAAAATACCTATAAATATAAAATTTTCAAATTGTGGTTAAAAAAGAAAAAAGAAAAAGGAATACTTTGTATCAATGATAATTATATTCTTCCTATCATTCCAAGAAAGGAAAAGCAAATAGGATTCCTTGCTCTAATATTATGTTGTGGTAAGGGCCTACAACCTGGTTGCTAACCCAAACCCCAAGTAGATTTTTTGCATTAGTGTAATTTACTCGTTGTTAGAAGAAAAAAATAAGAAAAAATTACATCTAAAGACTATAATTTTTTAAAATTTATAATGAAGAACATTAAAAATTCAAATTATTTAGAGGGACTAGTGGACTTAGTTTTTGGACTGAATACATAAAAGAGCCCCTTCCATTTACTTTTCTTTCTTTATTCTCATCCGCACCATCTCATATCTTTTTGAAAGATGAAGCACAAAATAGAACACAAGATTCTTGCAATCTTCAAAGTATATATAGCTCCCCAAAAATTCTTCCTATCATTTCTTCCTTCCAAACTCCAAATGATTGAACGAAGTGGATCTTTTCCCTCAAATCCTTCCAACCCCTTTTTCTCCTCTTTTTTAATATTTTATTATTTATTTGTTGGGAGTGGGTTCTTTGTTTTTTACTTTTTCCTTTAATTGTCATTAAGGCTTTCATTATTTTATACAAATGGTAGCTCAAGGGCCTATATATTTGTGTTTCAAAATCTCAAATTGAAGCAAACTCTACCTTTTGTCTTTAACTAGGTTTGGTTTTGGAGTTACACCACCAATGGGCATGTTCATGGTAATTCTTGTGGGTTGAAACGTAATCAAGTAAGGTACAGGAAGAAAGGTTTACTTGAAATGGCTTCAAGTAAGGTATAGGAAGAAAGGTTTGCTCTATTGATTCCATTTCAATATCGCAGGATAAAAACAAAGCACAAAAATCATACTCACAAAAATTGCCATGAACACATGTACTAAGACTCCAAAACCAAACCCAAACCCAGTTTAAAGATAGAACGTAAAGTTTGCTTTAGTTTGAGATTTTCAAACACAAATATATAGGCTTTTGAGCTATCATTTACATAGAAGAAGAAAAACCATACAGACAACAAAAGAAAGAAAAAAGAACCCACTTCTTGCAAATGAATAATAAAAGAATAGAAAAAGAAAAAAAATAAAAAGGCATTGGCTTTTCTAGAGATTTTAAGAGCAAAGTCCCACTTAGTTCAAAAGTTTGGAGCTTGCTAGGAAGAAATGGCGGAGGAATTTCTAGGTGTTACAGACTTTAAAGATTGCAAGAAACTTGTGCTCTCCTTTGTGCTTCATCCTTTAGAGAGAGAGAGAGAGAGAGATAAGATGGTGTGAATCAAAGTAAATAGAGGAAAGTAAATGGAAAGGGGCATTCTTGTCCATTCAGTCCAAAAATTAGGTCCTTTAGTCCTTTTAAATAATTTGAGTTTCTAAAATCCTTTATTGCAAATTATGCAAAATTATGTGATGTAATTTTCCCAAAAAATAACAATGGTAAATGTTATTTTTTTTTTAATCAAAAACATAAGTCTTGTATAAAAAAATAGAATGAATTACTTTTCCTAAGTTTAAATACACACTCCATTCTATTATATAAAAATATACATAAATTTTTGTCAAGCTAAAATATAACTAAAATACTTACAAGAATAATATTTATTTCTTTTGTTAAAAATATAACTTATTAACAAATATATTTAAAGTTGACTATTTTTATATTAGTCAAATATATATTTAATACTTTTTATATGATATAAATAATATATAAGGACATTTTAGCTAAAATGAGTGCGATTGTAGTTCATTTCTTGTGCAAGGATGGCCAATATAGCATATCTTTTGATTTCAAGGGAAGGGAATGTAAATTTTCAAAGTAGAAGAAAGAGCCATGTAATTTAAACATCTTTTAAAAGAGAAAAATATAATTTACCTTAAAAAATATTATTGTATTATATAAAATAATATCAACAATTAATGTAATGCACAACTTATGAGTAAATTTTAAAAACATGATTACTCAGGCATGTACGCACATAGGCATATCATTTCCCTATTTACTAGGAAGTCAAATGTATTGGCCATACTCATCATGGAGAAAATAAAGTACAAAGGTAGCTATTAATACTTACAATTAAATTAATTTCAATGTAAGCTTAAGTGGTAGACAAACTTTTGCAATCAAAATATGAGTAATGAAATACACACACACACACAGATATATATATATATATATATATATAATTTAATGAATTTTAGACAACAAAGATACACTCACGTACATTTATTTGAGATTCAAAATTTATTCAAATACTGACTGAAGAGTACTATGCATCATTTTTTGGATTATCAAAATTTGAGCAAATTAAAATATCCTAATCTCATTTTACTCATCATGTATTATAAATATCAGTCTTGCACACTAGTAGTGGATGAGCTTGGTTTCTAGTCAAACACAAACACAGATAAAAGAGCTCAGGTTCAGTTGGTAAAAACATATTACAACTTAACAGAGTTAACAGTTAGATTCAAGGGTAGGGATTGTCATTTCTTAAACTAGAAGGGATGGAATGTGAAATGCCCAAATCTTTTGGGGTATTAATGTAAATTACTCAAAAAAAAACAATGGTTATGTGATAGAATGATTAAATTAGTTGGTTGATCCTTGACGTTTTAGTCCATTTTTAATTTAGTCTTTATAATTTAAAAGTTTATAATTGAATCATCACAGTTTTAAGGATGTTAAATTTGGTTATCCTCATTAAACTTTTTTCAGTGTGTTGTTAATAATAGATAAGGTTGTACATGAGTTAAGTTGGATCGAGCATTTGCTTAGCTCGATGCCCAATCTAATATTTTACCTAGCCAATTTTATAGGCCCAATACCCTACTTGGTTCGTAAGGCTTGGTTTGTGATTAGGTTAGGTTAGGCAGGCTTGACTGGCCTTCTTTTCATACACATTAAAAATGGCTTAAGAAATAAAATTTTCATATAAGTATCCGTAAAATTACATATTGCCTTTGCCAAAAAAATTAAAAAATTCATATAAATTTCTATAAAATTACATATTGTCCCTACATAAAATTAAAGTTTTCATTAAATCCCTAAAAATTAAATTTTTTTAAAAATAAATATATATGGTCAAGTCAAGTCGTGCTAGGTCAACATGCTTGGCTTGAAACTTAGCCTAACCTAGATTAGTCAAAATAATTTTTTTTTAATCCAACCTAGCTTGATATAGGTTGGTCAAGCTATTTGGTTTTGTGTGCAACCCTAATGATACAGATGAAAGTAAAAATTTTTACAATTATGTGAATTTAATTGTAAACTTTTAAATTATAAGAATCAAACTAAAGAGTGAGTAAATATGTTGGGAACCTAATTTGATTTAATAAATAATTATTCAAAACGTTTTATTTCATATATTTGTCTTCCTTCTGAATCTTTTAATATCAATTAATAATATGCTTGGATTTAAGAGAGTAGGAAGTGAAGGGAACTCAAGGTTTAAGGTTTAATTTAGACATTTTCTTCTATTTAAACATAAATAAAATATTCCTTTCCCCCTATTTTCTCAATCCAAACACATATCCTTAACTTTTCATGTCGGGCAAATATTGGGACCATATTTATATGAAACACATTGAAGCAAGGAATGATATGTGATTTCAATTTGAAATGTTTCATTTTAATAAAAAATATAAAGTACTTAACCACTAGTTTGGACAGAAACTACCCAAAAAACAAAAAGGGAACAAAAGAAATAATCAAGTGAAAGACATTTAAAGCAACATCTAAAAGACTTACTAAATGCAGATAGAGAACAAATGAAGCCTTAACTAATCAATCATTTTGTTATCTAATAATAACCTACGGCTTTCTAATATTTTGGAAAAAAATAGATTTTATAGTAAATTATACAGTTTTTTCTATTTTTTTTGAAATTATGTGCATCTTTTTTCTTATTTTCAAAATATATACAAATTTTTTTAAAATAAAAAAATACACTACTCTTTTTAGTCTAATTTTATATTTTTTATGATGAGTATTTTAGTTTAAAAAATTTTAAATTACACTAAAGCATATATTTTAAAAATAAAAAAAAAATATCTAATTTCAATAAAACTCATAAAAAATTTATATAATCTAATATATATAATAATTGAAAGAACTCATGATTGGTTTTTACTATTCCTTTAACTATTTTTATGCTGTGCATATCATTTTTGTAAATGTTTGTGGGACCCATGAATTATGTATAGGTCCCACAAAAAATTTTTTTGACTGCCTATGAGACTAATAGGCAGTTCAGCAAGTTTACTCTAGGTTTTACCATCTTGAATTAAGTTTTGATTACAACTTTAGATTATCCATTTTAAAACCTAACAAAACATTCCCACTCTTTGGAAGAAACTGAAAATGTCAACTTTGAATCTTATTCAAGGTCGGGATGTTTTGTGTGTGTGTGTGTTTTTTTTTAAACATAAGTGTTTTGTAATATTTTAAAATTGATGAACTAAAATTATATTTAAGCCTTATTTTTGTGAGATGGATAAAATGCATTATCCTTTAATAATTATTAGGTTAGGGTAAGTTACACTCCCATTCAGGAGAGATGTCCAAATAATAATAAGTTTTTCTATTTTTTTTTTTAAGAAACCTACACTCTTTTCTTCTTGAATAACGTGTTATACTAATCATTTTGCACCAAAAGATAAGATACAACAATTATACTTATTTTTACTAAAATACCTTTATATTTATTATTTATATAATATAACAGGTATTAAAATGATTCATATAAAAATAGTTAATTTTTTAAATTTAGAATAAATTAAATTTATAATTTTTAACATAAAATAAATAAAATTTAAAATTTTTTAATAAGTTATATTATTAATAAAAGGAAATTAATATTATTTTTTAGGATATTTGGATCGTATTTTAACTTTAAGAGATTGTGTATATTTCTTAACAAAAGATAGAACTATGCATTTTAAGCTTTTGAAGTAATTTATTCTAATTATTATCAACCAGAAAAGAAAGAGAGAACAAAGACAAATACATACTTTTTTTTCATACGCTGTCCGTATCCCAGCATTGAGATCACATAGCAATTTGGGCGCAATTGGGTGGCCTTGACAGAAAATTTTCATTCTGACACATTCACTTATTGACACATCCTGTAAGCATGGGAAATTCAATTTGGAACTCCCAGTGTAAAAGCATCCAAGGGTTGGTAAAGAGTAGAGAGACAAAGTCTCGAGGTGCCAGAATATTATGATGTCTTCATCCAAATCATATCCCTCTTCAGCTACTACCTCTTGCATTGATTTACATTTTCTTATAGACATGTTCTTGAGTAGAATCAGACTTTTGGCTGTTGAGGATGTGAACAAACACTCCAATTTATGACATTCAGTTACAGTCAAATCCACTAGATTGGAGAAAGATACAGTGGATGGTACTAAGTGGATCAAAATGGAACATCCGTGAACTTCCAAGGTTTCAAGTACTTGAGGAATTAAGTGCCACGAATGCTCTAATCCTATAGATATCAGCTCAGGCAAATTATTCAGTTCTAGTTCTTTCAGACAGGAAAGCATTCTAGTACCATGTACTAGAGGAGTTGAGTGCCACGAACGCTCTAATCCTAACATAAATATCAGCTCAGGCAAATGATGCCCATCAGGTCTTTGAGAGGGGAAAATCTCTCTGAGGCGACCACAACCCACTAGGAGTTTTTCTGTATTGCATACCTTCTGAAGGAATCCATATGGAAATATAGCTGAGTCGCCACTATGAAAGCACATCAATCTGAGATATTTTATACTGTTAAGGAGTTTCTCAAACTTTTCATGCCAAAACATCATAATGTCTTTCTCACTTAATGACAGTTCTTTCAACCCGGGGAAAACCTAAGAATCAAATGGGAAAATGGACCTAATCAGATAGGACCCAAATTTAATTTATTTTCGATTACAAGAAAATGAAATCCCCAGACCCCAGACCCCACCTAGTGGGAGCCTCGTGCACTGGGCCGCCCTTACAAGAAAATGAAATCCCAACTCTGTAATTCAATATTTAATTAGCGAAGCAAAGTGATAGATACTGTACATGGCTATGAGTTGATTTATACCTTGTAACTCTTATCTCAGATTATTTTGTTCGTATAGAAGTTTAAAAGCACTACAGATTCAAATTATAAGTACCACTTGGCAAAGGGTTCAAGAAAATTGTATCCATAAATTAATGACCTGCTTTATAAAATATGAGCGTAACAATAGTACCTTTTCAACCGATACAAGGGCTTGTTGATCTGTTGGTTCGTGAGGACTTTGAAATTCAGATGAAAATGTTCTCAGCTTGGAACAATGATACACAACTAGTTCATTTAACTGCGGCCATTCCAACTGGTGCAGTCCCGGGTAAAAATACTTGAGCTCTGGTAAATCCCATAGTGTCAATGAGTTCAGATAACGGAACACAAACTCCTTAGTTGTTGCTTCTGTTTCATCCCTTGCAACAATCTCCACCAATCCTTCACAGGATTGCACTTCAAGTTTTTTAAGTTTATCTATGGCCACTGATGCTGGAAACAAACTTGTAAGGCTTTTACATCCATCAACACGAACTTGTTGCAGAAACTGAAGGTTAAAAATTCCCTTAGGATCCTCATTCCAGATATGCTCCAGATTAGGTAGCTTTTCCAAAATCAATTTCTTCAAGGGAATGGAGAAGGGGGATGCTGGTCCCGCATCTATCACCATTGTATCATTGATTGAGATATCTTTCACATCAAATATTGCCTTCACAAAATCACATTTTCGTACTTCCAGCTCTTCCAAGTTATTAAGGTAAGGAAGTAAATGAAAAGGTATAACTGATGAAAATTTGCAACCCTCCACTACCAAAGACTTCAATTTGCTGAAGCCCTTGTCTGGGATTGGAACAACACGATGCCATATCTCTTCTAGCTCAAGGTAATCACCAAGTTTCAAAGATTGTTGATCACATGCAACTGCAACCTACAAGTGCAAAACAATTGATACGGGGAAAGAGTTTATGTATGTGATTTCTATCAGTGGTATAGTTAGCATGTTCATATTTATATTTTTTTTCTTTTAGAAAATTTACTCAATAGTTTCAAAATGATTTTGGGAGACGTTGTTACCCACCTCTAAAAGTATCTTGATCTCTTTGTTTTAGAGAACCATCTTATGTAGGTATAAATATAAAATATGACATTTACGTTCTGCCAAATACATATAGTAATATATCTCTATATAGTAATATGATTTTGAGGCCATCTGGTATCTTTGATCCCAAAATCTATATAATATACAGTATATAGATAAAATTGAAAAAAAAAAAAAGGGTACCACATCAACTAATAAAGACGTTAACTATTGATCTAAGTTGAGAGTGGGGAGTTATTTATGTTCCCACCACTTTTTATATTTAAAATTAAATTTAAAAAAGTTTAATTGAAAAATGAATTTAAGAAAATTGACCAAATCGTTTTAGACCGTGCAAAATGGCTTGGGTTAAAAAGAAAACTGCATTTGAAAGGATTTAATATTTCAAAATCCACACACACAAAAAATAAAGTAAAACTACATTTGAATTAAACAGGCCGGAGCCGTTTTACACGTGGGTATATATATATATACATGTATAAAAGAAAGAATACATACCCTGTCCTGGAACAACTTTCGCACTGTGGTATTAAGATCTTCGTAGTAGTGCAGATCATAAGGGTCGGACGACGCTTGAATTGCCATAAAGTTGGGCGCCCTTATGACTCTCTCAGAGAAAATTTTCATCTTTGGGCATTGGTTTATGAGCGCAACTTGCAGTATTGGAAATTGCAAAGCGGCGTTAATCCCTGAACAAAAGCTCACTAGCCTTGATAAAGAACTGAGAGTTATGGATTTAAGCTTCTCAAATATTATCTCATCTGAAGTCGATTCATCCACTATTTGTTCCATTGTTTTACATTCCTCTATGATCATGTTCTCAAGTTGCACCAAACTTTTGGCTATTGAGGATGAGAACAGAAAAACTAACCCATCACATTGACTTATAGTCAATTGTTTCAGATTGCAAAATGATACTGCAGAAGAACGCACTAGAACAGTCAAACGAGGACAACTTTTTACTTGCAAGTCTTCGAGATTCTTGCGAAGTGGGTCTAGCCAGGACTTATCTAACCCAATGGAGGAGAGAAGAGACAGCGAATAGAGGGATAATGCTCTCACTCGTGCAAGTATACTGATAGAATCAATATCTTCGGGTTTTTGAGAGGGGAACATCTCCTCGAGTGCATTGAAATGCCCTAGAGTAAGACTCTCTAAATTCGGTATCTTCTGTAGGAATCCAAAGGGCAAAATAGCTGCTGCTTCATCGGAATCATAAAAGTTTAGCTCAAGATCTTTTAATTTGTGAAGTAGGTTATCAGAAAAATGTCCGTGGGATAACATCATAGTGTCTTTCCAATTGAGTAACAGTCTCTCCAAGTTGGGACAAACCTACAAGGAAAAATGGACCCAAAAGAATAAGAATAAAAATTTTATAGATGAATATTTCCTTTTCACAATACACGAATAAAAGTAAAAAGTAAGGAAAATAAAGGAATGATGAAAACGCAGATCTAATTACCTTTTCAACTAGATCCTCATCTCCAAGTGCTCCTCTGTGACTTCGAAATTCTGATGCGAAGATGTCCAACTTATCACAGTTTAAAACACGTAGTTTATCTAAGTTGGGGCATTCCAGAGTGTATCTTCCAGGATAAAAGCCCTCAAGGCGTGGCAAATCACGTAGAAACAAAGAGGTTAAACTACGTAACAGAAAAGTTCTACTTTCTTCAACTGATTCTGCTTCTGCCATTCCAACAATTTCTACCAACGCATGACATTCGGATATTTCAAGTTGCTCGAGTTTCGCAAGATTTTCAGCCATGGACACTGGAAAAAGAGTTTCCAGATTCTTACAAGATTTAACAACCACTTTTTGCAGATTTAGAAAGTTTATAATCCTACGAGGATCCTTGCTCCATACACTCTTCAGATCTGGCAGCCCATCTAAAGTCAATATTTGCAATTGAAAGTCTTCCCCATTGATTTTTGTCAATTCAGTGTCATCTGTATGAAAAATAACCTCTAGCGAGCAGGAACGTACTTGCAATTCTTCTAAGTTCTTTAAGTAAAGAAGTAATCTAGAAAGAAATACACCTGAGAGAAAGGAACAATTTGCCACCACCAAAGTTTTTAGATTGCGAAAGCAGTTGTCTGGTAGGAAAACTTGGCCCCGCCATACTTTTTCTAACTCAGGATGACAAAAAAGCTGCAAATTCTCAGAGTATTCAAAAAGAACCTGTAAAATCAAATAATAAAACATCAAGAATTGGATTTTTTCTTATTATAAAAATATATAAGAACCTTCCATTTAAGTTGAATAATTGATGATGATATATTTTGAGAATAATGCTACTTTAAAAATCACTATACCATTATAATTGCACATCACACTCTATGTAGGTGTGAAGAAGAAAATATATAAAAAAATTAGATTTTATTCCCTTCAACAAAGTCTTAACTATAATATTGATACAATAATTTTAAAACATACCAAACTATCTCTTAAATTTTAAAATATAACAAAACACTCGCAATAAGCATTGTATAATTTCGGTCTTCAAGGGAGTGTTTTGTTATGTTTTGAAATTTAGAAGAATGTTTGGTTACCTTTTAAAATTTATATATTAATTTTGTAATTAGACCTTAATTTAAAAAAGTAAAATGTAACATTAATAAAGATTTAAATAAAGTTATTTATAATTGGAAGCAACCTAATTTCGTGGGGCCAGTACCATATGGCCTCTCAAGCGAACAAGAATTAATCTTAGCCTAGACCATAAAACAAATGGGAGGGGACATCTTATGGTTTACACCAAAAAAATAAAAACTAAAAAACTAAAAATCTTAAAAGCAACTATGTATATATTTTGTGATAATAAAAGTTTGTCTACTACAGCATGTGTTTCTGAGAGATAGGGGAAAGATCTTGATTGAATAGATAAGAAAATGGACTAATATGAAAGTATAAAATATCTTAGTAATCAAATGCTTGAATGATAGAATCTAACAGCGAGGCTAAGATTTGGACTTTATAAAGTAAGTTTCTTAGCTAGTACTTCTAGAAGTTTATTTGAGAGAGAAGAAGATTGTTTAAATTGTAATAAAAATAAAGATTACCCAATGGGTGGACGAAGATGAATACCATGCAATCTTATTTATTTATTTCTTTGTTAAAAAAAAGAAAGATAGCATTCATCTACAAATATATACTTCCAAAATATCTGGCCCTTGGACGACGTCCAATGCACTTCAAAAATATTATGTATATGAGTAGTGTAGAAACACACACACACACATACATATAATCCTGATGAATAAATAATACTTTTATGTCTTTGATAATTAAAAGGTTAATTACAATTGAAAAAATTCAATGATAAATATTATATAACGCTTTCTAAATAAACTGTTTTATACCTGATAATAAAAAATGAGAAACATTATTACTAAGATTGTCATTTGAAATTATTTAGTTATCAAATGCAGGTTAAAAGGATCAATATATAAGAATTTTAAACTTTGAAATACAATCAAGTAGCACTTACCATTTCCTTGAAAATTTTTTGGATTGTAGCATTCAGATCACCTTCCCAGTACCATTTCTCTCCCTCTTCTCCTTCTACAACATTAACTTTTTGTAAGTTTGGTATGCTTGTAATTTTCTCACAGAAATTTTCCATCTTAAGGCAGTCTCTTAATATCAATTTTTCAAGAGATGGAAACTTAAAGGCAAGCCTATTCCTGGAGCTGCTGAAACTTCTGAGGTTTCTTAGAGAGACAAGTTCTAAACTTTTCAATTGGCTGAAATCAATCTCATTTTCCCTTTCTCCTTCATTCACCTCCTCTGTCACAATTTCCTCCATCATTTCACATTGATTAACTTTCATTGTGGTGAGTTGAACCAAGGATTTCGGGGTGGACGATGTCATTAACTTTTTTAGTCTTGTACACCTGCTAACTTCCAAATATGTCAAGTGAGTGAAAGATATTGGGGAAGGCACTAAAGTGATCAAACTGGGACAATTCATTAAGTATAACTGCTCAACCCTATAAATAATTGGGTGATATAGGAAGCTTATGTTCTGTAGAACATGGAAATACCCTAATCTCAAACTCTTTAGTCGTACAACAGTTCCGATTTTCTCATGAGCAACAAGGTTTTCACTAGAAAACATCTTATAACATCTGACCAAAAACAGGTTTTCTAGATTAGGAGTTCTCTGAAGAAACCAAAAGAGGGTCTCGATACTCTTCAATCCTTCCAAGTACAGTGCTTTTATATTGTGCATTCGATAAACATTATCGCCAATGCAGCCGTGCAGCCACTTCATTTCCTTTGGGCCTATTCCCATAGCTTCCAAATTGGATATCACCTGAAAAGACAGATAGGAGAAAATTTTAAACTTACTGGTGTGTCGGTAAGAGGTTTGGGTAGCTTGCAAAAAATTTTAAGTTCAAACATATATATATATCATATCACATGTCAAAAAGAAAAAGAAAATGACATGTGCCCGAATGTAGATGATTTTTTTTCTTTCAGAGAGAATTTCTTTGATTAACTTGCAAATTTCATTTCATTCGTACGGTTTGTATACCTTTTCTAGAGCTGAGATAAGTTCTCCTTCTGAATGCGTTGTTTCCGTAGTAGATGCTTCCAGCCTGCCGCAACGAAGCAAATACAAGTGCTTCAATGCTGGGAGCTCTATAGTATGTCTTCCCTGACAGAAACTCCTGAGTTGCGGTAGTCGTTCCAGTGCAACAGCGCTTAGTTGAGGAAACTCAAACGGGATAGTGCTTTCGTTTGACCTGTCTTCCTTAGCAACAATTTCCTTCATCCCATGACAGGTAGATACCCGAATGGACTCCAGTTTCCCAAGACCATTGGCAACAGAAATTGGAAAGAGATTTTCTAAGGCGGGGCAGCCCAAGACATGTACATTTTGCAGATTTTTGAAATTAAGAGTTCCTTGTGGATCTCTGCTCCATATATGCTTCAATTTTCGTAGCGTTTCTATATGAACATTCCACAAATCTGTTTCATTCCGGCCATCTATTCTAGGTGAATCTTTAAGGTCAAATATATTTTCCACTAACTCGCAATTGATAACTTTTAAGCTGCCAAGACTTTGAAATCTTCCCACCATGTAAGCAGGGAAAACAGTGACAAGTTTGTCGCAGTCTTTAATAATCAAAGAATCCAAACTACGGAGGGACTGTAAGCTAGCTTGGGCATGCCATATAGCATCCAATTCCTTCATGCGGGTGATTTCAATTTTCTTCAGTTTAGGGAAGACATCAATCTCCTATGTAAAGACCAAAGTAGTCAATATGTGATCCAATTAAAGCCTCAGCAGTCAACAGTGAAACTAATAAAATTAATTAAAGAAAACTAATGTGTAGTTAAGCGTCTGACAAAATTCTCAGCAACCACATACCTTCCTTGCTTCATCCGTGCTAATGTCTTCTGGCTTGAATATATCCTTCATCATTGCACATTCTCTTACGAAAAGGCTTTGGAGATTCACCAGACTCTCAGCCACGGACAATGAGAATAAATATTTTAACTTAACACAATCTTTCACATTCAATTCTGTCAGATTTTGAAAGGGAGGACTAGGCAAACGTTGGTCATCCCATACCTTCTCGACCTTGATCGAAGACAACTCCAAGCTCTCTAAGTTGGGAACAGAAACCTGCAGTCTCAGAAACAATTACAATAGTCTCTCAAGTAACTGATTATGATTTTCACAAATTAAGATAAGAGTAAAACTTTAAAAGCCAGGCCATTTCCCTGGATTAGAGGAAACATGATTTAAGATGTAAAGACCGAAGAGTAAAGAGAAATACAACTGTTAGAAGTTTATAGATTATCGATACCCTTACGTTAAAGAGTGGAAGACAAGCAGCGACACCTTGCTGATGTCCAGTGCTAATTTCTTCAAGCTCCCTATTTGGCAATTGATTTTCATCCATTTGAATTATTGGAAGCATCTTGTCATTGGCGTAGAAACTAATCAATTTTGGTAAAGATTGCAAATTCAAAGTGCGCAATTGAGGAAACACAATGTTATCATCTTCTACAGCGTTGCTGATATTCCCTTGTCTTTCTGCAACAACAATCTCCTTCAAAGAATCACACTCAGAAACTTCAATTGTTTCAAGCTTTTTAAGATGTCTAACCATGTAAAAGGAGAAGAGATTCTTCAATCGGCCACAAAGTTTGATCTTGATGGTTTTTAAACTGTGGAAGGAGTCATCTATGAGCTGACACTTGAATATTTTTTCCATATTCTCCAGTTGGTACAAACACAATGACTCTAACTTGGGAAAAATCAACATCTGATGTCCCCACCCCATTGAGTTGATTATATACCGAATGTCAAAGTTCTTTATAATGGTCAAATGTTTAAGGCATGGAAATCCTTCCACATTTAACTCATAGATGACATTATGAACACCATCTAGTTCTCCCAAATACAACTTTTCAACGCTTTTGAACAGCAATTTAATCCCGTTCTGGGAATGAATGTCATTGCCTTTTTTTAGCTGCAGTGCCAAAGCTCTTGATGCTTCAAACTTACAAGGCATCTTGACATCTTCTGACAAAAGTGTCTTGAAATCTCCAATCACAATTTTGTAACTATCCAACTTCTCAAAGGACAAGCTCCTTGGCAAAGTTGCAACATCTGGTATGTATATGTCTAAACGTTTCAATTGTTGCAGATGCCCCAATTCAGCAAGACGAGCAGTCTCTCTTTGGTTTGTTTGTCTTTCAACACCCCATCGGATCAAGTTATTTTCCATGTACAACTCTTCTAAACTATTCAAGCTTGACATTACATTAGATGGAATCACTCGAAGTTTGGCACAGTTACTGATGTCAAACAGTTGTAGCTTACCCAGTTGCCTCAGTTCACTTGGCAAACATTCAAATTCAGATCCTGAAAGGCTGAGAACTCTTAATTTCTTCAACTCTCCGATGATCGATAAGTTGTCACCTAGAACACATTTCTCCAAACAGAGCATTCTAAGCTTTGTTAGGCATTTAATTGAAGAAGGCAAGCTTGATAGATTAATACCAATCAATATCAATACTCTTAGTTCTTCCATTCCTTCAAAAAGTTTCTCTGGTATTTTCAAGGAAGGATCCTTCGTTTCAACATGGAAGAGTTTGAGTCTAGGGCAATTTATACCTTCTGGAATCTCATCAATGATATCACAATGGTGCAGAGAGATAGTAGTGTACCTTTCAACTTTATCCTTGTCAGGCCATTCATCTAGTTTGCGATATCTCATTGTAAAGACATGTTGCTCCTTGGATGCTATTGATAAGGCAGCATCACGGATCATGTCATGCATGGTTATACAATCAAAAGAACGAGGATTCAACAACAAACTTGAGCCTTTTAGCTTGTCGATGGATGTCTTTGTTCTATCTCGAACTTCTTTTACTGTATAGACTCCCTGAAATATACCCAAGCCAATGCAGTATTTCACCAAGTCCATACATGATGGATCCTCACCCATGCGAGCACAAAGTAAGAAAATAGACTTGAGCTCTTCATTTTGTAAGTGATCATAACTCAACTTCGTAGAAAACTCCACAGGTTCTAGCACTCCAGTCATTTCTTGCCTTTCCATTTGTTGCAGTGCATTTTCCCAGGCAAGTATGTCCTTATTATTCTTTAAAGCCTTTCCAGCTGTGACTATTGCCATGGGCAACTTTGCACACTTGTTGGCAATTTTAGCTGCTGCTGATTTCAACCGCTTAGAATCTCCATCAGTTATTCCAGCTACCTTGTTAAACAGCTCCCCTGCACCCTCTTCCGCCAAGACTTCCACAGGGAAAATTGAGTCTTTGTTTACATCCATTTCCCTAGACAACACCTCTTCGAATCGTGAAGTTAGCAAAATCTTGCAGTTTTTGAAATCACCAAAGGACTTTTCTTTTTTCAACGTGTTGTGACCAAAATTAGGCATATCTTTAATAGTCATCTGGCTGATATCTTCATCATTAAACGGAATACCCAACATATTCAGGTCAAGTCTAGCCCAAATATCATCTAGGATAACCAGGATTTCCTCCTTCTCTGCCTTCAACCTCTGTCGCAACTGGCCAGCTCTTCCAATCTCACTTTCATCATCCAATTTCAGCCCCAACATGTCTGCAAGTTGTCCTTGAATTTTTCTTACCTCAGGAATGCTTGTTATATTTGCCATAACCACCACATTGAACAGGTTTTCCGCTTTAGCTTTCCTAGAAACTGCTTTGACTAAAGTGGTTTTACCAACACCACCCTGCCCATAGATGCCAATCATTTTAACCGTGGAATCTTTGAGTTCATGCATAACCCTCCTCACAACGGGATCTCTTGATTTAAAGGATTCGTAATCATTGTCAGAAAGAGCAACATCAATTGTATTTGGGTCCGTGCGACAAGAAACGCTTATAAAGTTTCCCTCTTGCAGCAATTCATCACCCTGTGGCCTCATCTTCTTTGCTTCTCTGCCAAGCTGATGCCTTAACCACAAGTTAGGAAACAAAACATTGGAGCACCCCGCCTTCAGGTGGTCTTCTTTATTTAGAAACTCGTCAATTTCAATGATCTTCTTTGTCACTTTCTTTAACCACTCAGTGACGTCTTGTAAAATGCTCTCCCCATTTGTTTTAGCTTCTCTAACTAGCTCATTCACACGCTCCCTTTTAGCTTCGAGGTCCCGAGCAAAACTTTCCAGGTCCTGAAGATTGCTTCTGTAATAGTAAAGGTAACCAATTTGTTGTACAACACATTCCACCATAATATCCAACGCTCTTCCCAAAATATCATATAACCAGTCCATGCTTTTTAAAAAAAAAAAAATTTCTTCTGCTATCACTACACCTTTCTTCTGAGAATAGAAAAGTAAACAATGAGCTAAGATGAACTAGAACATGGACAGAATGAACACATAGGGTTTCAAATCGATCACTGAGAACAAATCAGTGAACAATGAAACAAAAGGAACTGAAACTTGCGATTTCAAAAGCTCAGTGAGTGAAGGGAAGTCATTGAGCAACTAGAGGACAACAGACAGATATGAGGGAGATAAGACAGCTGAGTGAAGTGAAGTCATTGGCGAGTGCTCCACCACTCCATAAAAGCGCCCATTTAACTAGAAAACTACCACTCTGGCACTCACCATGTGCTCCTCCTAACCTTCTCCTACGTCTCCTACCAAACCCCACCACATTTTTCAGAGTTGAATTCTTTTTTTTTTTCAGTTTAAATAAAGTAATAAAATTGCGAACTAAATATATATATAAATATTTATGTCTTTTTTCTGTTTATAATTAAATAATAATAATTTAGTCAAATTCTGTATTGCTGAAATTACTTTTCTTGTATATTATATTAAATTTTTTCAGCCAATTTCTTTTTAATAAACGAAAAGGGGTCAATTTCGATCTTGCGCAGGTCAAAATTCGTCTTAGAAGAAATTGCAGGTGAGTTTTTGGCAGGTCACGTTGCTGGATTGTCTCAGCCCTTGTCTGCTTGTGGCTTGAAAATAATACTACTTTCTCAGGAGATGGCTCATCACGCTAAAATGCGCTGCATATTCAAATAGCCCGTCAATTTTTCTGAATAAATTGAGAGGATGTTGATGCGAAAGAACATAACAAGGGAGCAAGCACACAATTTTCTATAAGTTAAAACGGTAGAATATTCAATCTTTCCGGAAGCGGATTCTCTGCATTGGCTAAAAAGCAACACGCGCCTGCTACTTTTAAAACGGTACCGTTTTCCCCCTTAATTCCAGCCATCCGCGTGATCTGGTAAACGTCTGCGCGCCACGTTGCAGAATTGAAAGCCAGCATCTGAGCCGTTGATTTTGAGGAATCCTCGCCGTCTGCTTAAAGGTATGGAGTTTTCGTCTGCGTTTGTGTAGTTTACAAGCAATCTTCAACCCCCACTTACGGTAGTTGCACATCAGTAGGAGTGAACAAAATCGAATAAAATGGAACCAAATCATTTAAACTAAATTAAACCAAATTAAATCAATAAAAATTGGTTAACAAATGATTTGGTTTGATTTTTTTAAATTTAAAATCAATTAATTTGATTCAGTTGTCAGTTGATGACATATTTGGTTTGGTTAAACCAAATCAAACCGACAAATTGCTTATACTATTTTATTATAAAATATTACTTTTATTTTATTTTATTTTTTTATTTTTCAAAATTTTTTGTCAATTTATGGGTGTTTTCTAAACTAACGGTAAAAATAAAAATTATAAATTATAAATACATTATTATTGGTTAAAATTTAATAAGATGCATGATATTAGAAATTAAATTTTATATATTGCAAAGAATAAAATCTTAAAAAAATATTTTTGGCCAAAAAAATATGAACCAAACAGGACAAAACCGAACAAAAATTGAACCAAACCGATTAGAATTTAAAATCGAAAAGGTCCAAAAAATTGTTGAACCGATAAAAGTGGTTCGATTTGGTTTTAGTCTAAAACTGAACCAAACCGAACTTATGAACACTCCTACATATCAGTCTCTGAGCACTCCATTTCTAGTTGTGTAGTACGAAACTGTAGATATTTCCAGCTTTGACTTTGTGGAGTTAAAAGGTGTGGAAATTTGAAGCTTTGGTGTTTGAAAATAGGTGATCCCAGCTTTTGAAGCAGATCTGTTGCAACGGCGGATCTTGTTAAGTTTATCTCAACCATAAACAATTCTGAGTACAGCTTCTTCTTTCTCTTTTTTTTTTTTTTCAACCAGTGATTCTGCTTCTTGTTCCTCCTTTTTTTTTAAGGATCTATTCTTCCTCTTTTTTTCAACTAGTGTGTTCCTCTTTTTTATTTTTTAAAACGTTGAACTTTTGGAATTTTGTTTTTTAAGGATATAAATAGTTCAAAATGTCCTTGGAATTTTATGTGAGTGTAGCTTTACATCATCAGAAGATTTCGTCTTAATGGTACTGGGAAACAATTCATTGTTACAGGGGCAAAAATGCTTGAATTGGAAAAAATTGCTTGATTATACTGAGATTGGCCATTATTGATTTATCTTAGGGTAATTGTACATCATCAAGAGATTCTACCGAATTGGAAAAGATTGCTAAAATTAGATGGATAATTTTGATCCAAACTTTCTTTATTCTGCTGTTTCATTCTGTTCATATGGTCTACATTAATGTGAACCTACATTTGCAGGGAGAAATGAAGACGCTTGAAAGAAGTCATTGATAATGCAAAAAGCCAGTGCAACAGTGGGAATGAAGCAAGTGAACAAAAATATGCAATGAAGAAGATTATGATTTACTTGAATTGTTAGAAATGCCATAAGGAATTCTACAAGTCTTATATTTTGTATTCTTTAAGGGTTCAATGTAATGAATAATATCATTATTTCATAAAGAATTCATCCTCCATAACATGGTTCTTGAAAAAACAAATTAGGACAAAGTTATCTAAATTCTTATTTTTCGAAGGATAAATAAAGGAAGCAGGTTATCAACTAGCAGGATGCAGGAACGTTCTTTTCCAAAAAAGTGCTCAGAGACTTCAGATAACCTTCCCATTTTACACGTCTAATTGATAAAAAGGAAATTGTTTCCTCCTGTACGATATAGCCAAAAAAAAAAAGAACCCACTCTTCGTTAAATCACCCACTCTTCAATGTGTTACCTGTCAATAAGAAATTTGTTAGAATAAAATAAATGTGAGCCGTGTACAAAGAAACTGTTATTGAGAGATATTCCATCACAAGATAGCACTCTCCAGGATTGAATGGATTCTTCTGTGATGCCGCAGAGAAGCAGAACAGTAGAAAATAAAAACTTAAGGACAAAGAGAAGCAATAGAGAGGACAGCTCGAATGTTGTCCACAGCTGTGGTGCATCGAACCCAGTAAGCAAAGCAGTATTTATAGGCACAAGCGCAGCGAGACGTTGGACCATGTTTAATGATATTAATGAGGATGTTTCTGAACGTTGGGCGGTTTCTAACATGAGGATTAATGAAAATTAAATAATATAATAAAATCTAAAAATGGATTAGTAATTACCAGTAAGCAGATGGCCAATGTCCAGAAACATTTACATCATGAACTCATAACCGAAGCCTTAAATCGTGAATATTCTGGAAGGCTATTTGAAAATATTTAATTTTCAAAAAATAATTTCTAACAACGACAAAATCGTGAATATTTTTGTGCGCAGGGGGAGAAATCAACGAATTTTAACTGAGCTCAACTGTGTTGGCCCAGCTTTTTGTGTGCGCGAGCCTATTCTCCTCCTAGGCCCATTTTCCTCTTCCATGATCACATGTTAATATTTATACCCTTGGACCTTCATTTGTTTGAGCAATGTGGGACTTCTCTTTTTTTCTTCTCCTTTTGGCACACACATACACATATTCTCCAACAATCCCCCACATGTGTGTCAAAAAATCACTATCATCTGAGTTATAAATATAAGTATAAACATTTCGAATATGGTGTCTTACTAACTAATGAACTATTCCTAGACTAATAAAGTTTAGTACACAAAGTTGTAGGTGAAGCTTATAGCTTCTATGAACCAACAATTCTTCATTGTATACTAGAGGCGTTAAGAGTCAATTTATACCTTCACAATTTTCGTTGTTATCACAATTTTGCACTTTAAACTACGATTGTGCGCGTGCTTAGTTTTAATGAATGCTCTAGAAATTTTTGCCATGATCTCATACGAGCAGCCCCACTCCACATTCATATAGGTGATTTTATCAAGTGTGACTGCAATGAACACACCATCCTTAAAGAATATGAAATCATTAAGAGCTTTTGCTCAGTCTAGCCAATAATGCATCCTAACACTTTTTCTCATATCATAGGAAGAGACTAAAAATAATAAAGTGTTAGCAGAATTAACAAATGACTTATTTTTACCCATATGAACCTTCATGAGATCACCAATCACAGAAGTTGGGCTACCGTCATTGCTAATTTTCAAACTGGCTTAAGTCTCATTCCCCTCGATGTTTTCAAAATTTGTTTCTTCCCTATAGGTTTGGTTAGGGGGTCTTCTAGATTTAATTCTAACATTACAAAATCGATTAATATAACTTCATTTTTTAATAACTGTCTTACAATATTATGTCTCAAACGAATATGCCTACTTTTGCCATTGTAGGTCTTATTTTTAGTAATGGTTATTACTAATTAACTATCACAATATAATGACACTGATGGTGTTAGTTTTTCACCTAATAGAATATTTGCCAAGAAGCTTTTCAACCATTCCGCCTCATTATTAGCCAACTCTAGAGCAATAAACTCTAACTCCATAGTGGATCTCGCTATAATATTTTGTTGAGCTGATTTCTAAGTTATTGCACCACCACCAAGAGTGAATATATAGCCACTAGTGAATTTGATCTGTTCTGAATCTGAGATCCAGTTAGCATTACTGTATCCTTCTAATACAGTGGGAAATCCATTATAACATATACCATAATTTATGGTACCTTTCAGATAACTCATTAATCTGTTTAAAGCTAACCAATGTTCACTACTTGGACAGTGAGTATATTTACTCAATCTACACATAGCATATGCTATATCAGGTTGGGTGTAATTCATTAAATGTAACAGACTCCTAATAATCTGTGCATATATAGATTGAGCTATCGAATCACTCTTGTTTTTGACTAATTTGGTGCTAGCATCATAAGGAGTGCTCACAGGTATTTTTTTTAAAGAATCCAAATCTTTTAAGAATTTTTTTTAACATAATGTTCTTGAGATAGTAAAATGTCATTTTCACTCCTTATGATCTTAACACCTAATATCACCATTGCTTCACCCATATCCTTCATATCAAATTTAAAAGAAAGAAACATTTTAGTTTCTATCACAACATTCATGCTTGTACCAAAAATAAGCATATCATTAACATATAAATAGATAATCACACAACTATCATTCACAATTTTTGTATAAACACATCTTTCTATTTCAACAATGGAAAACCCATCACTTGTTAAAATTTGATCAAGTTTTTCATGCCATTGTTTTGGTACTTGTTTCAATCTATAGATTTAACAAGTTTACAAACTTTATCTTCTTATCTAAAAGCAACACACCCTTCAGGTTGTACCATGTAAATTTTTTCTTCTAAATCACCATTTAAAAAAATAGTTTTAACATCCATTTGATGAATAAAAAGCTTGTAAACTGAAGCTAAAGTAATCAAAATTCTAATAGAGGAAATTTTGGTTACCAGAGAAAAAATATCAAAATAATCAATATTTTATTTTTAAGTAAATCCTTTAGTTACTAGCCTTGCTTTATATTTATCAATGGATCCATCCGAATTATATTTCTTTTTAAAAACCCATTTGCAACTAATAGGTCTTGCTCCTGGAGGTAAATCTGCCAAAACCTAAGTTTTGTTTTGATTTAGTGAATCTATTTCAGCTTTAATTACTTCTTTCCAAAAATGAGTATCAGAAGATGAAACTATTTTAGAGAAATTTGATGGCTCATTTTGTAACATATAAGTATAAAAATCATTTGCAAAAGAAGTTTCTTTTCTTTGTCATTTGCTTCTCCTCAAATTTTCAACAAAATTTTCACTTTCATTTACTTTAGATGAAGAAGGAAAATTTTTTGCTGTTTAAGAAGTATATTAAACTTTCAAAGGAAAAATATGTTTAAAAAATTCTGTATCTTTGGTTTCAATAATAATGTTATGATTAAGAACATCACTTTTTAAAACTAAAAATCTATATGATGCACTATGTTCAGCATATCCAATAAACATGCAATTAGAAGTTTTAGAACCAATTTTTCTCTTTTTAGGATCAAGTAATAAAACTTTTGCAAGACACCTCCACACTTTCAAATATTTTAAATTTGGTGTGTATCATTTCCATAATTTATAAAGTGTCTTATTTGTTTTCTTATAAGGTATTCTATTCTGTAAAAAACACGCAAATAACAAAGCTTCACCCCATAAATTATCTGATGTAGAAGAACTTGCAAGCATAGCATTCATCATTTCTTTTAAAGTTCTATTTTTCCTTTCTGTTACTCCATTTGATTCAGTTGAATATGGAAGAGTTACTTCGTGAATTATTCCTTCTTTTTCACAAAAGTCATTAAATAAAACAAATTCTCCTTCTCTATCTGACCTAACCCTTTTAATCTTTTTATTTGATTGATTTTCTACCTCAACTTTGTATAAAAGAAATTTATCAAAAGTTTCATCTTTATTTCTCAATAAAGAAACTTTAGTATATCTAAAAAAATTATTAATAAAAGTTACAAAATACTTTTTGTCACCTCTTATCATAGTTTGTTTCAAATCACCCAAATTAGTATGTATTAAGCTAAGTAATTTAGTTTCTCTTTGTACAGAAAAATGAAACTTTTTGGCTAACTAAGCTTCTTCACAAATTTCACATTTGTTTAGAAAATCATTTTTAATTTCAAAAATTAAACCAAGTTTTTGCATTTTCTTTAAATATGACTTACTAACATGTCTTAATCGAGCATGCCGTATATCAAAAGTATCAACCATAAAAACAGGCAAGTAAGCAGAAGATGATACATTTTCATTCATATAAGCAATGTTGAGTACAAATAGCCTCTGAGTACAATAGCCCTTTTCCACAAACACATTATTCTTTGTCATTATGATCTTGTCAGATTCAAATGACACCTTAACCCCAACTTTGCTCAATAGAGCTACAGAAATTAAATTGGCTCTAACATTAAGCATATGAAGAACATCGTTGAGTGACAAGGTTTTTCCAAATGTGAGTTTCAATTCAACCTTTCCTTTTCCTAGAACTTTTGTAGTTCGGGAATCAGCAAAGTAAACACGATCTTCTTCCTTGGTAGGATTATAGGAGGCAAACATCTCACGATTTGCACAAATGTGCCTAGTAGCCCCAAAGTCTATCACCCATATTTTTACCTTGGATACTAAGAGAGCTTGAGAAATGATCGCTATAATGATTTCATTTTTTTCGTCTCCTTGAACTAGATTGGCCCTAGGAGGATTGTCATTTCTAACTCTATTTTTGCATTGAATAACATGGTGGCTTGGTTTTCCACAAACAAAGCAACTCCCTTTCTTTTTGAATTTGGGGTTAGAACTCTTGGGTCTGTAGTCAGGTTTTGTTTTAGAGGCATACCTCTTGCCGTGTTGTTTTGTCCCTATCAAATTTACTTTTGTGGCCATCTCTTTGCCTTTTGCAGCTTACATTTTTGTTCGATTTGTGTCATCGATTATGATATGAGTTATTAGGTCTGACAACGGCAATTACTTTTGTTTGTGTTTCAGTTGTTATTTGTAATCCTTCTATGATTCAGGAAGCTTCTCAATTAGAATTCCAACAACAAACTCGTCAGGTAAGTTGATTTTTTCTGCCCTCAACTCTTCCAACAGCGTATGGTACTCATTAATTTGCAACTTAATATCCTTGTCCTCGGTCATCTCTCATCTATAGTAATTTTTTACAACAAACTTTTGCTTCCCAACATCTTTAGTAGTATATTTGGCAATTAGCGATTCCCAGATTTTACTTGCTTCCTTGTACACATAGTAAGAATCGAAGAGATCATTAGACAAGTTGTTAATGATGGTATTTTTGCATACATTGTTGGCATATTCCCAAGCAATCCTTTGATTTTGGTCAATATCTAATGAAGGCTCGAACTGTGTAAGTGCAACAGCAACTCCATGTAGGTCAAAGATAGAGTAGACATGTTCTTGCCACCTTTGAAAATTTTTTCCATCGAACATCTCAATTTTTGATATATCAGGTGGTGGCCTAGACAGTGGCATCGGAGGCAGTGCAAACAGAACAAAGGATGTAGCACCCATACTAGTACCAACAAGGCTATCGGAAGCAAGAGCATTGTTTTGTTATGACTTCATATCTCTTAAGATTGTTAGCTGCCAATAAGAAATTTGTTAGAATAAAATAAATCCAAGCCATGTACAAGGACACTGTTCTTGAGAGATATTCCGCCACAAGACGGCACTCCCCAGGATTGAACGGATTCTTATGCGATGCTGTAGGGAATCAGAACAGCAGAAAATAAAAACTCAGGGATGAAGACAGCTCGAATATTGTTTGTAGCAATGGTTCATCGAACCCAGTGAGCAACGCAGTATTTATAGGCACAAGTGCAACGAGTCATTGGACCACAATTAATGATATTAATGAGGATGTTTCTAAACGTTGGGCGGTTTTCGACATAAGGATTAATGAAAATTAAATCAGATAATAAAACCTAAAAATGGATTAGTAATTACCAGTAAGCGAATGACCAATGTCCAAAACCATTTACATCATGAACTCACAACCAAAGCCTTAAAATCGTGGATATATTTGAAAATATTTAATTTTCAAAAAATAATTTCTAACAATAGCAAAAAAATGTCCAACATCGTGTATATTTTTTACGTGGGGGGGGGGAATCGATGGATTTCAACTGAGTTCAATTATGTTAACCCAGCTTTTTGTACGTGTGAGTCCATTCTCTTCCTAGGCTCATTTTGCTCTTTCATAATCATATGTTAATATTTATACCCTTATGCCTTTATTTGTTTGAGTAATGTGGGACTTCTCTTTTTCTCTTCCCCTTTTGACACACACTCACACATTCTCCAACACAATGTACCAACTTTAATCAACAAATAGCCAAAAAAAGAAACAAAAGCAAAAATATAGACATTCATTCAATATACAATATACCAACGTTAAATCAACATACAGCTGGGGAAAAAATCAGATATGAATATAGCTCCCTTCCTCGTTAAATCAACTTGCAATTGAAGAAAAACATGATTTCAGATATGATCTAAATGTAGCAAAAAAGCAGATAACTTGATTGTGTGTTTCATTCAAACCTTTCCTAGTGTTAGTGTTTTTGTTAGAAAATTTCTATTTCTTGCACCAAATGAAAAGGATAGAGGACAAGGACAAAGTGGGCCGAACTGTGCATAAAATGGGGTTGAAAATGAGATTAAAATGCTCAACTTTAGTGTGTTTAAATAGACAGTTTAGATCGCTTCAAATCAACAACCTAAATTGATGAGGCAATGTGGCACAAGGGGTATCACTGGATATCGCAAATGATTGGATTCAAGGCACCAAAATGGTGCATTTTATAAGCACCATGCAGATGCTACTGTTTGCCCGATGTAAAGAAGTCACTTCCTTTCCAATGAGTGAGTGGCAGAAATTGTGCAATTATTGGGTGTGTTATGAGGAAAATGTCCAAGGGCAGTGGTCGTGTGGAGCCGTTTGTCCCTAGTAAACCAAACTAACCAGGCAAAATCAATAAAGATAAACTATTAAATTAACCATGTATAATAAAGTGACATTTTTCTCTTTAATCTTTTTTCTATATTCAATTTGTGTGTGTTTTCTTTTAGTTGAAAGGCCCAATAACCTTACTATGAAATTAAGTTTGGACAACCAACTTTTGATTCCTATTTTTAAGTCTTTAGAAGAGACGAGACACAATTTTTCTTAAAAAAAAGTTCTCTTATGTATTGGACATAGATAAGCTTAACATAAGGTATCGATGATATATTGGGATTGAGAATATACAATTTGTGAATATAGATGAATATTAAATTAAAATGCATAAACTGAATGTGCTTTACATTTGACAATAGAAAAGCTTTGAAAAAATTTGAATACAACTTAATGAGAATTAGTTAGAAAGCTTTAAAATAAAACATGTAAAAAAAAAGCATTAGATAAAAAAGATAAAAGATTGAATTAAAAAATGTTGTAAAGTAAGTTCTTTGAAAGCTTTCTGTAACACCATATTATTTTAGTCTTCCCTTTTCATTTATCTAGTTATGCTTCCTTGGCTTTACAACTTTCTCAGGAAAATTCGATAAAAATAATGCATTTTCTTGTGTTATGTAGGGTTTAAAATTTTCATTTCGCATCTCATGAGCCATATGAACTCACCGATATCATCCTCTACTCAAAATACATTCATATAGGTCAGAACCATCACTAAACAACTCATCCTTCATGAGTTTAGAACCTCCATACACAAAATAAATATTTGGTCTTGGATTTACTGATACAACTTTTTAGTATAAACTTTGAAAAATCATAAATAATTTTTGAAAAAATTGAAATCAAGTAAATGATAGCTTTCTGGAAAGTCCTAGATTTCAACTATAGGTTAAAAATCATTCTAAGCCATAAAAACATCAACTGGATCACGATTGACAATAGAAAAGTATCAAAGATCTAGCTACCCAGGTTTGCTATCATAAATTACTAATATAAATTTTAAAAATTTATAACTAATTTTAGAAAAACCAAAACCCAATAGACCATATAATCTTGAAAAGTTGTGGATGTCTATTAGAGAATAAAAGTAAACCCAGACCAAAACAAGGCTGTAAAAATTGATGAAACAGTACTAAAGGTCTTGCTGCATCCTTTAATACTATTATAAAATTTCAAAAATTTAGTTCTCCCTATACAAAACTCCAAATAAGGTGTTCTCAAGTGCTACAGAAAGATTATCATATCTAGTTTATGCCTTTAAAATTTCATAGTCATTGGACACTATTTGTCTAATAGATGATATAGCGAAAGGAACTAATCATATAAACAGTGACATTGCCATTTCTGCATTTTTTGGCTAATTTTGAAAATTCATAATTAATTCTCTAGAGCTTCAAATTGGGTGTTATTTCTCTCTATGGAAAGTTATAGGTAAGCTCTATAAATATGCCAAATTTCATACCAAGACTAGCTCATTTGGTCAGTTTGTGGTTTAACTCAAGTTTTGGTTACTTTTAACATTATGATTGGGTCAAAGAGGCACCAAATGGTCTTCTTAATGCATCATAGCCACTTGAGCATGTCCCATAGCACAAACATAGCCTATGGAAGTATCTAAAATGGTCCCAAACATCATGGAGCTCAAATTCACTATGCCACTCAGACTTATACATATGAACATCATGACAAACAAGTGGCAAAAGCTTACATACACATTCATATTGTTTCAAATTCCATTTATACATCATATTTACGTAGATTTGCTTGTGCTCAATGGCTTACATCACATGTACATCATAAATACACAATTCTTGACATCAATTTGCTACAAAATCGCCTATTTTTCTACTCCCTCATCAAAGTGTCATACTCTAAGGTATTTGGCCTCCTTTCTTTGAACTTCTTGGCTCACCTAGACATCACTAGACATATGAAGGGAAAGAGTGAGATTCAAATAATATCAATAGCTTTTTATCTTCTCAAACATACATAATGAATGTCATACAATGTCAAAGAATGAATGCATGCTTTCAAGGCTATAAATGAACATACATAACGCATTTTCTATGTTCAAGAAACTCATACATATCATACATAGGCTCTTAAAGGATTTGGTTTACCTCACCCACTTTTCTTGGGACTTTTGGATTTACCTCACCCACTTTCAAGAGACTTTTGACTTAGCCTCACTCTTCTTGAGACTTTTGGCTTTATTTCACCCAATCTTAAAGACTTTTGACTCATCCTCACCATTGTTAAGAGATTTTTGGCTTCACCAAACCCATTCAAACCAAAACACATTTATAAAATATATTTTAAGAATATTATGGTACCATGGCATGTAGGAAATAGCTAAAGACATTTCTCATGGCATAAATATGCATACAACCACTTAAAGACAAGAAAACTTCCAACAATGCATGAGAGAAATGTTAGAGAGCTACCTTAGAGTCAATGTCACATACTTTTCCATTGAAATCTTCCTCCTCCTTCTTAGCTAAGACTTGCTATTGGGTGGCCCTTAGTTTCCTTAGCCAAGACACACCAAATGAGGCATATTTAGGTCATGGAGATAAGCCTTGACTTCTCTCAAGTGCTGTGCTATGTTACTTTCTCATATAGTTCTGTTATGCTTCCATATAAGATACAATGAAGCAACTCCTAAAATTTATGATCTTGGCTCCCATTTCCCATTCATTCTAGGTCTCTTAACTCTATTTAGACTTCTTGGAGTTATCACACATTCATTTTAAGGAGCTTTTTTATAAGTTGCTTCCTAATGTCACATTATGGAGCCTACACCTCCATCTCATATTCTATAGCTTCTAAAATTTTTTCAAGATTTCCATTAATGTTCTTCCATCATATCTAGTCTCATTCTAGCCTTGGAACTAATTAAAGCACTCCCTTGGTATATTTTCTTGCTTAGGCCGAGACACCTTCCATATTATGTACCCATAGAGTTTTATTCATTTTCTTTGGAGAATTGGCATTTGTGAGACTTACTAGATGTTTTAAGAATCCATATACACTCTTAGACGATCTAAATTAGCACTAAGAAGCTTCATCTTAACCTAAGTCCAACAAAATCCCGAACTTTCATATCTTGAATCCTAAAGCCTTTTAATTGATTTCACTTGCATATTCTTGTTCCTTATGCTTCTAAACCCTTAATTCCATCAAGTTTTAGCCAAATTCACTTCCCCTCTCTAGTTTCTCTCTCTAGACCTAATATGGATGTCATTAGAATTCAAAGAAAAACAAGTTTTTCTATTGCATAACATACCTCATTTGAAAGCTTGCCAAATGGAGATTCTCTTACTATATATGGTTGCTTCAAACTCTCACTCTTTCTCAAGAGGTCAGCCACCAAAATGATCCTTTCAAGAAACCAAAGCTATCGATGGAAAGAGCTCAGAGTAGAAGAAACTTCCTAACTAGCTTGTAGCAAAATTATGCATAGTTTCTTACCTATATGGCTTCCTTTTTCTTCTCTCTCTTCCCTCTTCCCTCTATTTTTCACGCCATTTTCATCCCATTTAGTACTGGTTCAAGTCAATGGAAGTGAAGAAGAAATGGCTAGTGCATCATAATTAAATAGAAAAAGATATTTTGACTTCTTTCCATAATTACTAATTTGCCACTATATTTGACTATATCGTTTGAGCTCGTTTTAAATCTTTTTTTAGAATCGTTTTTTCTATATGAAAATTTAGATTTTTTAAATTCATAAAATATCTTTAGTTATACTCAAATTGAATTAAAAACCTTATCAAAATATTTAGTCAAAGTTTTGATCAACTAACAGCTAAAATCGCTCACCAGAGAGGTTTTAACTGTTCTAAGAGTTCCTATAATTTTTAAGGTCTCTGAGAACTCCAAGAAAACTTATTTTTTCTATTTAAAAATTCCTTCTTTGAATTTTTTTAAAATGTGTCCAAAATTATAAAAATACTATTATACTTTCAGTAATTTTATTGAATTATTCTGACTTTGGTTTCTGGGTACTTTAGGCCTTAGATTCTCATTTTTTGTTATTTAAAATTTTATTCAAATTTTATTTGGCTTTAAATCATTCATTTCAAGAGACTTGCTTTTATATCCTATGCGTTTCGCACATTTACGGAGGAACTGAATATTACGTTTCTCACATTTAGGAGAAGTCAAGTGTTACACTTTCTATATGTCTTCCATAGTAATCCTAACTCCCAATTTATAACTTTCTCCATTGAGTTATGCCTCCATCCATAACGTCATGCTTGTTTGCTCTCTTGGAAGTGGGAGTTATGGTACTCAATTATCCTAAGAAGGTGTCATTAAGTCAAATCCATGCCCTCCTATCTTATCAACATGTTGATACATACGTTGTGAGTCTTCAACTAATAATGAGAATTTAGCTAACACTTGGGTTTCAACGACATTCTACATTGGTTGTTTTTCCCAAAGGTTTGACTAGATTTCATCGAATATTCTTGGCCACTAACTGTTGGTAGTAACCTCATGATTTTTAATGCTAATACAATTTAATTAGAATAACTTTTATAAAAAGAAAAATGTCTTTTGAAAGTTGGTATTGTTGAAGAATTTGAACAATTTATAAAATATAATTAATGTTATGTAAAATAATGTATAAGAAAATTTTGTTTTCAAATTTTGAACCACATATAATTGTGAAACTAATCAAATGTGCACCAAGTGAAATGGTTTAATTTGAAGCTTTCAAACTTTTTTTTTTTTCCTCAGGTAGACTTGAACCACCATTTTTAGCATACCATACATTGGCACTAAATTTCATATGATTACGTGTGATATATGGGAATAATTTTGATGAGAATGAAAATAAGAAAGAGAATAAAAATGGACTTTGATAATATTCTTTGTCCCATAATTATGTTTAGTATAACATGAAAAAGAATGGAAATGTCATTACATTCTTATGTTTGGTTAGATAAAAATAGAAAGAAAAGTTAAATAAATAACTATAATACTCCTAATAAAAAAGATTAAAATATTTATTTTTTTAATATATAAAAATGTTTTTAATAAAAACTATTAAAATATTTATTTATATTTTTAATTTCTAAATAATATTTTTTTGAATTATTAATAATAAACAAATATTAAAATATTCATTTTTAATTTGTTAATTCAATCAAAGTGAGGGTATTCTATACACACGCGACTCCCATGGTCATCATAAATCCAGGTTATGTTTGGTACATGAAAATACATTTCAAGGCAATGAAACTAAAAATGTAAATAGGGTATGATAAAATGAGATCAAGGGATTTGTAATTATATTTGGTATGATATGAAAAGAAATAAAAATATTATTTTATTTTCATATTTAGTTAGATAATAATAATAATAATAATAATAATAATAATAATAATAATAAAATTATATAGACCTCCTTTAAATTTTGTTGAGATTATACTAACATTCATTCTATTTTTTAAAATGTACATTAAATTTTTTTTAAAATAAAAAATTACTTTATACTTTAGTCTAAATTTAAGTTTTTTGAGTAAAATATAATTTATTAACCTAAATACATATTTTTTTAAAACTAAAAAAAATTAAAACGAATATTTTGGTTAAAAAAATTTAAATGAAACTAAGATGTAAGATAAGTTTTTTAGGATAAGTTTGTGTGTATTTTAAAAATAAAAAGTTTATGTAATTATAATAAAACTCAAAGAAGGACTGAATAATTTATTTTAAAAATAATATGAAAATAAACAGAAAAGATGAATAATAGACAAAAATAAGCTCAATATAAAAAGAAAATTAAAATATCCATTTTTAATCTATAAAAATATTTTTAAAATACTATTAATAAAAAAATAAAAAAAATATATTTATTTTAAATTTTTAAATAATATTTTTTTAATTACTAATAATAAAAAAATTAAAATATTTATTTTTAATTGGTTAATTCAACCAAAGTGAGGATATTCTATACGCACAAACACACGTGATCCGCCGGGTCATCATAAATTCATTCAAAATGAGGGTTAAAGTAGCTGCACAGCACTGATCGATTTGGGTAAAAAATAGGGGCAAATTTGTCACTGCACACGTAATTCCCTATAATGATTCTGCATTTCATTATTTCATAAAACCAAGCTGACGTGTCTTTTTATACAAAATCAATGTTTTTTAAAATTGAATCAATTGTAGAATCATATTGGTTTATAATTTATAAATTTAGTTATAATTGGATTGTAATTAAATTGATAATAATTAAATATTATTTTTAAAATTTTAATATAATAAATAAATATTAATAATATTTAAATATTTAATTATTAATCTTATGTTTTAAAAATGTTTAAAAAATAAAAATTATTAATTTTTTTAATTAATAATTTTTATTTTTAAAAAATAAAAGATAAAAATTATCCACATAACCATAGAAACATTGATTTAGAAGAAAAAGTGTTAATAAATACTGTATATAAGCCTTTCACCAAAAAATAAATAATGCATACAAGCCTCATGGTTCGTGATTCAAGTCATCCTGATTTAGCTAAGTGTCTATTTTCTTCACCAAATCCATATGGTTCAAATTGAGATCAATAAATCGATGGTGGTCTTCAAATTGTGCAAGCAACCTTCGCTTCTACAGGCAAATGTTAAAGGTTCGATTTTACAGTTTTCAGATTCTTTCTTTTTTTCTTTTCCAAATTTTTCCTATGTCTCCCACGATTTCAAAACTTCTTGTGTTAGATCTATCATCCAAACGGGTGAGGTCCACGTTCCTGTTGTTGGAGGTCTGTGGTTTGAATTTGTCAGTAACCTTTGATATTTCAAGACCCGTTCAATTAGCACCGATTTTCAGTCAAAACTACTTAGTTTAACCCGATTTTTGACTGGTTCTCAAACCCTTCAATTTTCAAGCTTCACCGGTCCGGCCAAATTTACAAACACTGTATAAAACCCTTCTTAGCAATTAAGTTGGATAAAGCGTAAAAAACCAACTGAGCCAAAAATTGAACACCTTATGACCTAAATTGGTGCGCAAGATAGGCTTTTGACATAATGAAAATTGAGATAAGTTAGAAAAAAAAACCTTTAGCCTATAATTGTATTTAGTATAATATAAAAAATATAAATATTTTTATTTTTTTATATTTGATTTGATAAAAATAAAATAAAAATAAAATTAAAGAAATGTTAAAATTCTAAAATATCTCTAAGTAAATAAAAAAATTACTAATTTTTATATTTTATTTATTCAGAAACAAAAACTTAAAAAGAAAAAATATATATGATATAATATATTTTACCCAAATGAAAAAAAATATATCAAATTGAATTTATACCAACCACTTCATCTTCTTTCATCTTCTTCCAAAATTGCAGAAATTTAATAGCCACCCAAAGTAGCATTTGTAGCCACCCGAAAAGCATTATAGTGTTATGTAAGGAATATTACTTTCTTCATCTTCTTCCATATGTTAATTCATCTTCTTTCAAAATTGTAGAAATTGAACGTTAACACCAAAATCTCCATATTTACACTACACTAGACCAAAATCCAAAAAGGGCTCTCGTTAAACATTAACGCAAAAAATTTTCAGATTTATACTACACACACTTCTAATTCATATCACAAAATATGAAATAAGGTGGACACACCCCTCATTCTTATTACTTTTTCATATTTAAAAAGTAATAAGAATGAAATGAAGAGGTGGGATACGAACACAAGTGGCTGAGTCAACCATGAGGAGTGGTGGAGGAGAACACGACCAAAGGTGGTGGCTGGGGCAACCATGACGCATGGTGGAGGAAGCAACTAGAATAATTGCTAGTGTCACTACAAAGGAGCAATATGTCGAGGATTAAGAGTATGCTGAAATATTTTAGGGGCAATGTGGGCATTGAAACAACCCTAACTTTTAATTAAGCTAAATAAATATAATCGTACTCTTAATCATTAATACTTAAAATTTATTGAAGATAATAGTTTAGCAGTGGGTGAATATTAAGAAAAATTTGAACCTTTTAATTATTTATAATCACTATTTAGATAGACAAAAAAATTATGTTTATAAAAAGTTTAATTTCTCATTTAAAACTTTCAACCCATTCACAAATTGCTCTAACAACATAAAACTTCTATATGTCAGCTTATAAGCCATAAGTTATCATTAATATAATGAAAATTATGATTTAGTAGCTAAAAAAAGAGTTTAGAAACTTAGGCCATGGCTTAAAAAGATTTAGTTGCAACTAAATTGGCTACTATAATTTTTAAAAGTATCAAAATACATTTATGCCACGACCTAGACACTTCCTACCATGACTCAAATCGAACTTATTTTTATTCTTCTTAAAATCACATGCAAAATAAGAGAAATAAAGAAATTAAAAGAAATAAAGTTAAAAGTAAAAAGGAAAGAAAATTAAGAATAAAATAAAATAAAAAGAAATTCAACAAGATAGAAAGGAATAAAGTTAAGAGTAAAATAAGATAAAAAGAAATTAAAAAATAAAACTAAAAGAAAAAAAAAATTTACAATGGCAGACTTGATCTAAGATAAATGCTTAGAACCTACGTATCTTTCAGGAGAGATCAAAATACAAGTAGTTCACATTTTAAAAATTGTACTTAGATTATGGGTGTTTTGTTTTTGTTTTGTGTTGTTTTTGTTTTCTTGGTTTTGTTTTGCTTTGTATTTATTTTTTTATTTTTTTTGGCTTTTTTGGTTCTTTTTAAAAAATATTTAATATTTAATATTTTTTTGTGTTGTTTTTCTCTCTTTTCTTTTTTTTTCTTTGGTGAAAAGACAATGAAAATGAAAATTACCTTTTCTTGAACAAATAAAACGAGTTTTGAAATTGGTTAATATGTTTTGACTTATCAAAGGTAAATTTAATTTTATTTTTCTTGCATTCATAATTTTTTCTATTATTTTTTGTTTTTTTGTTCATTTTTCTATTTTTTATGTCTCTCTTTTTGTTTTTTTTTGTTTTTTAATTTATTGTTTTTGTTTTTGTTTTTGTTTTATTTTGTTTCATTTTGTTTTGTTTTTGTGTTTTCTTATGACTTTAATAATTTTTTTGACAACATAAACAAAAGATTTTTCTCTTTTCCCTTCTTTTTTCTTCTTCCCCCTTTTTCTTTTTTTTTTAATTGTTCTTTGATTTGAATTTTTCTCCTTAAGAAGTTCTAGTCATTAACTTGGTTGTTTTTGGATTTTTTTTATTTTCGTTCTTTTTTTCTTTTTGAGAAGGACCTTTGTGTTTTTGTTCTGTTTTTTTTTTTGTTTTTGAAGGAAGAAAGTGTATTTGGTTTTTTGAAAATTATGAAATTTTAATTAATAATTGCGCTTTCTCATTTTTTTTCTTTTTTTTTAATATTTGGAAAAGAAGCATGCCTTACTTTCCAAAAGGAACATTTATTTTTCTTTGACCCCTTTTTTTTAAAAATTTATTTTAACGTATTTATCATTAAAATCCAAAATTATGTAAAAATTTTTGATGACCCAATCGGATAGCCGAAGAGACTTATTGTCACACACAGTCCCGAATGACCCCTTATAGCTTGAGGAGATACAAGATCCCACACAATTGATCTAAATCGCAATGAATAAAAATACACCAAGAAGAAAAAATAGCAAAATAAAACGAAGCCTAAAAGATAAAAGCATGATTGTTGGATATGTGTGTTTAGGATGTTATGGCATTTTAAACAGATGTTGCATTTTGCAAAAGGGTCAATAACATATCCAGAAGATTGACTCCTCCCTATGAGCCTTTCATTTGAATTTCCATCAAACATTTGTTCCAAGGCTTAGACAGCTCATGGTTTGATTAAGCAAAAGAAAAATATAATACAAGACTAGCCTGAAATTGGAATAAACCAACATGCCATATTAATAGTAAACTACACCCATCCACACCGATAAAGCTCCTTAACAAGACCGCCATTTCTAACAACTCAAAATGCGAAGATTATATTGCTATTCGACACCTAGTCCACTAGCCTTTTGCTTAAAGAAAAATCAAACTGAGATTTTCATAACAACAACTTAAAATATATGTCCATCCATTGCAAAATAACAATAAGGAGGATCAAAGCTACATTAGTATGGCCCTAATAGATTCAACAGATCAGATTGTTAACATAGCAACCTCCATTAATGGAAATATAGCAATCAAATGCCCATGCCTATTTTAGACTCTTCTCAGGCATTCCATCAAGCATCTATTGCGCATACTTAAGGACATGTATAGAACATGGCTTTTTGAACTTCGTCTATAGCTACCCAATGCAAGAATGCTACTTAATCCCCCAATCTCATCTTAGACCACCCATAATCACAAGGAGATTTCATTGATAAAAAAAAAGTAAACTAGAAATTGTGACTTACCTGCAAGGATTTCAAGGGAAAGACAGGCTCCTCTTCCGTGCTTCTTTCTCAATCTCTGCCTTCACTCTCGGTTCTTGCCTCTCGAGTCTCACCTCTCCCTCCAAACTCTCTCCCAATCTCCCTATTCTCTTTTTCAGTCTCAGGATCCCTATTTCTGAATCAGAAAATCCCCCTCCTATTTTCTCACTCTCCTTGTCTTTCCCCTTTCCGAAACCAATTTTTCCAAAGAACCCTCTCAAACTCCCTCCTAATCTCTCGCTTCCTCCCTCCTTTCTGATTCGTGACCTCCTTTGTATCCTAATCTTCTATCTTCTTCTCCTTCTTCTTCTAGTGAAAGGGACCTGAGAAGAGGTCAAATCCTTCAGCTTGCTGCTATAGCCTTCCCCTTGGATCTTCAAAGACTCTGTAGTTCACTCACTTTCCCTTTTCATGTTTCTCCTTGTGCTTCATTCTTGCCTTTGCTGATGGCAAGGACTAAAAGGACGAAAGACTTTGGGAGCCTCTAGGTTAAAACATAGAGCCCTGCATTTTGACACCCCCTTTAGCATTTTTTGTTGTTGGGCCAATGGGTTCAGAGGAAGTGGGTTGGAGCTGTCTCTTTTTCCTTGTCATTTGGGTTGGAAGTCTTTTGGCTTGTTATGTTTTTTTTTTGTTTTTGGTTTTGTTTTGTTTTGTTTTTGTTCTTTCCTCTTTTATTTTTTTAGAGGTTATTGGATTAAAATGATCTATTTGAGTTGGTTAGGCTAAAGAACTCATTTGATTTCTTTTTTTTTTCTTTTTTAGTGAAAATAATTGGACTTAAGCAATTTATTTGGTTTTTTAAATTTAATTTAATTATTATTCTTAAAAGAAGCTCGAACAAAATACGGTGTTCATAGTCTTTAATATACTAGCTTGATCAGAACATCACAAAATAAGCTAAAAATCTAGGTTTAAGGTCAAGCATCACAAATTAGCACAATATATCATTCCATGCAATTTACTTCTTTCTTAAGTTTTCAACACTTAGTTCGGTCACATACGGTTCATTTTAAGCTACAAGGGTTCAAACTTTAGAAAAGCTCTGGATGTTAACTTCACACTAAAAATAATTCCAGGATATAAAAGTAGCCTTTGGACCATGTTTGACAATAAAATAGTCACAAAGGTCTGACTGTCCTTGGTACTGATATAGTTTACTCTTATAAACTTCAAAAATGTCTAATTAATTTCATAAAAATTCAATTCATGTAAATGATACTAATTTGGAAAGCTACAGATGTTAGTTAGAGGGAAAAAATAACTCTAGGTCAGTCCAAGCATGTCTAGTCCTCGAAAATCAATCAAACAATGACACATGTCTAACTAAACACCTGATACTAGATAGCAATTTCAAAAATTAATATCTCCCTCTCTAGACATCTAAATGAAGTACTTCCTAGAAGTCTCCGGGAGGGTTTAGTTTCTCCCAGTAAAATTTTGTGACAATTGGACATCATTTGTCTCATGAGTGATAGAGTTTCATTTCGGACCATAACTATAGTAATAGTAATCAAATCAGAAAATTTTCATAACTTCAAAAATTTATTAAATATTCTGTAAACCTTAAAAAATTTTACACTTTAACTTTCTAAAAAGTTCTTAACAAGCTCTAGATGCATGCCAAATCTTAAACCAAGAAGAGCTCATTTGGGCAAAAAGTGACATTGCCTCACAAAATAGTTACTTTTACTCTATATGAGGTACCAACTTGGTTCAAGTGATCTTCTTTAGTGTTTGGCACCCCTTAAACAAGTTTAAAAGCATGATTATCACTTGTAGGAATTGTCCAATGGTCCCAAACACCATGCATCTCATTTTGACCAACTCACACCCAAGAATACATACATTCAAGTGTACACCTAAGTGTTCAATTTCCATATTTCTATTGTCTTAGCACCATACAAGGTTCATACATCATTCATACATAATATTACATTTGCTCATGATCTTACATTACAAAAATAATATATAGAATATCACTCTCACATTGATATACAAAGAAAACTAGAAAAGGTTTAAAGTATAGCCTTCAAGGCTCTTGGTTTGCTTTCTTTGCTTCTTGTGAGCCACCTAGACAATTCAAGATGGAAGGGGAAAGGGGAGTGAGACTCCACGAATCTCAATAGCTCACACACCTATTCACATACACATTCAAGGTATACATACATCAAAGCATATGTGTGGAAGGTTTGACAACCATAAAGTATGCAAAGTCATAATTTCCATGCCACTTATTTACATTCAAGTTAAGACCATGCTCTAGGGACTTTCAGTTTTATCTCACCCCATTTCTAGGACTTTTGAATTTGCCTCAATCTTGGCCAAGGGACTTTTGACTTGACCTCACTCTTCCAAGAGACTTTTGGCTTTGTTTCACCTATACCATGAGACTTTTGGCATCTCCTTACCTTCATTAAAGGACTTTTAGCATTACTTCACTCTTATGAGCTATTTCCATAACCATAGTCATTCAAGAAGACACATTGATACTAATGTAATGTCAAGGCATTAAGTGGCATATCATCAAGTCACAAGAATATACATAAGCATATAATAACATATATATGCACACAAGAATGTAAGGAAAATGAAGTGGAGAGCTACCTTGGATTTATACAAGCTTTTCTTGATCATTTTCCTTCCCTTTTTTGGTCCCACAAATGCATCTAAGTGGAGTAGGGTTCTCTTGACTTAGCCACCATAAACAGCACACAATTACTCACTTGAAGCAAGCCAAAATATTAAATTAAAGTTTGAATACATACTTAGTCTCATAAGTGGCATAATGGTTCCATAATTAGCCCAATGAAGCAACTCTCATATTTCTAATTCTAGGCCCAACTCTCTTGTTATTTCTAGACTTCTTGGACTCATTTAAGGTCCTTGGAGCCTTTACACATTTACTTGTACAATTAGAAAATCAAGTTGCTTCTTAAGACATCATTGCTCTATCTTTCAATCCATGCTCTTAAATTTTTTTCAATGATTTCTCCCATCTTCTAACATCATATAAAGTCTCAAATCAAGGTTAGAATAAATTAAAATACTTCATAACTCTATGAACTAGCGTAGGCCAAGATATGCACCAAGGAAGGAGTTCACAAGCTTCTTGATTTTTGTATTTATTAAGGAAGAAGATGAAAATGTATTCACCTAATATTTGTTCCATAGAAGATCTAATCATTCTTTATAGTAAAAAATTATTCTTTTAAAAATTTTTAAATCTCAATTATTCTTCTTTTCTTAAAGCTGATATTTTCATTATAGTCAAAAATTTTATTATAACTTTTTTAAGAATATCAAATATTCTTTTTTTTAAATGGTTAATCTTTTCATTATAGTTAGAATATTTTAATTTAAATTATATATTCTTTTTTTAAACTGTAATGAAAATTTTAAATTCTCACAATAGAACACAACACATTTAGTCTAAATTCAAAAATAATTCAAATAATTTAAAAAATCCAAATTTTTCATTGTAGTTTAAATAAAGAATAAATAATTTTTTTAAAAATTGATATTTTTATTACTGTCAAAAATTTTTAATTAAACAATTTAAATTATTTATTCTGACTATAATGAAATAAATTGAATTTTTTTAAATTAATTAATATTTTAATAAAATAATTTAAATTCTGAATAATTCAAAAAAAAATCGATAAATTATTTTTTATTTTAGACTAAATGTATTGAGTTCCATTGCAAGAATTTAAAATTTTCATTACATATTTTTTAAAAAAATTCCCTTACAGTTTTAAAAAGAAAGAATAAATAATTTAAATTCAAAATTTTTAACTTTAATGAAAAGATTAGCTAATTTTTTTAGAAAAAAAAAAGAACATTTGAGATTTCTAAAAAAAAAATTGTAATGAAATTTTTTACTGTAATGAAAATGTCAGCTCTTAAAAAAAAGAGGAATAATTGAGATTTAAAAAAATTAAAAAAAGAATAATTTTTACTGTGTAAAATAATTGGATCTTCCACGGAACAAATATTTAGTGAATACAGTATCATCTTCTTTCTTATTAAATACAAAAAATTTGGAGAAGGTTACACTGTCATTTTCTTCTTTATTAAATATGCTATCATTTTCTTTTTTACATTTAGACAGATTTGCCCATCTTTATTTCTTATTGAACACAATATCAATTTTTTTTTTAATAACTAAGTAGCCTATGTAGCCTACTAAGCCTATCACATTGAACGTGACAGGCAAGGAAGGTCCAACAAAATTTTAAAAAAAATTACAAAATTAACATATGTATAATCGATTTTAAAAAAATAGAATATAAATAAATATATTTGTTAAATAGGATTTTAAATAAAAATATTTTTTAATAAGAAATGGCTCAAAAATCCTTTCTTTTCCCTCTAATTTCAACGTGTACTGCAACTGAAAGATACACAATTCCTAGAGCTTCTTCAAATCCCTTGTTGAACTTCTCTAGCCTCTTACTTTTCTTAAAAAAACAGAATCTGAGCTAAAATTTTTCTCCCATCACTTATGGCACAAACTCTTGGCAAATGGATGCATGTATTTATTTTTTTAAATATCAAAGATAAACTTAGTGACAGATAAAAAAAAAATGAATAAAATATATGAGGTTCACATAGAGTGAGTGAATTCTCTCTCTTTTTTTCCCTATATCTCATTAAATTTTTTTAAAAAATTATACGCAATTTCTTATATTTTTATTATTAAATTTACCATTCAACACATTATAAGTATATAATTTTTTAATTAAAACATGAGAAATATATAATTTTCCACACAACTATATGATTCTTCAAATAAATCATACATCTATCATATTTTAAATATAAAACCTAATAACAAGGATATAAAAAATACTACACCTAAGTTTTATCCTTAAATTTATCCCCAATATTTAAAGAGCAAATACAAAAGGTCCAAAATATGACTCCTTTATATCTATTATAAAATTAATAAAAATATAAGAAATATAATTAGAGTAAGAGAGAAAATTGAGAGGAGGAAAAAGTAGATAATTTTCATTCACTTGATGTTCCATGCTTAGTACATAATCACTATTTATAAACCTTCAACCATAGAGATATACATATGAATTATAATAATATAAACAAAAAAAATAATCTACATAATTGTAAAATACAAATATCAATTTTTTTAAAAAAATAAAATTAATTATTGAATTAGTGGAAGCACTAGTCTACAATTTATTAGTCTTATTGTTGTTAAACTATAGTTAAATTGATGATAATTATATATATATATATATATATATATATATTAAATTTTATATGTTAAAATTATAATATAACAAATACATATTAATAAATTTTAAATATTTAATTACTAATGCCATATTTTTAAGATGTTTGAAAATTCATTTTTAATTAAAAAAATAAAAATAACATATAATTAAAATTTAAGAATATTTAATATTGAGCTTTTTGAGTTTTTAAATTATATCAAGATTTTATTTATTATTAAAAAAAATAAAGGACCTAAAAATAATAAATTAGAAAAAATAATATAGAAAAAATAATATATCAAATGAAAAAAAATTGACCAAATTAAAAATAGAGTTATAAATAGTATGCGTATATATATATATATGTATATTTTTATTATATTATTTTAGTTAGATGTTTATATATATAAAATAATGAATTACCTGATTGAGGGACATACGACACAATGGATAAGACATTGAATAGTTGCTTCATGGGACACATTTGTGAAACAATTTCAAGGAAAGGAGTTGCTGGTTTTGAGTTTCCAAACTAACACTTTTGCGAAACAATTTTATCAAGGGAAATTAAGGGTGAACAAAATAGAATCAAATCAATTAAATTAAATCAAATCAAACTGCTAGAAATTAAATAAAATCGATTAAAAATTGGTTTGGTTTGATTTTTTTGATTTAAAAACCAATTAAGTCGGTTCAGTTATTAATTTTTTTATGTTTGATTCAGTTAAACCATTAAACTTGTAACTAATTAAAATTTAATATATATTTTTTAGATTAATGAGATCTTTTATCAATTAAATTTGTATCAAAATTATATTTTTTATGTGATTCAAGAAATATACAAATTGTCTATACTATATTATTATAAAATGTTGCTCTTATTTTTTTCTCACTTTTTAAAATTTTTTGTGAATGTATGAAATTTTTTTAAACAAAAAAAAGATAAAAATAATAAATTATTTCAAAATTATTATTAGTTAAAATTTTAAAAGATGTAAGATATTAGAAGTTAACTTTTACATATTACAAGGAACAAAATCTTAAAAAGAAAATCACTTTTAGACTAAAAAAAGACATGAACAAAATCAAATCAAACAGAACAAAAATTGAACCAAATATATTAGAATTTAAAATTGACAAAATCTAACAAAATACTAAATCTATTATGTTGGGTTGGTTTGATTTTGACTCAAAATCGAACCAAAACTAACTTTTGAATACCCTTAGGGAAACTACTGGATCATCTTAACTCGATTCTTGTGGCTAGTTTTTACTTAAAATTGGTTGATTTAATTTGATTGATTTTCAAATCTATCAATTTATATGCTCTTTTAAATTGAACAATGGATTGGCTTTTAGGTTGAATTGGGTTGGATTGGCTTGATTTTGATTACTATAATACATCCTTTAAAAGTTATAAGACATATGTCATTAAATATTAAAAAAAAATTAGGGAATTATTTTTTAAAGGGTTATAGATATCTATTGTAATTATATTGTTTACAGTACTCCTCATTGGATGAAAGAAAAAGAGTACATAGTATTTAAAAAACACGTTGCTTTATTTCAATATTTATTCAAAAAACCTAATAGGATAAAATTTTGTTAAGAAAAAAAAGCATAACATATCTTTTATTTCTCTTAATGACAACATTACTTTATGTTCTTAAATTAATACATCCTTACACCATATATTAACTTCTCAAATGTAATAATTAATAATGCCTTAATGAACAAATATGTCATATTATCACATAATAAATTTTGTTGAACATTTATATTACTATTCTTATGAAGATTATAAGTTAATAAAACTGTTGGTAAAATATGTATTGTACTATTTCCTTTAATATACCATATCTTTTTAGCTAAGTCATATATGTATTATTTTTGTACAAAATTGTTGGAATCATTTTCTCTAAAGACAAATCATACATTTGTTGGACATTAGCCAAATAAACTATTGACTGCTTTATGTATAACAATTATTTTTTTTATTATTTAATAAAATAACAACTAAAATTGGTTTTATAAAATGACATAATATAGTTGTATCTCTATATATAAATAAATAATTTAATTGAGATTGAATTTTTATATAAATTAGATAAGTATCTTACATTTTTATAGTGAATTAATTGTTATTCAGATTTACTTGAATAAAATAACTTTATATTAATGATTTTTTGAATATACTACAATAAATGATTAATTTCATTCGAATATCTTTTCATAAAAAAATTAAATATTACTAACAAACTTATAATAAATCTAATATCATGTTATATACTATTAATAAGATACATCAATACTTTTATAATATTAAGATATAATATTTTAGGATAAAAAAATTCTTCATTTTCTTTTAGATAACAAAAATAAAATCTTTATTCCTATTTGGCGATCAATGAACTAAGAGTCTGTTTGATATGATATATAAGATAAGATCTGATAGTATAAGATTTGATAGGATAAAGCCTAATAAAATTTTAAGACTATAGAGTGTTTAGTATAATACTGTATAAGATAATGTATCATATAAGATAATATTATTATTTATTTGATGATGCACTATATAACATTGGATAAGATAAAAATTAACTCTTTTAACAAAAATAACCTTTACTTAAAAAATATACTATATTTGTCTGTATTATATTAATTTTTTAAAAAAATTATGGGTGAATAGAGTTGCATATAGTGCATGATAACCTAGTGACTTGAATGACCTGATCTCGTCTGGTCACATTAGGCTAAATAACTAAAATATAATTTTATAGACTTATATGAAATTTTTATTTTTTTAGGGGCAAAATATAATTTTATAAGGACTTATATGACATTTTTATTTTTTAAGAGTCAATTTATAATTTTTACCAAATATTAAAAAAAGTGGCTTAACTAATTTAACCCAATTTCATACTAAACCAATTAGATTAAATTTGATACTAAATTAGTTTTTGCAAAGTCTATCCCAATCCTAGTATTTTTTCTAGAAAATTATTTTGTAAGGACATATATAAAAAAAATTTAATGGTAAAATACAATTTTATAGGAGCTTATATAAAAATTTTATTTTTTAAGATCATTTTATAATTTTTATCAAAAATTATTTTATAAGGACTTGTATGAAAATTTTTTTTTTAAGGTCATTTTATAATTTTAATAAAAAATTTAAAAATGACGCAACTAATCCGATCTGAACTAGTACTAATTAAAATTGATATAATCTACCCAATGAATATTCTATAGGTGAGGAATTAAAATTGAAAAGTAATTTAAAAAGTATTGATAAGTATTTATATATTAAAACTTAATTAGAACTATTTCATCCTGAGATATGATTAAATTATACATCATTTTGATATATAAAAAATTATAATATATAAATTCATACAATACATTATATACACTAAATAAGTTATAAATTTATAATATATTATATTAGTTAATACAATCATATCTTAAATGACGTACCAAACATACCCAAGAAGCAAAAGGAAACGAAACTCGTGAGATTGTACTTGCAATGAGGAAAAAAGCAGTAGTGGTTGAATCGAATACTTGTCATTATATTCATATTTTAATAAATAAATAAATAAATAAATATTATTAAATAATAACTATAAAAATATAATAAATATTATATATAATTGATTAAAAAGAATTACAATGTAATCAAACATGCCGTTTGGAGATCTTTCAAGTTCCTTTGACGGGTTTTCGATGTACGCCATTGCATTGTTTCGGTCTTATCCTTTGGGTGCTGATAGAAAGTACCTAAGCCTTATCCTTACATCTCCTACCAAATTTTGAACCAAATAATTAATAAATATTTATTTTATGGTTCCATCTGAATTCTGAAACAGTTGAACTGTCTCAGCCTTTGTTTACTTTTAGCTTGAAAGTGGAAAATACTACTTGCTCAAAAGATAGAGCAAAGTTATCCGATTAATAGTTAATCTTGCATTATTCAACGGTACAAACTACTATTCAAATGATAATTAATATACCAACTAAAATTTTTATTGCTGTACTATGTTGTTTGAATAATTCTTGTTTTAAAAAAACTTTTTTGTAATAATCATTATTCCAATAACGAGTTTCCTAACAGAAGAAACGAAAATACCACGTCAAATAATTAATTAGACAATGTTTTGTTGGACTCTTTTAAATTTTTTGAGTTCAACTATTATATTATCATTTTTAAATGTCCAAACATTTGTTTATGAGAAGAAAAAGTTTAAGAGATTTTAAATGCAGCATGATAAAAAAAAAGTGTTTTAAAAATCATTTTGAATGAAAGTTAAATTTAAGTAAAATAAGATGTAGCTAATTAAAAAAATTCATAAAATGTAAAAAATATATATTTAAAATATAATTTTAATAAACATAAATAACATCAATTTATTTTAAAGCCCCAGTTTACCCATGTCTCGTTCCACCGATGTTTCTAATGGAAATTTTTTTAGCAATGGTTAATACCAATTTGGTGTTCATAGCTTTCTTCTCTCTTGAATTTCAGCGTGTACTCCAAGTGAAAGATAACCCCTTACAATTCCATGAGCTTCTTCAAATCCATTATTGGATTTCTTTCTCTAGCCTCTATTTTTGTTTGTTTGTAAAGCCTCTCAGTTAAAATGTTTCTTTGTAGTACAAATTCTCCGCAAATGAATTTTGTATTTATTTTTTAAAATACAAAAGATAAATTTATTGAGAAATAAAAAAAGAATAAAAAGTATGAGGCGCACAAAGAGGGATTGAATCCTGCATCTTCTCTCTCTTCTTCTGTTTATTTTTTATTAAAGTTACTCTCCATATTTAAAGTAAATATAAAAAAAATCCCCGAAAAAAATGCTCCTTTATATAATCCTTTTTGCCTGACATAATAAACTATTAAAAGCTATAACAACACTTGAGAGCAGAGCATTACTAATGGCTTTTTTATTTTTAGTTAAAAAAAAAGGCTACATAAGTCGAGACATGCATCCAAATTTTTTTTCCAAAAAAAAAATTAATATACTACCTCCAATTCTTTCTATTTTTATTGGAAACAAAAAATTGTTTTACTGATATTAAAAAAAATTAATATAATTAATATCAGTTTAACTCATTGATGAGGTTCAAATTTGATAATTCTTTTCTATTTTACTCATCTTTATTTTTCATGAAAAAATGTTATACATTGTTAAGTGTATTGAGTGTAATAATAAATGAAGGATAAAAAAATTTTATTATTTAATGAAGTAAAAAAACATACCATGTTTATTATATTTTGAGATCAAAAAAATTTCTTTAAATTTTCTTATAAAAAGGATCGGAAGGAGTATTATATAAAAATAATAATTTTGACAACACAATTTAACTATATATTTTTTTAATAATATTGAAATAAAAAAACCAACAAATGAATCTAAAAAGCACTTTATGAACCAAGACCTCCTTTGTTATGTAGATTTTTTTACATAGAAATGGAAATGAAAAGATAAATGAAATGTAAAAGAAAAAATTATGTTTGGCATGAATAAAAATGAAAAGGGATTATATTTGTATTTGTTTATTTAGTTAGATGAAATATGAATGGAATGAAAAGTAATAAAAGATAAAAAGATAAAAATACTTTCATTCAAATATATATATATATATATATATAATATTCCATGTTACATCAAGTACAATATAGTATACCATGGGCTAAATTGTCATGTCTATCAATTTATTTTCTTAAAATTGAATACAATTGCCTTTAATTTGGATTTTTAGATGATAAATCTCACTTTATTCAATTGTTTTATATTTTTATAATTAATTTTGTAAGTGATATAGTTAATTATATTTTTATTTTGTTTCTTGTTATGTATCTTTTTGCAAATGTTTTAAATTATTATTGGGCACAATCAAATTTAAAAATAATTGTATTATGCCCAATAAAAAAAGTTGAAAAACAAAAAAAGAAAAAAAATAAGGAGAAAAAAATAAATATTAAAAAAATCCTAACAAATTACGACATAGACTTTTTAGAAGTGGATAAATCAAACAAGTTCCAACTGCATTGTAGTCAGAATTTTTGACTACAATGCAATCATAACTCATCTAATTGTTGTTTGGTCAAACATATTTTAATTGCGATGCAATGTAGTTGAAACTCATATAGATATTGTTTGGTTAGATACATTCTAACTACAAATGCACTTGGAACTCATTGGATTATTGTTTGTTCGAACACATTTTGACTATAATATAATCAAAACTTGTAATGTTCCAACGAACGCATTTGACTGTTGTTTGGTTAGATGTGTTCTAACTACAATGTAATCAGAACAAATGTTTTGACTTAAATTTAGTCAGAATTCATTTTTTTTTATTTTGTTGGAATTATTTTAATTAATTTTTTAAATTTTAATTTTGTGTTTTTTTAAAGAAGAAATTTTTTTGATCTTATTCAAGAATAATTTTGTCTATTATTTGAATATTTTTTTTGAATCAGTTTCCACTTTTTTATTTCATTATTTGGCTTAATTTTTTTTGAAAAATTGAAATGTATTTTTGATAAGTTTGTTATTCCTTTTGGAAATTCATTATTCTTATTTGTTAAGTAAAATTTTTTTTTGAGAAATTTCTTCGTTTTTTTGCGTTAGTATAATTAGTCATTCATTTTTTCAATAAGATTAATTGTTTTATTTCTGTTAATTATGCATAATTAAATTTTATATGATAATAATAAATAAATTTTATATGATGATAACATTAATAGGCAAAAGTAATAAATAGTCAATTTGAATAACAATGTTGAACACATTAAAAAATTGTATTGTGAATGAAAAAAGAGGGTAAAGAAGTCATTATCAATCGCACAGGAAAAAAAAGAGCATAATATATGTATTTTTTGTATCGATTTTTATTTCTTGTGACATGCATGTATCAAACAAATTTTGCCAACAGATTTTGTTTTATTTTCAGTTTCTATTATCATACCAAATGAGACCATATATTTAATTGAGATGGAATCTAACACTGCTTTTTTACTAGTATACAACAATAGAAAACATATAAGAGTAAAAAATTGTACGACAAAAGCTTATTTTGCAAATACTTAATTTTTTAATTTGTTTATTTTTGGTAAAAATCAAGTTTGAACGTGGATCAAAATGCTCCACATTCAGACTATTTAAAAATAAAAAATACCCCCTAAGTTCTAGGTCAAAAAAAATTTAATTGAAAGAAAGATATTTTGGAAATGGGAGACAAGAGATAACATGTTTGGACACGGGACGAGGGAGGGAATATATATATATATGTGTGTGTGTGTGTGTATACACGCTTACCAGCCCCCCCCTCAATTTAACTTTTCTGGGGTTATTTCTGCTACTGTGGAATAACATCTCATGTACATGGTGTATTGGGTGATGATATTATGGTAATATTTGGCTGTTTCTTAGATGGCTTTTGGTAACAGAGATAATTCTGAAAGTTTTTTGGAGGGATATATACAGTGAACTAATACGTAATTAAATAAAGCATGAACTTAAAAGACTTACTTCTAAGACTTCGTGTTTTTTTCGTGTGTTTACAAGTGAGGCTTACAGGGCTTTATATAGGCGAGAGGCATTCCTCTGCCGTGCCAATACAATAATTAAATTACTATTCTTAGTCAATAAAAGAGATTCTTTGCCGATAAGATGAGGTTGCTTTGTGTCACTTCTTCTTTTTGTTGTCAGTCGTTGGTAGCTTTGAGTCGTGTCTTCTTTTTCTTTTTTGTCATCTTCTTCATCTTTTCTGCTTTTACTTTTAGTCACGTCACTACTTTGGCGCATCTTCATATTTCAAGGATGTTGATGCTTGTCGGGGGATTACTCTGATCTTCTGCCAGTCTTTCTTTGTCTTTACAGTAGATGCATACATGGGAAAGATATTCTGATAACTGTTGGCATATTTTTCTCTTTGTGTCTTCCGTATTATCCATTTGATTTGTTTTTATTTTTTTATAAAATGCGATGAATAATCGATGCTTTCTACTTGTTCTCCCTACTGAGTAAATTCCTGTGTTTTGACCTGTGAAGTATGTCCATTGGACTTCCTCACTAGATAGAGTTCGATTCATCTCTGAGAAAATAGTGTCAAATTCTTGGACTCTAATTTTTGAAATAAGAAGGCGGAATTCTTCTTGATTAATAGAGGATTTTTCTGATTTTTTGAATTCGAAGGGTTTTTTTGTTGTTCCGAATTTAATGAGATTAATCGGTGGATAAAAATTTTTTGGAGTTATTTCTGCTACTATGGAATAACATCTCATATACATAGTATACTGGGTGATAATATTATGGTAATGTTTGACTGCTTCTTGGACGGCTTTTGGTAACAGAGATAATTCTGAAAGTTCTTTGGAGGGATATATATAGTGAACTAATCCGTAACTAAATAAAGTATAAACTAATTGCGAGTTTGTTTCAGGATTAATGACGGCTTTGTTTATGGAATAGTGAGAGATGTATTTAATGGTTAGAGTGGATATTTGACACTGGTTAAGTTTTTGAATAATCATATGAAAATATTCAAACTGTTCATGGAGTCTTCTTTAGACTGGGTTTATGGGGTTTGAAGTTGAGGATGATGCTATTTGTGGACTGGATTGGGCTTATTCTTGGGCTTGTTTGGTTTCTTGTTCTAGGATAGCTACAAATGATGGCGTAGATGGAATATGTGTTGATGGGCTTTGAGGCGTTGATGGAGGAGTTGGAGTAGGAGAGATACTCATGACTTGTTTTTCTATTTGTATTAATCGTTTTTCTAGCTTACCAACATGGGAACTGAAGTTACCCATAGCTTGAGTGAGATAATTCACATTGCTACTAATACTATTCGTTTGATTAGTTGTCTGAGATGACAGAATACTGATATTTAATTTGATAGCATTTATTTGTGCAATAATGTGAGGATAAGAAGTTTCCTCTTCTTGTTGCGGCTTACTGGTTGCTTTACTCATTTGAGATGACTGCTCCATTTCTGCTTAAAAAATCAGCAATCAAGTTATTTTTTCCTTTTACATATTCAACAGAATAATCATAATAAGATAAATCGGTTTGCCATTTATATAGTATTTTATTTGATAATCTATTAGTCCTTAATCCTCTTGCTAACCAAAATTTTACTTAAGTATTATCGGTTCAAATAATGAAATGACTATTAACAATGAATAACTCGAATTTTTCTACAGCTTTTACTATTGCTAAAAATTCTTTTCAAGTTGTGTGGTACTTAGTTTGGCTTTCATTAAACTTTCCACTAGCATATCTAGTAATGATTTCTTGTTCTTCATTATTGATATGGTAAAGGGCAGCGCCCTAATAATTTTCTGATGCGTCCATGTAAATAATCCATTTTATGTTTTCTTAGGTCGGGATTGTTAATTTTGGTAAATTATTACATAAATTCTTAATTTTCTATATAAGTTGCTCAGTTTCTTCATTCCATTGCCAAGGAGATTTTTCTCTAGTTAATTTAGTAAGTTTAGCAGTATATTTTGATAGATGGGGAATAAACTTTCTAGCTTGGTTTACTACAAATCTTTTTACTGCAATCAAGTAATTCTATTTTAGTATATGGTTTTGATTTTTCCCAATGGATTAAAGGGTTTTCACTATAATTTTTGAGTATTCTTTCTTCAATGGTTTTTTGTCTTTCAATATTTCTTAATGATTTTGTGGCTTCAATATCAATAGCTTCTTTATTAGGGATAAATTGGATTTCGTTTTCCAATTGTTTCCTTTTAAAGTTTGTGTCAGTTCTATTATATGGATTTTGTATCCTAATTGCCCATGCTTGATGTTTACATGGTATTGTTAATATTAAAATCTTTTCGGTGAAATATAGAGGCATATATTGTCCTAGAAAGTCCATTCCTAAAATTATATCAAGAGTGGTTTCATTATATTGGTGTAAGAGTGGAATCTTTAGTTCATATTCTCCTATTTGTATTGGAATATCTTTAGCAAATAATTCAATAAATTGTATTTCTTTACCAGCACTACTCATTCTTATTGGTTTATCTTTTTTCCATAATTCGGGGGATAATATGTTGTATTTGGCTGTTGTAATATTTACTCCTGTATCAATCATAGCATAGTATTTGCGTGATTGATATTTTTGGTAATTAAATTTGATTAATATGTAGTAAAACTTCATTAAATCAATTTGATTTTTTCAAGAATTACTACTTGGTGTTCTATATTTATTAAAATTCTATTTTCTTGAATTCTATATGACTTTACATATTCTAAAAAGTCTTTTCCTAAAATAATTTTATGGGTTTGATCTCTTATTTCTGATTCAACATACAATTTTACTTTTATTATATCTCATTTATTAAATCTTAACATAGTTTGGGCAATAGTCTCATTTTCCTGTATTTCTATATTGTTATCTGTATAGTTTATATGTATTGAACTTTTTGTAATTTTTGGATTTATTAAAGCTAATATTTCTATCCATTTTCCTTCTTGATTTATTTCTACAAGTACTAAATTTTCTAAGTTTTGAGTTTGGTCTATTTTGGGTATATTTGGTTGAATTTTAGCTAAATTTGATCTTATAGGTATTTCTGCTAAATAATTTGGTTCATAGTGACTATGACTTCTAGATCTGATTAAGGTTATTTCTTGTGGTCTTGATTCTTGTATATTTCTTTGAGGATTTATTGTTATAATGTCTTGGGGTGTATTAATTCTAATACTTCGGCTTCCTAATCTGTTATTAAATGATATTCTAGAGGAATTTTCTTCTCCTCGTTCTCTTGTATTATCTAGTTCTAATTGTAATTGTCGAGGTATACTATGTCTATCTAGAGGTAATTCTTCTAAAACTAGCATAAAGTGCTTATCTATAATGATATTTCCAATATTTCTTTTATAGATTTTATGTTCGTTGGAAAATACAAGTCCTACCATTCCGGTGATACTAATAATTCTACTTCCTGAAGGCATTTTAATTCCTTGTAGTTTGTGGTATACAACTGGAGTTCAGTTCATATTTGTTTTAGCTCTAGATATGGCAAACTTGGTGTTAACTGTTAATTTTAGTTTTTGATAGATTAAATTTCCATTTAAAGCTCCTAAGATACTGTTTGGAACATTATCTATAATTGGGTTATCAGTAATTAATAGTTCAATAGGTGTGTCTATTCCAGTTTTAAAGTATGCTTTTATTAGTAATTGTATTCCTAGTATATATATCTCTGATATTTCGTCCTTAATATCTAGTTTTTGAATTTCATTTTCTATTAAATTTTTATCAACAATAGGAATTCTAAGAATTCATTCTGTTAATGTTGATTCTATAGAGAATTTCTTTTCTATAACTACATATACATATTTTTCTTTTTTTCTTAGATTTTACAAATTTACTTAATTTTTTGATAATCCTATTGTGTGTGAGATCTTGGGGTGTTAAATCTAATTCTTTATTACGAATTTTATTATATTATTTTTTTATTAAATAACATTTGTTTTTCTACTATTCCTTCACTTGGATTTCTAATTTCTTAAAATTCTTGAAAGTTTGTTAATGGTTGAGTATTATTATCTTCTTCTTGCATCATATTAATCTCATTTTCTTCAGATATTAAACTAGTTTCTATGTCTATTTGTTTTGGGTATTTTTCTAATTCTAAATTATTTTCCAAATCTTCTCTTTCCCTTTGTTCAGATATTTCTATGGCTTCGAATATGTTTATAATTTCAGTTTTATTTATGGTTTTTGGTTCAAATTTAGATGCTTCCATTTTTTTGAATATTTCTAAGGCTTCAAATATATTCATGAGTTTTGGTTTAGGTTTAGGTGCTTCTACTTTGGGTATAAAAGGTAAGAATTCTAGGAAATCTAGGCTATCATATTCATAATTTAATTGATTCATCTTTCTAAGAAACAGAATTATATGAAGATAATGAAAACAGTTAGTATAGGTGGGAAGTAAGCAGACGGCAGGCAAAGCAAGCAGAATACTATGACTTGAACTAAAATTTCAGAGATTAAGTTTCATATTTTCTTCTTATCATCCATCCATGATGCTCTGATACCATAACTTGCCGTTTCCTGCAGACGAGAGTATCGCAAGCGGAAGCAACCAAATTAGGTACCTGGATAGCACTTTTACATAACCAAATGGCGACAGCCTCTCGACTGCGAAACTCATAGGTGGTCAACCTAGAGCCCTCAAGGGATAAGAGCCAGTTCTTCGTTGCTTAGGTCAAGCTGTGAGAACTCCCTTTAAAGGTGTCGACTTCCTGGGACTTACAGCACAATGCACGCCGATACGGGCACAAAACCATCTTAATAAGTGCTACCCATTCAAAGAGTAATTTAGAATTAGGAATAGGGGTCGACCGAGACTAAATCAGGTCATGGAAGGAACTTTGCCGTCTTTTATGTAGAGGTCTTTTCTATGGCTACTGGGCACACAGGGCCACTCATGGAAGCCAAGACCTTCCCCTTTCAGCTTAGCTCAACACAACCATCCATCGTTTTTTACGGGAGGCATAACTATTCCCATCTCTAATTTACTATTCAAAGAATTTCTAATCCTTATTCCAGTATTGACACAGCAGAGGATTAATTCAACATATATGGAGGATAAGTTGAAATACTACACTTAATCTCTAATAAGAAGTTTAGCAAGTCATACCTTTAATCTGCAAAAAATTCTTCTTTATTGATAATCGCGGAAGAATACAATGGAGTGTGCTCGGAATTCTCAGAGAAATTCAGAGATATATGGTTGCTTAAAAGACTTGCTTCTAAGACTTCGTGTTTTCTTCGTGTGTTTACAAGTGAGGCTTACAGGACTTTATATAGGCGAGAGGAATTCCTCTGCCGCGCTAATACAATAATTCAATTACTATTCTTAGTCAATAAAAGAGATTCCTTGCCGATAAAATGAGGTTGCTTTGTGTCACTTCTTTTTGTTGTCAGACGTTGGTAGCTTTGAGTCGTGTTTTCTTTTTCTTTTTGTCATCTTCTTCGTCTTTTCTGCTTTTACTTTTAGTCGCGTCACTACTTTGGCACTTCTTCATATTTTGAGGATGTTGATTCTTGTTGGGGGATTACTCTGATCTTTTGCCGGTCTTTCTTTGTCTTTACAGTAGATGCATACATGGGAAGGATATTCTGATAACTAGTGGCATATTCTTCTTTTTGTGTCTTCAGTATTATCTATTTGATTTGTCTTTATTTTTTTATAAAATGCAGTGAATAATCGATGCTTTCTACTTGTTCTTCCTACTGAGTAAATACATATATTTTGACCTGTGAAGTATGTCCATTAGACTTCCTCACTGGATAGAGTGCGATTCATTTATGCAAATATAGTATCAAATTCTTAGGCTCTAATTTTTAAAATAAGAAGTCGGAATTCTTCGTGATCAATAGAGGATTTTTCGGATTCTTCGAATTCGAAAAGTTTTTTTGTTGTTCCGAATTTAATGAGAGTAATCGGTGGATAAAACTTCTATGGAGTTATTTCAGCTACTGTGGAATAACATCTCATATACATAGTATACTGGGTGATGATATTATGATAATGTTTAGCTGTTTCTTGGACGAATTTTGGTAACAGAGATAATTCTGAGAGTTCTTTGGAGGGATATATGTAGTGAACTAATTCGTAACTAAATAAAGCATGAACTAATTGAGGGTTTGTGCCAGGATTAATGACAGCTTTGTTTACGGAATAATGGGAGATATACTTAATGGTTGGTGTGGATATGTGGCATTGATTAAGCTTTTGGATAATCATTTGAAAATAATCGAACTGTTCCTGGAGTCTTCTTTGGACTGGGTTTAAGAGGTTTGAGGTTGTGGATGATGCTATTTGTGGACTGGATTGGGCCTTTTCTTGGGCTTGTTTGGTTTCCTATTCTAAGATGGCTAAAAAGGAGGGAGTAGATGGAATATGAGTTGATAGACTTTGAAGCGTCGATGAAGGAGTTGGAGTAGGGGAAATACTCATTACTTGTTTTTCTATTTGGATTAATCATTTTTCTAATTCACCAACATAGGAACTGAAGTTACCCATAGCTTGAGTGAGATAATTCACTGTGCTACTGATACTATTTATTTGATTTGTTGTCTGGGATGATAAAATACTAATATTCAATTCGATAGTGTTTATTCATGCAATAATGTGACGATAAGAGTTTTTTCTCTTCTTATTGCAGATTACTGGTAGCTTTACTTGTTTGAGATGACTGCTCCATCTCTGCTCAAGAAATCAGCAATCAAATAAGATAATTTAACAGAATAATTGTAATTGGTTGTCTAACTGGTTTGTATTGTAACAACCAGAAAAAGAAAAGAAAAGAAAAGAAAAAAGAAAAGTGAAAGAAAAGAAAAGCTAAAAATTTTCGAAGGCTGAAAATTTTTTAAGTCTGCTAGCTATAGCTAGCGAATGTCCTGTTCGCTATAGCCTAGCTATAGCGAGAATGTCTTCTCGCTATAGCGAAAATGCTTTTAGCTATAGTGAGTGCAGGCATCCCATACAAAAATCAGGGAGTTGCTCACCGTAGCGCGCTCTATAGCGAAAGTGAAGGTCTGGGACTAACACGAGCTCGCCGTAGCGAGGGTTATGGCTCGCTATAGCGAGGGTTAGTCCGGAAAAGCGTAAAAAAGGATATTTTGACTTTTTTAAAGCTTCCAAACTCTTCCTTTCTCTGTAAACCGACCTAAGCTTCGACTAAGAGAGAGAAAAAGGCTGTGGAGAGAGAGAGAGACCTAGAGAAGGAAGGAGAACAAGCAAAGAGGTAAGCAATCTTGAGATTTCCTTAGCTTTTCTTCCTAGCATGTTATTCTTCTCTCTTTGCCCTCTCTTTTTATGGTTTTAGTAGTTGATTTGGGTTTGGTTCTGAAGAGAGAAAGTGGAAAACCACTCTTGAGGAAGGGTAGAGCTCATGTAGCTTCCTTTCTTCTTCTTTCCTTTCCTTTTTGAGAGCTTGAGAGAGGAAGGAGAGTGAGTGGACTTCTAGAGAGAGAATCCCTAGTTTCTCACATAAGTAGTAGGGGTTTGCTCCGATGAAAAGCCCCTTTAGCTTTATGAGTACTTATTTAAGTGTTGAGAGAATAATCTCATGCTCTTTGTTGTGCTTAGGCTCAAAGGAAGCAACTCCATCTAGTTGTGAGTGTGAAATCAAGAAGGGAGAAGAGAAATTGAAAGGGAAGGCCTGGGTTAGCCGATAAAGTAGCTCTCTACTCTTTCTTATTGCATTCTTGAATGTGTAATAGTCATTGTGTGTTGGTGTATATGTTTGTATGATGAGATATACCATTTGATGTTACCTTGATGCATTGGTACCAATATGCTTATGATATGAATTGTGAAAATTGCTCGGGTGATGTGGTGCCGAAAGTCCCTTGAGATGGATGAGGTGGAGCCAAAAGTCCCTAAACCAAGGGCGAGGCCAATCCAAAAGTCCCAAAGCTCGGGTGAGGCTAGACCGAAAGTCCCTAGAGCCTATTCTTGGCATTGATATGATATCTTGGCATGAAACACATATGTTGTGTCATTGTGACTTGTTTGCATGCTTTGACTGGATTATATATCTTGATTGCTTCTTAAATGAGTATGAGCTATTGAGATTCCCTGAATCTCACCCCCTTCCTTCTCCCATCTTAACATCTTAGGTGGAGCTTAAGGAGAATCAAGTGCACACCAAGGAGTTTAGTTGAGAATGCTTAGAGAAATGTGTAGTTCTTTTGTTGTAAAGAGGTGCCAAAATGAATATGCACCTATCATTTTTGAGTTGTAAATATGTGAGCACATGTAAACATATGTATAAGTGATGTATGAACTGTGTAAAGAGCTAAAGTAATGACAATGTAGAATTTGGCCCATTTGTGGCTTACATGTCATAGTACATTTTGTTCTGTAGCATAGTGATTTTGAAAGGTATGATGACTTGGATCATTTGGACTATTCATATATGCTATGTTTGTACTTTCAAACTTGTTCAAAAGATGCTAAAGCATGTGGGAGGCCGTTTGGACCCATTATGAACCATTGTGGGTGCCCAAACTGCCAATTTTGTGAGCTCTGTCAAAGTATGACTAGATGAGCTCTTCTTGATATGGAATTTGGCATGCCTCTAGAGTCTAATGAGAGCTTCTTGAGAAGCTAAAGTGGGTAATATTTGGAGGTCTAGGGAATATTTGCTGAATTGTTGAAGTTTGGAAATTTTAATAGTTTGGTCATGGTACTGTGCAAGAAGTTTGAAAATGAATTCATGTCATTCATAGATCAAATGGTGTCCAATTGTCATGAAATTTTAAGAACATAAATTAGATATCCACAGTGACCTATACCAACTGGAAGCACCTCAATTGGAGGTCTGTAGAGAGAGAAACGACTTGCTGAAGTTCTGTATCAGTATCAAGGAAGCTTTCCGACCTTCGTTACTATTCCATCCGTTTTCAAGGTCCAAGAGCTCATAAACTGATCTAAAATTATTTTTCTCCTCTATTTAACCTCTTTAGCTTTCCAAATTGGTATAGTTTGCCCTGATTGGATTTTTTGTGGAATTAATTACGAATTTTTAAAGTTCATGACAATAAACTGCACCAGTATCAGGGATAGCCGGACCTCTATCTCTTTTTCGATGTCAAAGATGGTACAAACTCTGAGATTGAGGTTGGGAGTTATTTTTAGTGTGAAGCTAACATCCAAAGCTTTCTAGAGAGCTATGATTTGCTTGATTCTCATTTTTCTAAAATTAGTTATGATTTTCCAAAGTGAAAGCCAAAAATATGACTTTTGGGCTCATTTGAGAAATAGCATTTTCTTGGTTTTTGGCTTCATATCCGTGGTTTATGAGTTTTTTTGAGACTATGTACAAGTTGTATAAATGGTGTTTGAGTAGAGGATGTGAATGATGGGTTCACGGGACTCACGGGGCGAAATATGACCGGTTAAACCCCGACTTAAAATAGTACAATACCATGGTTTTGGTCATTTCCTTTGGAAATCATATGGAATCAAGCCTAGAGGGAGATGAGTTGGAGTTATGTCATTATGGTGTTATATGTATAATATTATTCTTTTCATTTTTTAATTGTTTTCCTTTTGATTTTTCTTTTCGTAGTTGAGAAATTCTTTCATCTAATTTTGATTTTCTCCTTTTTATCTTATTTTGGGTTTTGAACCATTCCCTCTTTCTTTTATTTCTTTTGTGGTTATATTTTGTTTGTTGATAATGAAATTCACAATATTTATTGAGAGGAAATAAAGATTTTAATGGACATCTCCAAGCATATAATTTTTTCTTGTTATTTGAGGTTCGTGAACATCTATATTCATTTCCTGATACTAGATCTTTAGTATTAAATTCAGCTTCTCTGTATTGTTCAGTTAAAGCTCCTGGATTATTAGGTTTAGGTTTATGAAGCTCTTTTTCTTTGTTTTTATTTTCTACTTCTAATTCTTTATTTTTGTTTATATAGTTTAATTCGCTTAATTCTTCTATACTATCCAATTCTAATTCTTCCCATATTTTTTGAAATTCTTCAAAATCTAATTGGCTAAATTCTTCAACTTCTTTATTTGTAGGGTTAGTTTCTTTTTCTACTTCCTACATCATATTAATTTCATCTTCTTTAGAAATATAATTATATTCTTCGCTTTCTTCATTAGATGTGGATGTGGATTCTGTGTTAATGTCTAATTTTACGGCTAATTTTTCTATTTTATATATTTCTATATCAGAACAATCTAATTCTTCATTTACATAGCTATTTAATTCAATTGGTTCTAGATTATAATCTTCAGCTATTTCTATAAGATTTATTACTTTTTTATTTCTTGGTGTTTTACAATCTGTTGCTATATGTCCTAGTTCTCCACAATTATAACATTGACATTTAGTAGGATATTTTCTATATTTGATTTTTCTTTGACCTTTCTTATAGTAATTTCCTGGTGTAAATGGTTTTCTAAATTTTGATTTCTCTTGGAGTTTTGATTTTGGATATTTTCTAAATTTATATTCATAACGTTTATAGGGTTTTTTCTGATATTTTCTTATTGGATATTTTTGTTTAGGTGTACATCCCTATTTATGAGGTGTTTCGAAATTATTACATTGAAGGATTAATTTATTTGTTTTATAATATTTATGATTTCTCCAAGCTTCCTTGCATTTATTGGATAAATATTCCCTAAGGAAATCTTCTCTTCGTCCCATGGTGTCTACATATGGCATTAAGTCTATTCTATCATTAAATGCTCTTCTGTATTCTGTTATAATTGAATCTGATAATAATTTTGGTAATTTGTAATAGAATAAATCTAAGTAAAATCCTTTTTTGTTCATAATTACTTAATCTAGCTTCATAATAATACTTTTGATATTCACAAATGTACTAATTTAAGATTTTTGGTTCTAGGGTACAAATTTCAATTTGATGTAATTTATTTATAGCTCTATCTATTTTTGTTCTTTCATTGGCTCTTACACTTCTTCCTAGAAATTCATTTCTTAGGACTTGTTCGTATTTTCTTAATACTAAAGTATAAAATTCTTTGTTTGTTGTATAATCTGATACTTGTCTTACTTGTTGTCTAAATTCTTCTGTTAAACTTTTCCACCATTCTAGTACAATACCTGTAAAACTAGCTTCGATTATTAGAATAGCTGATTGTGTACTTGGTGTTCGATTTATTAAGGCTATTAATTGGGATTTATTCCATTCTTTTAATCTTCTTTCTCGATCTAGATTACAATATATGTTTAACCATATTCCTGAATTTGGGATTGGTTTTGTTTCATATTGTTCTAATGGAGGAGGTATAAACTTATTGTCCTTAGATGGGGTATATATGGTTTCAAACATAAATTCATTACTCGTATCTTTCATAAGTTCTTTATGTTTTAATTCTTGCTGTTCAATTTCGGTTTCTCTATTAATACTAGTTTCTTCATCCCTTCTTTGGTATCTAGGGTCAGATAAATTGGGTGGATTAAAAGGCTGATTTGGTAATTCCTTAATCTTTGCAGTTTGCACGTTTACTTCGTAGATGTCCTGTAGGTTTAAATAACTTAATTCTTTCTTTAGGGATTCTAAATTGACTTCTTCTTGACTCATTCTTCTTTCAATTTCTTCTTGTTCTAATTCATCTAATATCCTCATCATATTAATTTATTTTATTTGTGGTTTCTCTATTTTTGGTAGATAAGGTAGGAATTCTATTGCATCATAATCTATCCTATCTAATCTTCGCATAAATGCTAATCTTTCTCTATCTATTTTTTGACATTCTTCAAGTGATATATATTCTGAAATGGGTATTTCTTGGTTTGTTTTTGTTTGTGTTTTTTGAAGTTCTTCATATATAGTCCATAAATTATTATTCATAATTTTTTGTTCGTGTTTTAGTTCTTCGACTATTACTTTTGTTTCATATACTTGTTCATTCATGGGCTTATTTTTTATCTGTGGCTCAGTTATTTCTTCATTTTTTTCTTGATTATATAATCTTATCATGTTGACTTCTGGTTGTTCTATAATTGGTTCTACATTATTTCTTATTCCTAGAACTTGATTGATCTTATCAATCTTTTGGTTGATTACATGTACTTCGTTTCCTATATTTTGGACTTCATTTTTTATATTTTGGATTTCTTCTAGTATATCTTGTAATTCTAGGGTTTCTAGTCTTAGTTCTTGTATTTCTTCTCCTATTGCTTTTACTTTTTCTTTTATTTCATATATTTTTTGCTCTAAGGGTTTGGCTAACTCAGTTAATCTGTATATTCTCTTATGTTCTAGTTCTTTTTCTAATATGTCTCTTATTTCTTCAGGTGGATGTCTTAAAGTGTGGCTAAAAGATATATTGGGATCAACTACATAGCCTAATTGTTTAATCAAATACATATTGGTCCAATTAATTAAATTCCATGAATTATCACCTTCACCTCTTAACATAAAAGGTGCAGTGACTAATGTTTCATTTGGGATAGGAATAAAACTACTATTTGGCAAACTATTCTGATCTATTTCATAGATTCGAGGTTCAATTCGTTTTAATAAGGCCATATAAAGGAAGATTATAATAGCAAATGGAATTAAACGAGCAGATGTAATGAAAAGCTTGTAAGAGAAGTAGGTAGGCAGTTCAGCAGATAAACAAAGTATGAGTGAACAAAATACTATGACTTAAGCTAAAATTCAGAGATTAAGTTTCATACTTCCTTCTTATCATCCATCCATAATGCTCTTATACCATAATTGGGGACAGCTTGGAATAAGCGAGATTAGCTACCCATTCAATAAGTAATTTAGAATTAGGAATAGGGGTTGACCGAGACTAAATCGGGTCATGGAAGGAACTCTGCCCTCTTTCATACAGAGGTCTTTTCAATGGCTATTGGGCACACATGGCCACTCATGGAAGCCAAAGACCTTCCCCCTTCAGCTTAGCTCAGTACAGCCTTCCATTATTTTCTACCAGAGGCGTAACTATTCCTATCTCTAATTTACTATTCAGAGGATCTCTAATTCTTATTCCAGTATTGACACAGCGGATGATCAATTCAACATATATGAAGGATAAGTTGAAATACTACACTTAATCTCTGATAAGAAGTTTAGCAAGTCATACCTTTAATTAATCTGCAAAATATTCTTCTTTATTGATGAATGCGGAAGAGTACAATGGAGTGTGCTCAGAATTCTCAGAGGAATTCAGAGATATATGGTTGCTTAAAAGACTTGCTTCTAAGACTTCGTGTTTTCTTCGTGTTTCTACAAGTGAGGCTTACTGGGCTTTATATAGGCGAGAGGCATTCCTCTGCAGCGCTAATACAATAATTAAATTACTATTCTTAGTCAATAAAAGAGATTCCTTGCTGATAAAATGAGGTTGCTTTGTGTCACTTCTTCTTTTTGTTGTCAGTCGTTGGTAGCTTTGAGTCGTGTTTTCTTTTTCTTTTTGTCATCTTCTTCGTCTTTTCTGCTTTTACTTTTAGTTGTGTCACTACTTTGGCGCTTCTTCATATTTTGAGGATGTTGATGCTTGTCAGGGGATTACTCTGATCTTCTGCCGGTCTTTCTTTGTCTTTATAGTAGATGCATACATGGGAAGGATATTCTACTAACTATTGGCATATTCTTCTCTTTGTGTCTTCAGTATTATCCATTTGATTTGTTTTTATTTTTTCATAAAATATGGTGAATAATCGATGCTTTCTACTTATTCTTCCTATTGAGTAAATACCTGTGTCTTGACCTGTGAAGTATGTCTATTGGACTTCCTCACTGAATAGAGTTCAATTCATCTCTGAGAAAATAGTGTCAAATTCTTGGGCTCTAATTTTTGAAATAAGAAGGCGAAATTCTTCCTGATCAATAGAGGATTTTTCGAAATCTTTGAATTCGAAAGGTTTTCTTGTTGTTCTAAATTTAATGAGATTAATTGGTGGATAAAACTTTTCTGGGGTTATTTTTGCTATTGTGGAATAACATCTCATGTACATGGTATACTGGGTGATGATATTATGATAATGTTTAGCTACTTCTTGGACGGCTTTTGGTAACAGAGATAATTCTGAAAGTTCTTTGGAGGGATATATACAGTGAACTAATCCGTAACTAAATAAAGCACGAACTATTTGTGGGTTAGTGCCATGATTAATGACGGCTTTGTTTATGGAATAATGGGAAATATATTTGATGGTTGGTATGGATATCTGGCATTGATTGAGCTTTTGGATAATCATCTGAAAATAATCGAACTGTTCTTGGAGTCTTCTTTGGACTGGGTTTAAGGGGTTTGATGTTGATGATGATGCCATTTGTGGACTGGATTGGGCCTGTTCTTGGGCTTGTTTGATTTCCTGTTCTAGGATGGCTACAAATGATGGAGTAGATGGATATGTGTTGATGGACTTTGAGGCGTTGATGGAGGAGTTGGGGTAAGAGAGATACTCATTACTTGTTTTTTTATTTGTATTAATCGTTTTTTTAACTCACCAATATGGGAACTGAAGTTACCCATAGCTTAAGTGAGATAATTCACAGTGCTACTAATACTATTTATTTGATTAATTGTCTGAGATGACAAAATACTAATATTTAATTCGATAGCGTTTATTCGTGCAATAATGTGAGGATAAGAGTTTTCTTCTTCTTGTTGAGACTTACTTGGAGCTTTACTTGTTTGAGATGACTGCTCCATCTCTGCTCAAGAAATTAGCAATCAAGTTATTTTTTCCTTTTACATATTCAACAGAATAATCAAAATAAAATAAATCGGCTTGCTATTTATATAACATTTTATTTGATAATTGATTAGTCCTTAATCCTCTTGCTAACCAAAATTTTACTTGAGTATTATCGGTTCAAATAATGAAATGACTATTAACAATTAATAACTTGAATTTTTTTACAGTTTTTACTATTGCTAAAAATTCTTTTCAAGTTGAGTAGTACTTAGTTTGGCTTTCATTAAATTCTCCACTAGCATATCTAGTAATAATTTCTTGTTTTTTATTATTTACATGATAAAGGGCAGCGCCCTAATAATTTTCTGATGCGTTAGTATAAATGATCCATTATATATTTTTTTAAGTCGAGATTGTTAGTTTTGGTAAGTTACTACATAAATTCTTAATTTTCTATATAAGTTGCTCAGTTTCTTCATTCCATTGCCAAGGAGATTTTTCTTCAGCTAATTTAGTAAGTTTACCAATATATTTTGATAGATGGGGAATAAACTTTCTAGCTTAGTTTACTAGTCCTAAAAATGATTGTAATTCTTTTTTATTTGTAATTCTGGTAAAGTCTTTTACTTTTTGACTAATATGTTCTTGTAATTCTATTTCATTTGAACTGATATAATGTCCTAAAAAGCTTATTCTTTCCTTCCTTAATTCTACTTTTTTAGGTGAAATATTGATTCCTTTTTCTTCAACTATCTTCATAAATTGATCTAGATGTTCTTCATGTTGTTCCTTATTTTCAGAAAATATTAGAATATCATCTATGTATATTATAGCAAAATCTTTAATGGGTGCTAAAAGTTTTTGTATATGTTCTTGAAATATACTTAGATTATTATGAAATCCCATTGGTAATACATTCCATTCATATGATCCTTCAGAGGTTAGAAAGACGGTATATTTCTTACTTGGTTCTTCTAATTTTATTTGAAAAAATCCTGATTTACAATCAAATTTACTGAAGATTTGTTTTCCTCTTATTAGATTGAATAAAAGTTCAATCTTTGGAATTGGATATCAATTTCTAACAGCTAATTCATTTAGTTTTTTGTAATTAATAACCATTCTAGATTTATTTCTTCTTATTTCGACATCGCTCATGACAATCATGGCTGGTGAACAATAATTTGATCTACTTTCTCTAATTAAATTATATTGTTTCATTTCACTTAGATGCATAATGAATTCTTGTTTATCTTTTGGTGTCCAGGGATATGGTTTACTACAAATCTCTTTATTGTAATCAAGTAATTCTATTTTAGCATATGGTTTTGATTTTTCCTAATGGATTAAAGGGTTTTCACTATAATTTTCGAGTATTCTTTCTTCACTGGTTTTTTGTCTTTCGATATTTCTTAATGATTTTGTGGCTTGAATATCAATAGCTTCTTTATTAGGGATAAATTGGATTTCGTTTTCCAATTGTTTCCTTTTAAAGTTTATGTCAGTTCTATTATATGGATTTTGTATCCTAATTGCTTATGCTTGATGTTTACATGGTGTTGTTAATATTAAAATCTTTTCGGTGAAATGTAGAGGCATATATTGTCCTAGAAAGTCCATTCCTAAAATTATATCAGGAGTGGTTTCATTATATTGGTGTAAAAGTGGAATCTTTAGTTCATATTCTCCTATTTGTATTGGAATATCTTTAGCAAATAATTCAATAAAATGTATTTCTTTTCCAGCACTACTCATTCTTATTGGTTTATCTCTTTTCCATAATTCGGGGGGTAATATGTTGTATTTGGCTGTTGTAATGTTGATGCTTGTCGAGGGATTACTCTGATCTTCTGTCGGTCTTTCTTTGTCTTTACAGTAGATGCATATATGGAAAGGATATTCTGATAACTATTGGCATATTCTTCTCTTTGTGTCTTCAGTATTATCCATTTGATTTGTTTTTATTTTTTCATAAAATGTAGTAAATAATCGATGCTTTCTACTTGTTCTTCCTACTGAGTAAATACATGTGTTTTGAGCTGTGAAGTATATCCATTGGACTTCCTCACTAGATAGAGTTCGATTCATCTCTGAGAAAATAGTGTCAAATTCTTGGGCTCTAATTTTTGAAATAAGAAGGCGGAATTCTTTCTGATCAATAGAGGATTTTTCGGATTTTTCGAATTCGAAGGATTTTCTTGTTGTTCCGAATTTAATGAGATTAATTGGTGGATAAAATTTTTCTGGGGTTATTTCTGCTACTGTGGAATAACATCTCATATATATAGTATACTGGGTGATGATATTATGATAATGTTTGGCTGCTTCTTCGACGGCTTTTGGTAACAGAGATAATTCTGAGAGTTCTTTGGAGGGATATATGCAGTGAACTAATCCGTAACTAAATAAAGTATGAACTAATTGTGGGTTAGTGCCAGGATTAATGACAGCTTTGTTTATGGAATAATGGGAGATATACTTAATGGTTGGTGTGGATATGTGGCCTTGATTAAGCTTTTGGATAATCATCTGAAAATAATCGAACTGTTCCTGGAGTCTTCTTTGAACTGGGTTTAAGAGGTTTAAGGTTGAGGATGATGCTATTTGTGGATTGGATTGGGCTGTTGGTGGACTGGATTGGGCCTTTTCTTAGGCTTGTTTGGTTTCCTGTTCTAGGATGGCTAAAAATGATGGAGTAGATAGAATATAAGTTGATGGACTTTGAGGCGTCGATGGAGGAGTTAGAGTAGGGGAAATACTCATTACTTATTTTTCTAATTGGATTAATCGTTTTTCTAACTCACCAACATGGGAACTGAAGTTACCCATAGCTTGAGTGAGATAATTCACAGTGCTATTGATACTATTCGTTTGATTAGTTGTCTGTGATGATAGAATATTGATATTTAATTCGATAGCGTTTATTCATGCAATAATGTGGGGATAAGAAGTTTCCTCTTCTTGTTGCGGATTACTAGTAGCTTTACTTGTTTGAGATGACTGCTCCATCTCTGCTCAAGAAATCAGCAATCAAATAAGATAATTTAACAGAATAATTGTAATTGGTTGTCTAACTGGTTTGTATAATATTATTCTTTTCATTTTTTAATCGTTTTCCTTTTGATTTTTCTTTTCATAGTTGAGAAATTCTTTCATCTAATTTTGATTTTCTCCTTTTTATTTTTATTTTGGGTTTTAAACCATTCCCTCTTTCTTTTATTTCTTTTGTGGTTATATTTTGTTTGTTGATAATGAAATTCACAATACTTACTGAGAGGAAATAAAGATTTTAATGGACATCTCCAAGCATATAATTTTTTCTTGTTATTTGAGGTTCGTGAACATCTATATTCATTTCCTGATACTAGATCTTTAGTATTAAATTCAGCTTCTCTGTATTGTTCAGTTAAAGCTCCTGGATTATTAGGTTTAGGTTTATGAAGCTCTTTTTCCTTTGTTTTTATTTTCTACTTCTAATTCTTTATTTTTGTTTATATCGTTTAATTCGCTTAATTCTTCTATACTATCCAATTCTAATTCTTCCCATATTTTTTGAAATTCTTCAAAATCTAATTGGCTAAATTCTTCAACTTCTTTATTTGTGGGGTTAGTTTCTTTTTCTACTTCCTACATCATATTAATTTCATCTTCTTCAGAAATATAATTATATTCTTCGCTTTCTTCACTAGATGTGGATGTGGATTCTGTGTTAATGTCTAATTCTACGGCTAATTTTTCTATTTTATATATTTCTATATCAGAACAATCTAATTTTTCATTTACATAGCTATTTAATTCAATTGGTTCTAGATTATAATCTTCAGCTATTTCTATAAGATTTATTACTTTTTTATTTCTTGGTGTTTTACAATCTGTTGCTATATGTCCTAGTTCTCCACAATTATAACATTAACATTTAGTAGGATAATTTCTATATTTGATTTTTCTTTGACCTTTCTTATAGTAATTTCCTGGTGTAAAGGGTTTTCTAAATTTTGATTTCTCTTGGAGTTTTGATTTTGGATATTTTCTAAATTTATATTCATAACGTTTATAGGGTTTTTTCTGATATTTTCTTATTGGATATTTTTGTTTAGGTGTACATCCCTATTTATGAGGTGTTTCGAAATTATTACATTGAAGGATTAATTTATTTGTTTTATAATATTTATGATTTCTCCAAGCTTCCTTGCATTTATTGGATAAATATTCCCTAAGAAAATCTTCTCTTCGTCCCATGGTGTCTACATATGGCGTTAAGTCTATTTTATCATTAAATGCTCTTCTGTATTCTGTTATAATTGAATCTGATAATAATTTTGGTAATTTGTAATAGAATAAATCTAAGTAAAATCCTTTTTTGTTCATAATTACTTAATCTAACTTCATAATAATACTTTTGATATTCACAGATAGACTAATTTAAGATTTTTGGTTCTAGAGTACAAATTTCAATTTGATGTAATTTATTTATAGCTCTATCTATTTTTGTTCTTTCATTGGCTCTTACACTTCTTCTTAGAAATTCATTTTTTAGGACTTGTTCGTATTTTCTTAATATATATCTAATATATTTATTATATATAATATATATAATTTATATTATATAAAATATATACAATATATATAAATAAAAACATATTATATATTATTTAATTTTTAAAACATTAAAATATAATTATTAATAATAAAATTACAAATAAAAGTTTTATTAATAAAATTATATTTTTAATTATAAATTAATCTAATTCATTTACATAAGAATATTTTAATATGTATTGGTAAAGAATATGTATTATATATTATTTAATTTTTAAACTATTAAAATATAATTAAAAATAAATTTATAAATAATTATTTTATTAATAAAATTATATATATTAATTAGAATTTAATTCTTCTTAGCTTATTTGCATAAAAAATTATTTTTTTAGTCTTATTAAAAATCTTATATATATAAAAAAATTCTTAACTTATCATTTTTTTTGTCTTATATACTTTAAAGTTAAAGACGTAATTTTATATGATTTTTTATTGTTTTATATAATCCAAAATTTTATAAATTGAATCAAAGTATAACACGTAAAGAACTTTTTAAATAATAATTATATAAAAAATCTTTTATATAATATAAAATATATGTTAATGTATATAAATAGACAATTATAGTTTGTATTATAATATTATATATGTATAATTATAACTTTATTATTAAAAAATGCAAAAATTAGGACATGATTGTTATTATAAAAATCATCCCCTCTCATCCCCATGCTCCCACCTCCTCTAACAACTTGAATTCTCTACCCATAACAAAGATGGCCGTGCCGTGCAGACTTCTGAGCCTCAACAGCCCAAGGTTCCTTCATCTTCCTCCCTCCGTTTTCCGAAATTTTTGTTTGCAAACTATAAGAGTTTTCCTTCAAACAATCTATTAACTACTTATAAAAGCTTAAATTCAAACAACATACAACATGTGATCCTGGTAAGGATCCGGACATCCTTCAACTTAAGACTTGATCTGTAATTAAAAATTTATGCTGGAGTCTAGAATTCAGAAAGAGGCAAAATAGATATAAACTTTTTGGATTTGAAAACAAAGGCCGTTTTCCAGAATCCGCTGTAATTAATTGATTTTAATGGATGCTAACAGCAAAACTTGGTAAGCAGATCTTGTGTTGTGTAACGCGGTGTTGCACAGTGCAACATCTGTTGAATTTTTAGAAAACGTTAACTGTGGCTCTCCTTGTGTAGAAGGTCATGATGTATTCGGCACATTAAGCTAAGCAGAGAAACAAAACTTGGTACTATAGCTTTCCCTCGAGCAAGGACAGTAGTGGCTGGGATAAGAATTGCATTAAATGGAGTCATGTGCTGTAGACTTGTAGGTCTGGATCAGTTAAAAAGACTAGTTCGGTCTTTGGGAACCATGAAAATAATGTTAGAGGGTCCGACAGCTGGACATTTATTAAGAACAATTATTTTAGGGCCCATTTGTACATAAAATAAGATGACAAAACATATAAAATAAAAAAAAATTGTTAAAAATTAATTCTTATTTTATTTGTTTTTATATATTCATATACATATCCTGTATATTGTAAAAAGTGAAAATTAATTTTGACTTTATTGTTTTAAAAAGTTAATTTAAAGCTTAAATTTGATATAAAATTTGATAGTATAAATGAAGCAAAAAAATTTTAAATTAATTACAGTATAAGAGTCAGATTTGATACTAAAAAAATATTATTTCAATAGAAGTAGAAATGATGGGCCTGTTTGAAATTATTTTTGTTTTAATGTTTTCAAAACATATGTTTTTAAGAATAAGTTTTTGAGAACAAAAAAATTAAAAAATTCATTTGAATCATTATTTTAAAAAATAATTATTTTCTATTTTTTACCTGATTTTGTAGAACAAAAATTATAGAACACTTGAAAAGTGTTTTGAGTTTTTTATTTTTGAAAATAAAATTTTATTTTTTTGTTTTACAAAACACTTCATTAAAAATAAATTATCAAACAGATTTTTTTATTTTTTTATTCTTAAAAACAAAAAAATTATTTTACAGAATCAAATCAAACAGAGCCGATAGCTCCACAGCCTCATGCGAATATGTTTGTGCAAAGAAGATTAAAAAAAAAATGATTATCCTCAACTTGAAACTAAGGTCAATTGTAAACAAAATATTATATAAATTTCATAAAAATATTTCGTCCAATCAGACAGGCTGCAGGAGTGGCTGGGACAATAATTGCATTAAATGGGGTCACGTGTTGTATGCAGACTAGTAGGTCTGCATCAGAAAGTGTAGGTCGGTCTTTGGGGACCATGAAAATAATGGTAGGTGGTCCAACCTTGTTGGAGCTGGACATTTATTAAGAACAATTATTTTAGGATCTATTTTTACATAAAATAAAATGACAAAAGATATAAAATAAAATAAAAAATAATTTTTATATTTTTATTAAAAATAGTAAAAATAAGTAATAATTTTTTTCCTTCAAATAACCTGAACGCACAGAACAAAATGTTACGTATTTAGAATTTATTTTTATTAAAAAAATAAATTAAATTGAATAAAATTAAGTATCTGTGAAAGAAGTTTTGACTGTGCCGTTTTGCAATCTAATGTTTGATTCCATTGCGAATAACAGTCAAAAAGTCGTTTAACACTTGTAGTCACCAAGGACAAAACTCTGACATTTTTTCTTATTTTATTTGTCCACATTTTGTAATACAGTTATATTATGTGGATACATTCTAAACATTATTATAATAATACTAAATTTTAAATATAACTTCATCATTCATGGTTAAAAACATCGTGTGCAGTCATTAAATTTATATTTTAATTAAAAATGTTAAACTTAAAAAATAGCATGTTCGTTATTATTGAATTTCACAATTATCTCTTGGATGAGCACAATAATCAATTTAATGCAGACACTTCTCCCCTGGGACGCAAGTGGATCCTTTATGCACAGTGCGCTACGCATGAAACGTACAATTTCCCATGTGATATCAAATCTTGCCCGTTCATGTCAGAGTCAATCTCAGTCATCTACTAGCAAAAAGAAACTCTAGAATGCTGCGTGTCCTCCTTCCTTCTTTAGGCGTTTTGCTCTGTTCCATTAAGGCAGGAAAATAGTGCTTTTCACGGGCAATTTCACAAAGCGCCGTCAACGCGGGAAGCCATGCACACAAGTTGAAGTTAGAAGGTAGAAGGTAGCTCACTTAAGCGCTTGCCATACAATTTTTTTTTGGATACATTGTGAGGCTTGCAAATAGGATGAAGGTGTCAGAATTATCGAATAAGTCTGGTAGGTTGAAATCAATTTTATTTTTATTTTAAATAAAAATAAACTAATTTATGATCTACACAAATGTATCTGGCTCATTTGTTAAATTAAACGATCATCTTATTTTGAATTAAATATTTAAAAATTTGATTAATATAGATAACAGTATAAGCCTTAATCTATAAGCTCATAATAAGAAGATATTAAAATTTATTTAAGGTTGGTTAAGTCCTTTCTATACTCATATTAATTCTAATTTCACAATTTGTCCCATTAAAAATTTGGTACAGAGAAAGCTTTAGTTTCTATGAACCTTCAAGGATTCAAAATTATCAAATTGATTTTACAAGTCTACAACGATGTCTTTCCCAAGTAAGCAAATTTGGTATCTTAATTTCATATTTCTTTTTTTTTTTTCAACGTGCAACCAAAACACACTTATGTTGCAATCAAATCTTGCCCGTTCATTTTAGAGTCAACTCAGTCATCTACTAGCAAAAAGAAACTCTAGAATGCTGCGTGTCCTCCTTCCTTCTTTAGGCGTTCTGCTCTGTTCCATTAAGGCGGAAAGGTAGTGCTTTTCACGGGCAATTTCCCTAAGGATGCATTGTGAATTTTTGTTTGGATACATTGTGAGGCTTGCAAACAGGACGAAGGTGTTAGAATTACCCCATAAGTCTAATGGGTTGCAATCAATTTTATTTTTATTTTAAATAAAAATAGACTAATTTATGATCTATATAGAATGTATTTAGACTCATTTATTAAATTAAATGATCATATTATTTTGAGTTGGATATTTAAGAATTTGATTAGTATAAATAATAGTATGAACCCTTACTCATAAGCTTATAATGGGAGGGTACTAAAATTTATTTAAGATTAGGTAGGCCTCCTTTATACTTATATTAATTCTAACTTCACAACTTGGCTCATTGAAAATTTGATATAGAGAAAGTCTTAATCTCTATAAACTCTCAAAGATTTAGAATCATCAAATTGATTTTGACAAGTCTACAACCATGTTTTTTACAGGTAAGCAAATTTGGTATTCTAATTTCATATGATTATCACACATTCATTCTAGCAATTAGTATCAGAGCATACATGATATGATTTAGGATCCAATGGTTGATTTAAGGACATGGTTATATGTTTAAATAATTAACCTTTTACTATTTATATCTACGTAAGTTTTAGTATCTTAAATTGGATGATTTTCAAAAATTGGAACATGAAACCTTGAGGTTTTGTTAGAGTTTGAAATTGTGAATCAATTGATATCTTAAATTTGAATTATTATCCACTATGGAAGGAATTTCAAAATTGAATTTCAATTTTCATAAATTACTTCAAATTGATAAATGATATTCGAATATTATGTTCCTTGTGATGATATGAGACAAACCCACACACCAATTGCAACATAAATCAAACTTTGCCATCACAAATTACTTCAAATTGATGAATGATTTTGGTCAAGAGAGGACTTTTTCTTGCAATTTTCAAAGCATTAAAACCGTGTAATTTGTGGATTAAATTTGGAGATTTGGGTATCAATATGTTTCAGATGAAATTGTGGATGAAACACACATAGAAATTGCAAAAAACTACGCATTAAGAATCCTAGAACTGAGGTGAACGAAGCTCGGCTGAAAGGGATATTTTTGGTTTTGAAAACTTATAAATTCATAATAAAAATTGGGGATTTCGGTACTAATGAATTTAGGATGAAGTTATGAACGAAACACACAAGAAAATCATGACAGAAACGCTTGAAAAACTCCCAGATCAGTGGTGCATCTGTGCAGGTCTGCAAACCCATTTTTTGGATGCAAGTTGACTTGCTGAAGGAAGAAGAAGTAACCCTTCACACAAACCCACTCATGGCCCAGGAAAGTGAGGGAAAGTGTGCATTTTATAGGTGAAAATTTTCAATGCCATTTTTTGCATTATAATCCATATTTTAAATATGATTTTTTGAAATATGTTTTATAATTTTTAAACCACAATAAATATTTATTATATAAATATTAATATATAAAATATATTTTAATGTCCATTTGGATAATATTTTGTAAGGTGATACATTGAAAATTTAATTTATTATATTTTAAACCTCATAATGATGTTCACTCTCTCTATATAATAATGTATATTTATGTACTCTTAGCCTAAAATATATGTTCTAATATGTTTATTTTTGGAAAAATATAATTATATTCTAACTATATAAATGTAGAGCCTATTTGGGAATGCTATTAAATTTATTTATGGCCAACAGGGGGTTATATTTGGTTACATCTCCTTAAGGATTGCATCATGATTTTGGGCAAGATGAAATTAATTCCTGTGCCAAGATTTTTTATTAATTATTATGAATGGTTATCACCAAAGTGGAATTACTCTTATTAATTCATGAAATTTCCTTTATAATTTGAGGAGAGCCTCTGATTATCTCATGTTATAACCTACCCAAAAAGAATTGTTGTATGTTATAATTAGAAATTGATTTGGGATGAAGTTATTGGGGAATATATTGGTCTAAAATATTTATCTGTCTAAAGGGGATAAGTATTTGAACCTAGCGTATTCTCATTTATTAACTCATCTGAGGTTCTGATATAGGTTATGATCTTGATTTGTATATTCTACTCGAAAGGGAATGTACTATTATGCAGGCTTGATTGTGATACTCATTTTGATTAAATTGCCTTTATTGTTTATTCTAATGCATTTTTATTTTGCAGTTACTTTTTCTATGAATAATTGTTCTGTTTTAATTGAGATTTTAACTTAATCAAATTATAATAAATAGAAGCAAGACTTACAATTCTCTTTAAAAATTGTTGATCTTGATTTAGTATTACATGTGAGTAAGCTAGAAGTAAATGAGAAGAGTACAACTGAACATAAAGAATTCTTAGCCAAATGAAAGAGATCCAATAGACTTAGTTTGATTGCCATTAAGAATACCATCTTTGAGCATGTACTTAGTAGCTTGCATGAAACCACAAGTACTAAAGAGTTCTTTACAGTTTTGAGAGAAAGGTATCAAGTATTTAATAACTTTAAGTTTGAGTATCCAATGAAACAGCTGACTAACATGAGGTATGACAATAATGAAGGAGTAAGAGAATTTATTTTAAAGATGCTTCATATCCAAACCAAACTAAAACCCTATAGTATTGACCAAAATGAAATCTTTATTTTCTCACATGCCTTGAATTGCTTGCCAACTGAGTTCACACAAATCAAAACTGCCTATAATACTTTTAATGAGAAGTGAACCACTAATGATTTTATTACTAAATGTGTGGCTGAAAAAGAGAAATTAAAAAAGGAAAAGAGTAATTTATCTCGTGATTTAGCCCTCTTGACTTTCTATGGTAAACTCCATTTTGGTAAAGGTAATTGGAAATATAAGAAAAATCAATTTAATACTCTTCATAAGAATTAGAGTTCAAGAAAACCAAGTAGTGGTCAGTACCATAATGTAAAGGGTCCTAAACCAACTCCCATAAAAAAAAAATATGGTGTTTCTAGTGTAAAGGAAATGGGCATAAGAAAAATGATTGTACAAAATTCAAGGCTTGGTTAGAGAATAGCAAAATTCTGAAAGTAATCCTTTAGTCTTTGTTTGTTATGGTCTAACTTAGTTGATGTCCCTATTGATTCTTGGTGGCTTGATAATAATTTTACAACCCATATTGCTGTGTCTTTACAGGGATTCGAAAACTTGAGGAGACCAAGTCTAAGAGAAAACAAGCTGAGTGTGGGAAATGATCTTGATGTAATGGTAGAGTCAATGAGAGATGTCAGTTTAGTTTTAACAACTAGATATGAAATTGTTTTGAAAGATATTTTTTATGTACTTTCTTTTAAGAGAAATTTAATTTCTATTTCTTATTTAGATAAGTTTGGTTTTTGTTTTACTTTCGGTAATGGAAACATAAATTTAACAATAAACTCCTCAATCATTAGTTATGGATATTTAGTGGATAGTTTATATGGATTATCTTTGGTTTTTGACAATATTTCTTTATTTTTAAATATAGAAAATGTTGTTGCCAAAAGGACTAAAATTAAAAAAAAATCCACTTTATTATGGCATAAGCACTTAAGTTATATTTCTAGGAAAAGAGTTGAAAGAGTAATTAAAAATGGTATTTTGCCTTCCTTAAAATTTGATGATTTGGGGACTTGTGTGGATTGTATTAGAAGAAAGTTTACTAAGTATAAAAGGAAAGGTGTGACTAGAAATTCAAGTCTTTTAGAAATCATTCATACAAATATTAATAAACTCTTTTTTCTACTATTTGTGGTAATAGGTATTTTATTACTTTTATTGATAATTTTTCTTAATTTGGCTATCTTTATTTAATTAAAGAAAAATCTAATGCTCTTAAGAAATTTAAAATTTTCAAAATTGAGGTAGAAAAACAATTAGAAAGAGTAATTAAGATAGTGAGATATGATCGTGGTAGAGAGTATTATGATAGATATGATGCCACAGGGTAACAAATAGGACTTTTTACTAAATACTTGTAAGATTGTGGAATTATTCCACAATACACCATGCCTAGTAGCTTTGAACACAATGGTGTAGTTAAAAGATGTCATCTCACACTTAAGGACATGATGAGGAGCATGATGAGTAGATGTAACTTGTCAGAATTTTTGTAGGATGAGGCCTTGAAAATAGCCCTTTACATACTGAATAAAGTTCCTAACAAATCTATGCCAAAAATACCTTTTGAGCTTTGGACGGGAAGAAAGCCCAGTTTGAACCACTTTTGTGTTTGGGGTTGCGCAATAGAAGTTAAAATTTATAATCCTTTAGAAAAGAAGACAAACGCTAAAACTAATCGTTACTTTTTCATTGGATATTTGGACCGCATTAAAAGGTATAGGTTCTTTTGTCCCGGAAGAAGTGCCAAAATTGTAGAATCTATGAATGCTAAGTTTTTGGAACTTAATGTAGCTAAACCCATTATTCCATCTCATGCAACTAGTATGGAAACCCCTGAGTTTGTCTCTTTGCCTCTGTTTATTCTTGATAATAGCATATTATCTAATACTCTTATTGAAAATCACCTTCTAATTGAGAATATTGTTAATCCTCCTATTGAAGGTGTAGTAGATCCACTTACTATGGTTGAAGTTCCACAACCAATTGAACAAATGCCTATAAGGAGATCAATTAAACAAAGAAGGCCTACTATCATTGATAATTTATGGTTCATCTTAGTGAATTTGCCTATGATGTTAAGAATATTGTTGACCCTAAGAATTATAAAGAAGCTATTTCTAGTCCTTAGTCTAACATGTGGATAGATGCTATGGATGAGGAAATGAAATCTATGGTTAACAATAAAGCATGGGAACTTATAGAATTACTTGATAATTGCAAGTCAATTGGTTATAAATGGGTATTTAAGACCAAAAGAAAAGATTCACAAGGAAAGATTTAGAGATTCAAAGTTAGACTTGTGGATCAAGGCTTTACTAAAAAAGAAGGCATTGATTTTAATTAGACATTTTCACTAGTATCTACCAAATATTCTTTTTGAATTTTTATGACACTCGTAGTTCACTTTGACTTAGAGTTATATCAAATGGATGTAAAAATAGTCTTTTTGAATGGTGACTTGAATGAAGTAGTATATATACAACAACCTAAAAGTTATCAAGCAAGAGGTAATGAGCATCTAGTTTGTCAATTAAAAAGATCCATTTATAGTCTAAAACAGGCTTCTAGATAATGATATTTAAAGTTTAATGAGGTAATAATTTCTTTAGGTTTTAAAGAAAATAAGGTCGACCAGTATATATACATCAAGGTTGATGGTAGTAAATTCATCTTCCTTATACTATATATAGATGATATTTTATTTGCTAGTAATGATCTTGGTTTATTTCATGAGACCAAATGCATGTTGACTAGGTTCTTTCATATGAAGGATTTTGGTAAAGCATCATTTGTGTTGGGAATTAAAATTTAAAGAGATAGATCACATTATATGCTTGGATTATCTCAAAAGGCTTATATTAATAGAGTTTTGAAGAGGTTTAATATGCAAAATTATAAACCTGGAGATGTTCAAGTCATTAAAGGGGATAAATTTAGTAAGGAACAATGCCCTAGAAATGAGCTTGAAAAGATAGAGATGAAGGATAAACCTTTTGATAGTGCATTAGAGAGATTAATGTATGTTTAGGTATGCACCATACTTGATATAGCCTTCATAGTTAGTGTTTTAGGCAGATACCAATCTAATCCTAAGAATACCCATTGGATAGTTGCAAAAAAAGTAATGAGATATTTGTAGAAAACTAAATAATATATGCTTGTATATAGAAGGGTTGACAATTTGGAGATAATAGGATACACTGATTCAGATTTTACTGGATGCCTTGATGATAGGAAATTGACTTCTGGGTATATCTTCATGTTAGCTGGGGGTACAATATCCCAGGAGAGTAAGAAGCAGACTCTAGTTGCCTCCTCCACTATGCAAGCCGAGGTTATTGCTTGTTATGCTGCTACTACTCATGTTGTTTGATTAAGAAATTTGGTCACAGAGCTTCATATTGTTGATTCTATTGCTTAACCAATAAGAATTTATTGTGACAATAGTGCTGCAGTATGTTACACTAAAAATAATAAGACTACTAGTAGTTTTAAACATCTAGAGTTAAAATATTTGACCGTCAAAGATCAAGTAAATAATAACAAAATAGTTGTTGAATATATTAATAAAGATTCTATACTAGTGATCCCTTAACTAAAAGACTTAGACCTGTTGTGTTTAAAAAACATGTTGAAAATATGGGCATTGTGTAACACCTAAAATTCATTAAAAGTATTAATCATGGATTTGGGCTAATTAAAAAGAATTATTATGAGATTAATTAGGCAAGTTATGAGAATAGAAATTTATAGAAAAATACATTATTAATGTGGACTTAAGATTCACTTAGGATAGAAAATTTAATTTAGGCCTATAATTAACTTAGACATTTAATTTAGGTCTTAAGATCAACTTAATAATACTTTGGGCCAAATGTAGAAGCCTAATCTTAGCCATGAGGAGACTCAATTCCATTTCTTAAAGGTCCAACATTGATTTTGTGCAGGCCTAATTTAGATGGACTCTTGTAGCTTGGCCTAACTCAACAAAAAATTTGAACCCACTTGGACTTAAGCCTTTGGGTCAGCCCAAGACCCAACTTAAACCCTAAACTCTCATCAACCCTCTCTCCATTTTGTAGAACTCAAGAGCATAAAAGGAATTTCAAAGGTCTAAAAAAGAGGCTATGGTTCCTTTCATGTTTTTATCATCTTCCACTTCTAGAATCAAAATTGGCTAATGTAACTTTATAAAACTTAATTCTCTCTTCTTCCTCTCCAATTTAGCTCGATTGGTTTTTCATTTGGAGTATTTTCAACTTACATCTAAATTTGAAATATGTTGTTTGGTGTTCCATGACAGATTTTTAGAAGTTGAGGTTAGGACGGATATTAGGTAAGTATTACCTTTTCATTTTGATGCATTTTCTATTGGTTTAAGGCCCCTATAGTTGACTTATAATATGGGCATGGATTTTGTGCGAATTTGTTTAGAATTTGGAGTGTTATTCTGAAGTTTCTGGTGTAGGGATAACTAAATCCGAATTTGAAGTCTTGTAATGGTCGAGTAAGTATTTTCTAGGTAGTTTATAGTGCTTAGGTCTTATAGTATTTGATTTATGTTACAATTAACATATAAGGATATGTTTCATTTGATTTAAGATCTTTAGAGTATGGGAATTCATCTTTGGCTTTAGAATTTAACTCATTTGAATGAGATAATTTGGGTTAATGTTAATTCCTTACATATGTCTACTTTAATTTTATATTTGTTCCACAAGTATGATTTTAAATGAATAATGAATGGTCGGCTATTTGAGTTGTATGTTTGGACCTTGTGTGAGTCTATGGTCGAGTTGTGGTACAGGTACCACCCATGCATCATGCTTCGATTGGGCACTAGATTTTAATTAGACCCTTATATGCATGAGCCCAGGTTGTACTTGTAAACATCATATTTTGTTTGGGCCGCTGTTTCCTTTTGTTTATTATTTAGTTATGTCAAGGGGCAATCAAATTATCCCAGACAAAATACGTGTTCTTATCTTTATTTATTTCTTATGCAAAAAAAATCAAAAATTATATTTTCAATTTTCTTGCCTAAGAAACAAGTAAAGAGGGACAACTGCGAATATCATATTTTGTCCGGTTATACCCTAAAAATAACAATAAAATTAAATTAGTAAAATATTAGAATAATAATAATAATAATAATAATAATAATAATAATAATAATAAAGAAAATAAAAGAAAAATAAGAGAAAGAAAAAGGAGAAAAAAGAAAGAAAAACAAATCAATTTAAAAAAAAGAAGAGAGATCAAAATTAAATCACAAAAAAGAAAAAGAAAAAGAGGAAAAGCCCCAAGGAAAAAAGAAAAAAAAAGAAAAAATAACTAAAAAAATAAAAAATAAAAAAAAGAATTAGAGGCCAAGCAAAATAGGATCTTTTAGCATCTATTTCTTTAGCTTATTAATCTTAACACCCAATACCAAAAAAAAGGGAAAAAGATAATAGTAAAAAAAATTTAAAATAAAATTCATAATCTCCATATTTTCAAAACCCATACAACTCCAAGCCCACATAATATAATTAGCCTAAACAAGCCCTAACAAAAAAAGAAGAAGAAGAGAAGCCCAATACCATAAACATATAACCCAAAACTCAAAAAGAAAGAGATAAAAAATGAAAGTGACAATTTAAAGAACCAAAAATAGGGGCCCAATGAGCTGGTTTTGAAGCCCATATCCAAAGCCCGAATAGAAAAGTCCAAAAAAAATAGAGCAATCTAATCCATGATCCATTTTATCAATCCCTACCTGGTTTTCTCCTCCTTGATGACTCTAGGGGGCCACATTCACAGCAAAAAATACGTACACACAGACGTGCAAGAACACTCACAGGAGACATAGAGGCACAAACAGCAAACAAACATAAAGGGTAGAGAGTGCAAAAGAGCAGAGAGGGAGAGAGACAGGGATTTTAGAAAAAAAAAAAGAAAAGAAAGAGAGAATCGAGGCTAAGAGAACTAAGGAAGAAGGAGACGAAGAGATGAGAGGAGAAACTGGGGAATGCTCTGGGGTGGATTGGTTTTGGGTTTCAGTGAATCAAAGGGAAAAGAGGAAGCGAAAGAGATAACCAGGGAAGAAGCTTTTGATATGGAGAAGCGTGAGATGAAATAAGAGAAGGAGAACTGAGGGAGAACAGGGAGAAGAGAAGGTTTCTGGAAAGAACAGAGATGAATGATAGATTGAAGGGAAGAATAGGGAGAAGAGATCGAGAAAGAAAAAATGAGAGTATAAGGAAGAGAGAATAAAGTGAGTTTGAGAGAGAGGGAGAGAGGCTGAGTTTGAGAGGAGTTGAGAGAGAGAACAAGGAGCAACGACAATTTGTACCTATTCAAGCTAAGGAGAAGGAAGCCTGGAGGAGAAGGCTCCTTTGCAAAGGATCCTTCATCAGAGATTCGATGCTTTCTTAGATTGAGACTCCTAAGACATCGAAGAAGCCCCCTTCACACTATCTTCCTAAGATCAAAGATGGCTGTTCCCTATGAGTTTTTGGGCTTTATTTTCTATGAAAAGTACATTTCTCTAGTTTTTCATCTTTATCTTTTCATTCTCATAGTCATCTCCTTCCATGGATTAGATTGTTGTTGCGTGATATTTGATTCTAACTTTCGTGATCCATATTATCTCTACTAGTTTGTTTTATTCATATGGTACTTAGTTTTTTTAATTGTTGCACTTCAATAATGTGTATCAACTCTGTTCTTACTTAAAAGGTATAGGGATGTATTGCTAATTGTTGAGTTAAGATAAAGAGTAAAGGGGTTTACAGCTTGGCCACTTTGAATGCTTCTGAAATGTGTTCTTAATGTGCAAAGTTGCTCTTCTTAGTTTGATGGCTTCTAATAGATCATGAGTATCAGTTGAGATTTTGATTCTGGTTGTTTAGCTTGAATGGGTGAATGATTTTTTGCTTATTAGTAACGCTTTAGATATATTTTTTGTTAAACTCTCTCCAGATGAATCTCAGTTTAGCAGTTGATCTAGACTCCTATTTGATATGAAAATATTGGATGTTTGTTGTGATTATAGGTCTAAATCCATACTTGGCATGTGTCCTAACTCAGCAATTGATTATAGGCTATGTTTCCTACTTAATATGTGAGTCTTCACTCAATAAGCCTGAAGTGATGCATTTCTCTAGTTTTTCATCTTTATCTTTTTGTTCTCATAGTCATCTCCTCAGAGGGATTGGATTGTTGCTATGTGATATTTGATTCTAACTTTCACGATCCATATTATCTCTACTAGGGTACTTAGTTTTTTCAATTATTGCACTTCAATAATGTGTATCAACTCTATTCTTGCTTAAAAGGTATAAGGATGTATTGATGATTGTTGAGATAAAGAATAAGGGGGTTTATAGCTTGGCCACTTTGAATGCTTCTGAACTATGTTCTCAATGTGCAAAGTTGCTCTTCTTGGTTTGACGGCTTCTGATAGATCATGAGTATCAGTTGAGATCTTGATTCTAGTTGGTTAGCTTGAATGGGTGAATGATTTTCTACTTATTAGTAATGCTTCAGATATATTTTCTGTGAAACTCTCTTCAAATGAATCTTAGTTCAGTAGTTGATCTAGACTTCTATTTGATATGAAAATACTAGATGTTTGTTGTGATTATAAGAAGCTCTCTTAGTGTGTTAGGAACTCATATGAACTCTTAAACATAATAAAATATGGTTAGGGTTCATGGTAGAGTTTAAGGCGCAATCAAAATCCTAAATTCCATAACTTGCATTCTAAAGCTCCTTTTTCAATTCTAGTTGTATATTCTTAATCCTTACACTCCATAACCTTTAGTTCCATCAAGAACACATAAAGAAAACTCTCATCCTTACTTTCTCTCTCTAAACTGAAGCTTAAATAGTTTGAAAATACAAAATTTTGCAAGTGTTTCAAGTGAAGTCTTACTTAAAATGGAGCTTTCTTTGAGTAGATTATTTTCTTGAAAAGAGTTCCTTTTCGGCTTGGATTAGACCTGAATCTTCAAGTTTTCAAGAAAAGAAAATCACCATTAGAGAGCTTTTAGAGAGAGGAACAACTTTTTTAACTGACGTGAGATGAAACGGGGCCGTTTACTTACCTAAATGAAAGTTTAAACTTCTTTTCTCTCCCCTTCTTAATGTCACGCTATTGCTACCCATGTTTCTCCAAATGGAAGTTTGGAGAAGGTGATGAGGTGTAATCTTACTTAAGAAGCCGCTTTTACAATTTTTTAAAACAACCATTTTACCCCTACATGCCTGTTTGCTCTATTTATGCTCATTTTAACTTCTTTTTGAGAATCTTCTTTTCCATCATAAAATTTAGATTTTCTAATTTATAAAATGCCTTTGGTTTCATCCAAATTGGATTTAAAACCTTCCTAAACAAATTGGTCAAAGTTTGGGTCAACTGACATTGGAAAATGTCCACCAGAGGGGCTTTAGTTGTTCCAGGGCTTCCCATGATTTTTAGGGCTTTTAAAAATTTTAGAGAACTCAAAAATTTCATTTAAAAAGCCCTCTTGTGAGAATTTTAAAATTTATTTAAAATGACAAAAAATGCCTTTACGTTTTGTAAACCTTTCATTACATTTTATTTCTTCATTCTAGTTCTGTTTTTATTTCTGTTTGAACTCGGGATTCTTATTTTTAGCAGTCTAGAATGCTTCTCAAATTTTTTGGGACCTTAACTAAGCCATTTCGAAGGACTTGCTTTTGTATCCAGTGAATTTCATTTATTTATAGAGAAATCATACATTACGTTTCTCGCATTTTTTTTTCATTTTCAGAGAACCAAATATTACAGAAGGGGAGTTGCACAGAAGGATTGAGGGATGATGAGACAAGATGCTCAATGGATTTTCCTTATCTTCTTTGTAATTCCTGTATTTTGAATAAGATGCAATATGGACTTGAGGATGATTTCTAACAGAATACACCAAAACACACACATTCATAAGTTGTTATGTGTTTGTGAATATTTTTTTATTTTTATTTTTATTTTTATCTTCATTTTATTTTTATTTTATTTTTATTTTTAGAGTTGTCGTGTGGGATCTTCTATCTCCTTAAGTATTTAGGGGTCATCTGGGGCTGTGTTTAATAATAAGTATCCTCAGTTACCTGGTTAGGTCATCAAATGTTTTGTATAAGTTTTAGGTTTCAATAATTAACACATTAAAATTAAAAAAAAATAAGAAGGAGTAAATTTTCAAAGGAAAAAAAAAGAGTTTCAAATCAAAATGAGTAGTTTTTTTTAGAAAGCAAAGTGTGCTTCTTTTCAAATTTAAAAACAAAGAAGAAGAGCGAGTTCAAATATTAATTAAAACAATATAATTTGTAGAAAACCAAATAAACTTTCTCCCTTCAAGAAATAAAAAAAAAAAAGCAAAGAGCAAAACAAAAAGAAGAAAATAAATTAATTTCTTTCTTAAACTTATGAATTATTCTCAAATTTTCTTTTGGACAAAAATTAGAGATTAAAATATATTTCATGAAAAAAGAGGAGAAATTAAAAAAAATAAAATAAAAAATATATATCATTACAAAAAAATAAATAAAGCAAAAAAAAGAAGAAGATAAAAATCTAAACATAAGCAAATCAATAACAAAAAAATTTTAAAAGACTAAAAGATTAAAAAAACCAATAAATCAATAAATCAAATAAAAAATTTAAAAAAATAAAAAGGGAAATCCTTTTTAATGTCATAAAAAATAATAAATAAATAAATAAAACCAAACAAAAACAAAAAAAGAAAACAAAAACAAAAAGAATAAAAGAGAAAAGAAGAGGAGAGAATAAAATTAATTTTGTCTTTTGCAAATAAAAACATATCAACTAATCTCAAATTCGTTGTTTGCAAAACTCCGAATAATTTTTACTCTCTTCCTCTTTACCTTAAAAAAATCAGAACAAAAAAAAAACAATAGAAAAAACACAACAATAAAAAAGCAAAGAGCATAAAAAAGAAAAGAAGGAGAGAGAATAAAATTAATTTTATCTTTTGCAAATAAAAACATATCAACCAATTTCAAATTCATTTTGTTTGCAAAACTCCAAATGATTTTTGCTCTCTTTCTCTTTACCTAAAAAAAATGAAAACAAAAACAAAAACAGCAAAAACAAAAACAAAAATAAAACACTAACTAACAAATATAGTTTTTGTGTTTGAACTATGTGGACTTTAATATAATTTGATCTTTTAGAGGGTACGTAGGTCTTAGACTCTCATCCTAGGTCAAGTCCACTTTTGTAAATAAACATTATCTTTCAATTTTTATTTCCTTAATTCCTTTTTCTTTTATTTTGATTTTAATTTTATATATTTAATTTCTTTTCCTTTTTCAACTTTAATTTTATTTCCTTGATTTTTTTTCATTTTGCATGTGATTTATTAAGGAGAATCAAAATAGAATAAATATCACATTAATTTTACACAACTAACTTAGGGTAACTGCTCTATGAATGGGTGTTGTGGGGTGTCTAATATCTTTCTACTCACAATCGACTCCCGAACCTGTATCTAGTTCGCAAACCGTTTATGTTTTTCTTAAAAATATTTTTCCAAAGTCTTTTCTTTTAAAAATTAAAATTTTGATGGCACCGAGGCTGTTTATGCCTTTATGTCTCCCATAAGTGTTCTTGCACATTTGTGTGTGTGTATTTTTTGTTATGAATGTGGTCCTTTAAAGTCGTCAAGGAGGAGAGGACCAGGTAGGGTTTGATAAGATGGATTTTGGGTTAGATTGCTCCATTTTTTCTAGACACTCTTCTATTTGGGCTTTGGATATGAGCTTCAGAACCAACTCATTGGGCCCCTATTTTTGGTTCTTTAAATTGTCACTTTCATTTTTTATCTTTTGTTTTTTGGGTTTTGAGTTATATGTTTTTGGTATTGGGCTTCTCTTTTTCTTTTCTTTTTTTTGTTGGGGCTTGTTTGGGCTAATTATATTATGTGGGCTTGGAGTTGCATGGGTTTTAAAAATATGGAGATTTTTAATTTTATTTTAAATTTTTTCTTTCTTTTTTACTATTTTCTTTTCTTCCTTTTTTTGGTATTAGGTGTTAAGATTAATGGGCCAAAGAAATAGATACTAAAGGATCCTATTTTGCTTGGCCTCTAATTCTTTTTTTTTTTTTAAGTTCTTTTTTCATTTTTTTCTCTTTTTTTTATTTTTCCTTGAGGCTTTTCCTCTTTTTCTTTTTTTTTTGATTTAATTTTGATCTCTCTTCTTTTTTTTAATTGATTTTTTTTTCTTTCTTTCTCCTTTTTCTTTCTCTTATTTTTCTTTTCTTTTCTTTTTTTCTTCTTCTTCTTATTATTATTTTAATATTTTACTAATTTAATTTTATTGTTATTTTTAGGGTATACCTAGATAAAATAAGGTGTTTATAATGCTCATTTGGGAGTTAGTGCCATGGACGAGTCTCTCCCAGTGTTATAAGCCTTTAACATATGGATTGTGATTGCTAGTATGTGATAGTAATAATTGATAGCCCAATTGTTTCATTTGCTAATATGATTGAGATTTATGATGTTTATCTAATTAAATGCATATATGTTAATTAAATTGGTACATATGAATGGAATTTACCTCTTGGTTATTGATATTTGCATCTCACCTTATTTTGTGAGTTAACTATTTTAGGTGAAAGCTTTTCAGGTAAAAATAAAGAAAAGCAAGTGGATGAATGTTCATGAGCTGAGATCATGTGTGGGGAATATCACACTCCAATTAATCTAACTTAGAGTATATGCAAATTTTGTTGTTTTTATATATAGCATTTTTATGTAATATTGTTGCCAAGTGTAAGAACTTATGGGTTTTGAAATCAAAGTGTAACTGATAAGAAAATAGACTTATATTAGTTGCAATATGATGTATGGATTCTTTTGTAACCTGATATGAAACCTTGCTGATACTAAGAATATAATCATGTGTTGTCTTGAATGATGATTCTAAACTAGTGCTATGTGGAACCCCTATTGGAATGTATGTTTGAATGATGTGGTCAGTGACTTATGCATTCCTTATTGTCAAAGTTCATGATTTGCTGATGCATGATAGTTAAATGGATTTAAAATCAATATTTGATCTCCAATTGGTTATGATAAATATGTTGAGTAATTCAAGTAGTAGAATGCCATTAAAACCTTACAAATTAAATTAAAGTGACCATAGAATGTTATTAGAGGGAGAGTTGGAATGTGTAGGACAAAATTTAGAGAGTTTAAGTGTAAAAGGGAGTTGAGCCACAACCTAAACAACTTAAGTCATGGCCAAAAGTCCATCAGAGGTAAGGAATGTCGCGGCATAAGATGAAAATTTTGCCCAGAAAAGGTAACAGAACCAAACTTTGCCGCTACATAGGTTCTTTTCACCATGGCACAATTCGAGTAAATTAAAGGGTGAGTTGCAAGATACCCTTTTGCTATTGTACTACGTAGGTTAGTCGCAGCAAGACTTGAGGCAGTGACACATCTCACCATGGTGAGAATCATGGAAAAATGAATAGTAAGTGCCCAAGGGAGAGTTTTACCATGGCACAAGAGTTCCAAGTAGTGGCGAAGAATGTCTGACCTAGGTAATAGCTCCAATAGTGAACCAAGTCGTGACGTGAGCATCCCAAGTCATGACCTAAGTTTATAAACTTGGTTTTTAAGATCTAGTAGTTAACTTAACCATGGCGGGGAAGGTCCAAGTCATGGTGTGAGTCTCCAAACTCTTGTTTTTACTTAGAAAACCTTGGATTTAATTATGGTATTGATATGTAATAATTTAGGAACAATTAAAAAATGGTTTTGGGGATAAAAAATTAATGATAGAGTAAATTGAAAGCTTTATTTGATAACCCAAATATCAAGGTTCAAATTTTTCTCGTTTTTCCCTAATCTAGCTATTTGAAAATGATTTAGGCCTTGATTCATAATCATTAACCATGCAATTAAGCTTAATCACTATAATTAGGAGTTAGGATTGTTACACATTGTAAGTTCTTTTATATGTTTGGTTAGTGGGAGTTTGAGATTTATATTATTTTCTTGTTATGTTGAACATTTTCTTTAGATACTTTTGATGTTTACATGATTTGTATTTCGATAAATTGATAATACATTAAATTTTGGTATCATGTGTTTTGCACATATGCGTCAATTGCAAAATTTTTAGAACTTGATGTTATTAGAACCACTATGCCCATGGTTGATGCCATATTAGAGTTGAGGCATGATGGTTTTTGACAAACCATACCATTTCTCTGGCTTTAAAACATATGAGAGAAATTACGAGGATTGACAAGAAAAATAATAGTTTGGCTTTTAGATCACACTGGCGTTGCTGTTTTCTTACTGCACTCCATACTAATGACTAATTGATAGAGTTAGTGACATCTGTAACTATGAAAGGTTTCATATCAATAAGAGATATTATAACTGCCATGATTCAATATTATTTGACTTTAGTTGGATGGAGTCATATTTAGATATTGCATCTTAGATCATATTTTTTTAAAATGTGGCCACATTACAAAATTAGTCATTAGCTTAAAAATCATTTTCAAAATAATTTTTTTAAATTAAAAATAGAGAATTGATTTTACCTAAGTAAAAGAATGTTATAATTATCTAATAACTCTAGTAGGTCGCAATCAATTTTATTTTTGTTTTAAATAATAATGGACTAATTTATAATTCATGTGGAATGCATTTGGGTCCATTCATTAAATTAAGTGATCCTATTATTTTAGACTAGATATTTAAAAATTTGATTAGTATGTGTAACAGTGTGGGTCACAACCCCTATGCCTATAATGGGAGGGTACTAGGGTTTATTTAAGGTTGGCTAAGTCCCTTCTATACTTATGTTAATTCTAATTTTACAACTTGCCCTATTGAGTGTTGTGATAGGGAGCATGAGTTATAGAAGAAGTTTAGTCTTTATAAACCCTCAAGGATTTAGAATCACTAGATTGATTTCACAAGTCTACAACCATGTCTTCTTCAGGTAAGCAAATTTGGTATCCTAATTTCATATGATTATCATACATTCATTCTAACAAAAGGTTATGGTGTTTCATAGATATTGTAGTTATTGAAGATATAAGAGAGTATACTGTAATATTAGAACATCTCAATATTCTACAAATGAAAAAGATTGATCATACCGATGAAGAGAATATATATTATGTGAATCTTCATTACTTTTTATTTGGTTTTTGGGTCTGAACTTGGCTGTTTATTTATTTTTATTATTATTATCATGAATGTGTGCTTTAGATATTACCCAAAATTCTATGAGATGCACGGGTGAAACTTAATGATCAATTGAACATTAAGAATTGGCTTTCTAAGTCTTGCTATTTAGATATTTAATTTAGGATGGCTGCTATGAATGGTTTTCTTTTGAATGATTTGTTTTAGTTTTGCTTCTTATTTGATGTTACCATAATAATTTCAAAGTATTAATTCTTAGTGCTTAAAGATGTTCATTAATCTTATTGAGTATACTTTTGGGTCTTAGTTCTTTGGAAACATGCTATTGCTACTCTATGTTAATACCATGAATTAGATTGTTTTGAACTTAGATTGGAATCAAATTATGTTCACAATGGCTATCATTATTGGTGTCTTTAAATAGGATTTAGCCTTGATCACTATCTTGGTTTGAACCTTGAATTTGTTCTACACTTGCTGCTGCCCCTTTATTTAGCTTGATTTTTGTGCCAAAACATTGCATTCAAATTGTGCTTTGTTTTGGGTTGAAAAGTGCTACACATGTTCATGTTTCTACATAAACTTCTTGATTTGAATTTTTTGCATGTTGTAATTCTACTGGGGTTTGAAAAATGTGTGCATATTCACATTTCTACACAAAATTCTGCATTTCAAAATTGCATATAATGCCATTCTATATTGGACCAAAAGTACTACGTGTACCTATGTTTTTGCTCTAAAACTCTGCATTTTAATTTCTACTATGTGTGGTTTTGCTTTAAGGAAGAAAGCATTGCATTTGGTCATAAGTATGTCTTACAAAATTCTACGTTTTATTGCTATGTAGCCTTTAATTCCCTTTTGCATATAAATTGATTAATAGAAATCATGAATGTTGTCTTAGTAACATGATCCTCATTTTCAAAATAGTTTCAGTTAACAGAATAAAATTCCTTTAATGCTTATATGCATTAAAATCCAATCACTTTGATACCTATTTCATTACCTGGTCTGACCAATATTTATTTGGCATGTGTGAGTAAAAATAATCCATGCTGGGGAAAACGAAGAGAAGCCGAGAGATGTAAAGGCACACACATAGATACAATTGGTTTTTGTTTGTTTTTCATATACTTGGAATGTACTTGATCGTGATATTTGATTGGATGGCCACAAGCACACAATCACAAAAATATTGCATGCTTGTTAATATTTCTATTTTATTTTTAGAATTGGCATGAGAGATGTCACATTCTAAAGTTTCTTTAAATGTTACTATAATTAAATTAATTATAAAGGAACATCCAAGAACCATTTCTAGTGAGTCTTAAAGAACTAAACCATGTGATTAGGAGCTAGTTAGTTTAATTAGTATTAAGGGGAGCTTATATGTTAAAGAAGCCTTAATGAGACATTAACTTGTATTTTGTCTAAGGTAAAAGCATAAAGGAAGGCATTTCGTAATAGTTACATATTAAGTGGCTTACATGCATGTAGTAAACAACTAAGAAATTAAAATTCAAATATTGGTCTTGTTGACGTCTCGTTATCCATGCTCATGTTGGCATAGATACATATTTGTACTTAGTTAATTTGTAGACCCTTGGTCGTGCAAACAAGAAAACATAAATGGGAATCATGTTTGTAACGCCATCATTTCTAGCTCATGTCCATCATGCCTTACATGCTAATATACATCTAGGAAGAGTAAGGTGAGATCTTCCTCATTGAATTCTTATACTTTCTTAACATTGTGGCATGGTTAAAAATTCACTTTAGTGTCATGTGGACTGAGTGAGCTCATTTTATGCATCCTCATATTTAATTGCACCATTACAACTCATTTCAATCTCAAAAACATGCTTTAAACCCATGGAAACCAAAAAAGGGTATGAATCATGCATGTTCATTTTCGGCCATGCTTGGCCTCATTTTTTGGCAAAGTTTGGAAATTCATAACTAAATATAGAAAAATCAAAAACATGTACTCTTGGTCATTCTAGAAAGCTTAAGATGTCTACTTTGTATAAAAATATGTAGAAGTCTTAAAATCCCACACATAAAGCGTTTAACATGCGAAATCATCTGAAGGTCAGAGGAGTTCCTGATATTGTCACAATTTACTGATATGAACTTCAAAAATGTCTAACTAATTCCACAAAAATCCAATGCTTGAAAATGATACCACTATGGAAATACGTGGATGTTAAATAAAGATAAAAAATATCTCTAGATCAGTTCATCAAGCCAAACTCTCAGAAATTGATGGAACAATACCTCGGGTCTGGCAAGATGACTGATACTGGGCAGAACCTTCGAAAATGCATATCATCCTCTCTAGACCTCCAAATGAGGTGCTTCCAGTTTGTACAAGTCATTGTGACTGTCTAGTTTCTGTCTATAAAATTTCGTAGCCATTGGACCATATTTTCCCCTCAAATGACACAATTTCCCAACTGACCAAATGAACAGTGCTTATGAAAATCTGAATTTCTGATACCAAGTTTGAAAAATAATAGAAAATTCCACAAACCTCCAAATGACTTAATCTTTAGCTTCCCAAAAAGCTCTAGACAAGATATAGTCACATGCCAAATTTCAAGGTAAGGAGAGGTCATTTGGTCAGACTTGGATATTATGGGCCAAATGACCAATTCCTTGTGTTAAAAGAGGCTTCAAGGGTTCAAGTTTGCCTCTCCCACCTCTAGGGCTCTATGAGCACATGGGAAAGCATCAATATAGGCTATCAAATATGGCTCAAGTGTCTAACAACCTAAATTTGCAAAATTCACTCTCCCACACCAACACATACACCTATGTGGGCAATACTAAGATCTTGCCATTCATTCCAAAACTTGCTACATCATGCATTATAAGTTCAATTCTCATATATATATATATATATATATTAAGTACATCCATTTACAAGTGCTACATCATGTACATCATTAAATTACATCCGTTGACTTAACTACAAAATAGTGACAAAATGGTGCCAACATAACTCTTTTACAATTTTTTCACCGAACTCCCTAGCTTCAAGCTTGGTGGCTCCCATCTCTTGTCTCACTTAGTCTACCTAACATGTCAGGATGGTGGAGAGGAGGAGTGAGACTCAAATAATCTCAATAGCTCATCTCTCATTCAATCATACACAAAGCATGCAAATAAGTCTCACAAATGTATACATGGGCATATTAGCATGTGAAATTATAAGAAAAGCATTTTCAACATTTGAGTAAGCCATATATAAGAAAAGTATTTTCAACATGTGAGTAGGCCATACATAACATACAAAAGCTTGCCAAGCAAATGGATTAGCCTCACCCATTCACTTGTGGAAGTTGGACTTGCCTTACCGATTCTTTAAGTGGTTCTTAGACTCAACCCTTACTCTTGGGAGTCAACCTCACTCTTAGGACACTCTTTACTTTGTCTCAACCAACTTTAGGGTTCTTGGCTCATCCTCACCATGGCTAGAGGGTTGTTGGCCTTTCCATACTCAAACAAACCAAAGCAATCACATAAAACATCATTGAAATACATAAGGCATCATCATGCTAGCATACTTTTCATGGTTCAAAACATACATACACACAAGCAAGACAATGTAAACACACATCTATGCATGAGAGAAGGTGGAGAGAGCTACCTTAGTGACTAATCATAAGCTTTCCCTTTCAATTTGTCTCCTCCTTTGTTGATTTCACAATCACCACTAGATGGGAGTGTTTCTCTTGAGTCTAAACACACAAGAAGCATGGAATTACTCTCTTAACACTTTATTCATGAAGAGAAACTAGGGTTTCTCTCTTTAGAATTCTACTAACTCTTCTTCCTCTCTCAAGCTCTCAAGAAAGGAAGTAAGAGAAAGAAGTAAGGATATGTGAATCTTGGTTTTCTTCAAGAGGGATTTTCTACTTTCCCTCTTCTGAACCAAGCTCAAAGCCTAACTATTTCACTAACTAAACCATAGGAAGAAAGGGCAAGGAGAGAAGAAAAACATGCTAAGAAGAAAAACCATGCAAATCTTACCTCTTTCTTGTTCTTTCTTCCTCCTCTAGGTTTCCCTCTCTCTCCTCCGCCCTTTTCTCTGTCTTAGAGGGAACTTAAGTCGGTTGGAAGGAGAAGAAATGAATTGAGGCATTTTAATAAGTTAAATTCTCTTTTTTCACGTTTTTCTGGACTAACCCTCGCTATGGCGAGGAATAACCCTCGCTATGGCGAGCTCGTGTCAGTCCCAGACCCCTGTTTTCGCTATGGCGCGTGCTACGGCGAGCTACGCCCTGATTTTTATATGGGATGCCTGCACTCGCTATAGCTAGAAGCATTTTTGCTATAACGAGAAGGCACTCTCGCTATAGCTAAACCATTTCTCGCTATAGCGAACATGTACATTCACTATAGCTAGGCTATAGCTAGCAGACTTAAAAAATTTTCAGCCCTTCAAAAATTTTCAGCTTCTTTTCTTTTTCTTTTTTTTTTTCTTTTTTTTTTCTGGTTGTTACAATGTTTATTAGTGATATGGGGGCTGTGGGTCATATGGCACCCACTTAAGCTAGTTGTGTATATCAAGGACCAATATTAGAGAAAACACTTAAATTAATCCAAGCATTATAAGCTCCTTGCATGGCTGGGAAGGTGGTGTAGGAATAGATAAGCAATCAAATGATAATAAAGATAAAACATTGCCACCTTGACTTTCCACTCACCTATAATGTGCATTAGTTGTTCAGTCATAACACCATCCTATGTTCAGCCGTAGGGTTATTAGTAGGAATTTGCATGTAACCTAATGACTTACATAATCTTAGGAAGGGACACCTAGCATACACGGTAGGGAAAAATAAGGGGAAGAGAAGTAGAACAATTAAATCACAAACACTCACTTGAAGGACTCCACCATATGTGTATCTATACAACCCATTCGGACACTCATACATGTAGATATATTGCTTAGCCATGAGTTCCTAGATGGTCTATTAATAAATCTTAATTAGGTGGAAGAGATAGATGTAAATATTGCCACCTTGCATAGCACCAAACAAAGGATGGGGAGGAATGAATATTAAATCAAGAAATGGAGTCCATTAGTAGTAAGAAGCATGAGGTGTCCATCACAATAATTCTCCTTCACCTTAGCCTCATTTTGACCTAGAGAAGTAGTGGTAGGAAGAGGAGAAGAAAGACTTGGACAACCATGGAAATGGAAAGGTGTAAACACAAGCCATAGATGCAAGAAACTCCACCATGGTAAGAATATGAAACCTAATCCATCTTCAATTGTCTTCTATCCCATTTAGTTAAAATTCTGAATGGGAATACTATTTTGTTGGGATAGCCATAGAAAGCCAAGGAAACAAACCTTAAAGGGACTCGAGAAGGAGCCATGAACAATTCAAGGTGAATGTCTAAACTATTCCGCTTGTAAACTAAGCAAACCGGGAGCTAAAGTGGAATGGAAAGAAAATATTATACACCTAATTGGCCATAAGAATAGCATGCTAGAGATGTTCTAAATTGCATAATAGAAATGGTGCAAGAGAGCAGGACATAGGAAAGGTGTTTAGACACTAAATGGAACCATACAATTGGCTATTATACAAAGTGCACATATATATATTGCCACCACTTGAAATTGATGTGCTGAAGATAAGAAAGTTAGTGATTGGAGATTAAATTGCAATGTAAATAAGAATTAGGGATTGAACTTCAAAGCATTAGGCCACACATAAATAATTTAGATAGTCACTAACTAATGAGAAGAAAGAAAATAAAGATGTAATTGTTTACAATTAAGAAATCCAATCTCCAATTAACAAAAGGAAATTACGAATTTCATTTAAGGAATTAGTAGCTTAATTGAAATGCAAATATTGGCCATGAGCTGTTCTTAATGAAGGCAATGTGTGACTGAAATTTTAGGAAAACAAATGGAGTAACAAGAGCTAAGGAATAACTCGACGTAACAACGATAACGAAATAGGTAGTTAACACTGTATTCATTTTGTTGTTTATGTTCTTGCACTGGATGAATTTTGAAGTTCTTATGCTGTGTATGATTGTATAGATATCTACTAAGGTAACTCTTATGAGTATTAGATTATTGTTATTGGCCAATAATCGAAGCATGGCAGCCTAACGAATGATAATATGCTGTTACCTAGACATTACGTGCTCCAGCATTAAAGTATATATCGAATGTATCTTGGATAGTAATATGTGCTATCTATATGTATGCTTCTTGAATACATTGTTATCTACTAAGATTTTATCTCATTATAAACCTAACCATTTTCCAAGTGTTAATTATACTATAGACGGAACCAGACAAACAAAGAATAAACAAATCAACCGATAGGCTTCATATTAGGTGAAATTAGTCTTCTGAATCCTTTGAATAATGTTGAATGTAAAGCTTGACTCTAGTTGAGGATGTAATATTGTAATTTTAACCTCTTTTGATCTGTATGCATATGGTACGTGAGGAACTTTCTATATGACCTGATGACTACATCTAATAGAAATGTCAAACTCCATGTAAAAGTAAACTTTAATTAGTATCTTTGCATGAAACTGATTATCATAATTATAGGAAAAACTTTATAATAAGGTTGTATATATGGCCAAATGAGAAGAGACCACTGTGAAATCCAAATAAGGACTCCTTGAGTGGATTGAAAATGACAAAGCATACTTGGGTTAATGTTGTATTGAACTGCATTGTAGGAACTTAACATTTGCCTTTAGTAGAAATAGTTAGAGAAGGAATTTAAAGTCCAAATTTTTATAATAGGTTTTCTACTTCTTGCACTTGTTATCTGGAAAGTTATAGAGTTTTTGGAACAAGATAGATCATGAAAATAACCTACTAATTCCACCTAACTTCTGTATGGGACAGGTTTAAGCAGATTCCATAATAAATCTTGTTAAATAGGTAAATGAAGGAATTAATACACGAAATTTTATGGGAAGGTAGCTAAGACATATAAACTTATATCTAGAAAGTTTTAGAATTTTCTGAATTCGTTTGCTAGGCTAACTAAGTCAGAAACAGTGGCTATTGAGTGCAGCGAGGTCAACTGGAGTAGGGGGTTAAATGGCTTTGGTTAAAGGGTCTTCCATGGGAGTTTTAAAAAACTATTTTAGTGGCTTAAAATTAACATAATAAGGATTCATTATACTAATTTTTATGATTTTTGGACATCATTTGAGGGGGGAAAAATTTTCACAAAAACAAGTTCGAAAGTGTAAGAAAATTATGACTATGGTAACTTCCGTTTCTTTATAATGTGATGCAAAATTGTATGGTAATTAGAGGAACAAAGCTTGAATTTGTGTTTCTATGTATATAAGATAGAAATCCCCTAGATATGCCAGTACATATCTCATAAATCTAGAATCTTGTTGACAAGATTTTGGACTTTTATACTATGAAATTAAAAACTTTGTCGACAGAGCCTTCTGTTAGGAGTATAGGATCCTTCAACATTGTGAGTTATAGCATATGTTAAGCGTAGGTATGACATGAGGTTAGTAGGGATTGTGTGTCACAGTAAGTCTTTTTGTATTTTATTGAGTTTTAGTTTGATTGTATAATTTTGTTTAAATCAAAATTAAGAAAATTAATTAAAAAGTAATTTAAAAATATATAAAAATGTCTTTTTTAAAGAAGTCTTTATTAGGAATTTTATTTTTAAATGTAAATAATAATTATTTTCAAAAATCTAATATATATATATATATATAAAGGTGAAAATGAAGAGACCAAGAGTGTGAGATTCATCTATTTTTCACATATTAACCCATCTTAATTTTGTTTTTGCAAAATTAGATCAAACTTTCTTGTCTTATTTTGTTGACAAAAAATAATAAAATAAAAGTCACTTCTCATCTAACATGCACCTTTGTTTTTAACTCAAAAAATCTTATTTTCAAAAATTCAATAAAAAAATATATATAAATTTCTAATAATAAAAAAATAATTTTTCATTTACCTGTGTTAAAATTTTTTTCCAATGTTTCTTTAGATAAAATTACAAAAATTCAAAAATTAATTTAAAAATTAAAACAAATGAAAATCTTATTTTAAAAAAAAAGAATGAATGAAAAGAGCGAAGAAGTGAGAATAATTTGGCTTTAACAGATTGAAACACACTAATCAACTTCATAGTCATGTTGTTTGCAAAAACAAATTAACTTTTATTTTCTCTCTTTTTTCATCAAAAATTAAAAATTACCAACTAACATAGGTTTCTACTAGTTAAATTATGTAAACTTTAATATCTTCTATAGGATATGTAGATTTTAGGTTTTTATCCTAGGTTAAATCCACCATTTTAAATAAAATTTTTTAATTCTTTTATTTTATTTTCTTAATTTTTTTCATTATTTTATTCACAAGTAATTGATAAGGGCATTTAATATAAGATTAGGGCTATATTATTTTTACATAATTAACTTAGGGTAACCATGTCTAAGAATGAGGGTTTTGAGATGCTTAATACTTTTCCTATGTATAATCCACTCATGAACCTATTTTTTATTTACATACCATTTTTTCCATTTTTCTTCAAAAAATATTTTTCAAAGTTTTGTCTTTTATAATTAAAATTTTAATGATTACTTCTATATTTTGGTTTTCATTTTCAAAAAAAAAATCTTTCTAAGTACCCTATGGTGTGACAGAAATAATAACAAAACATTTGAAAGAAAAAACTTTCAAAATTACAATGAAATAAAAACTTGTAAATTATTTTCACTTGTAACCTGTAAACAAAATAAAAATGAAGCCATATGAATAAGAAGAAACATATGAAAGAAAGAAAAAGAAAAATTTTGAAAGAAAGAGAAAATAAAAATCAACTTGCAAACTAAAAAGATCTTTAAAAAGATGAAAAAGAGAGGTTGAGAGAGCTTAACCTTACTTGAGAAAGGGAGCTAAATAGAAAACTATGAAAGAACAAAAATGAAGAGATAAATGAAAGAGAAAAACAAGGTTGAAAGCAAAAGTTACACATTTATAAAAAGGAAAAACAAAAATTTTGGTGGGTTATGATTTTATGGGGGGATTGAAATTTCATTGCATCTCAGACTATTTCCATTTCCTACGCCATTTAGTTTTGTTAGTTTGCATGATTTTTTGTTAAGATATTATATATTAAGGATATATATCGATAATTAAAATTTTTTTGAAGCATATATAATATATAATTTTACTAAGTAAAAATATTAAATTTAAACAAAATAAAAATTTTAAAAACTCTAATGCAAATTCTGGACATAATTTAATTACATAAATTCAATAAAATTACATTAAAAAAATCAATAATACTCATCATATTTAGTGTCATCTTTATTGTTATCTCTCATTTAATCTCTAATATGAGAGATATTTGGCCTATAGAGGTAGATATTCCTAGGAACTTAGGCCAACATCTTATTAGGATGTTGTTGAAAAAAATTCCTAAATTCATTTAGTTCTTATTGCATTTCTTCTATTTGGTTTCTTTGCTATTCAATTTTAGTATCATAAGTTCTTCTTACATAATTAATAAATTCATTTCTTCTTACTTCTTGTATATACAACAAATGAGTGTATGGTGGGTGTTGACTGTGGGAGTATCCTGTAGTTAGATTTCTAACTATATTATGTGAAATACTTTCCAAACTATTCATTGAGCCTTTCTTCTTTCCTTTAGCAACCTTCAACCATAAATCTAACTTTTCTATACTCTCCTCTGAACTTTCTGCCTCATTTTTTGTGGTAGGTACACTCATTTTGAAATAATAAAAAGGGTATAACTCCAAAAATTGTAATAATTATATAAATTAAGTACAAAAAAAATATTTACATATACAACTATTAACTTCTAATCAACCCAACCTTTTGTCTTATTGTGATGGGTTTTAAAGAACACCTCAAAATATGTTGACTCTCTCCCCCATTCTTGTGCCTTTTATGTATAAAATAAAATATTAGTAGTTAGATACATATTTAAGACAATAAGTAATTATTTAACGAAATAAAATTAGTTACCAATCTTCTCACATGCTTTGTTATTAGAGTAAAACCTTTGTTGTGCATAGATGAATTGAATTCAAAGCTGAAGACTTTATTTTTTTCATTTGCTCACTTTTTGATTAGAATTGCGGAGTGCCTTAACTTTCACATAGCTCATCTCAAATGGATTATCCAATCCATTAAAGTCTTTTTTTTCCTAGATTTTTTAGCATTACCAATCAATCTCAAGGGAGGGGATCTTTTTTTACTCTTTCTCTTAAAGTCATCTTTATTCCTTTTAAAAACATGGTTCGTAGGTAGAAGAACTAGGAGATTTTTCCCACATACTTTAAAGTAAAAGCTTTTAAGTTGTCTATGCAATAAAGATAAGCTAATTTTCTAACATTGTTCCACCATGACAAAATTTCATATGTTGGAAAGTCATTTGTCATCCACATTAATGCTAATCTTAAAAACATGGTTCATAGGCAAAAGAACTAGGAGATTTTTCCCACAACTAAGGCCAAGCTTACCCATAGTTAGTGATGTCCACAATCATCCACTCATCTTTATTCATAATACTAACACTAGCATAAATCATTAGTGAAATATATGTATATACACCAAAGGTCTTAGAAATTACCTTAGAAGACTTCAATAACAGGTTAAGTTAGAGGTTTTTTTTTCACTTTCAAGTGGCTAACTACCATTACAAACTTGCCATTAATTGAACTCCTAAGAGCCCAACAACTTAGACAAAGGACCAATATAGGTTTAGCTTGATGAAAGGAATGGATGCAATTTAGGTAGAGAAAAGCATGATTTGGCAATGCCACAACTCAAATGAAGAAGATTCAACCCATCACAACAGTTTCAATAGCAAAATAATAGTGAAAATAAGGAATTATCAACTAGGAAAAAAATTAAATTGATGCAGGACAACTCTAAAGGAAATAAAACCCAAGAAAAATAAGAGAGGGTCTCACCACTCAGCTTAATAGCTAAGCTTTTAGAGTTACTTTAAACCAAATAGTAGCCAAAAGAAGAAAGGAAAAAACAACCTAGGTAGAAGTAAAGAAATGAGCTTTGCAGGAGAAGGTGAAGATGATTGAGCTAAAGGTAAAGGAAAGCACATTGCAGCAAGGGAGGAATATTAAGGAAGAAAGTTATTGAACATTTCAAACTTCTAGATTTGGACAAACCCCAACTACATCTAAATTACCAAGACTCACAAAACCATAGACAAAGCTACAAAACAAAGCAAGAAGGAATGGTGATGCTCTAAGAAGAACTACAAAAAGGATGAATAGAGGAGGAGAAGAAAGAGATTAGTTGCATTCCAAGGGGATTGATACAAAAAGGATAAATATAGGAAGTTTAAAAAGGAAGATAAAAGGGAACACATGGACATCTTTTAGATTCCTCTACAATGAAACCTCTAAAGGAATCTATTAGCAAAGCTTAGGAAAATGAAAGGATTAGAAAGGAAGCAAAAAATAATAATAGCTTTGGTTCCCAAGCAACCCCTATTGTATGCACCAAGGAAAGAGGAAGAAGAAGAAAAAGTATCAATGTATCCCTACTTAATTAATTTTTTTAATTTTTATTTTAAAATTTTAAATATTTTCCCTTTTTTGGGATTTCACTTAAATTTATTTGAATTAATTTATTAATATTAGCATCTATTATTTAACTTCTTAGTTTTTTTTAGGTATTACAACTTAATTATCAATTTTAGTTAATTTTCTTGTTATCTAAGTTTCTAATTTATTAGGTTATTAAAATATATTGTTAGTTAGGAATAATTAAGATTCTTGAATAGTCCTTAAAGAATAGTTATCCTTAAATTTTGAGATGAAGGATATAGGTAAAGCAAAGTGTATCTTTAAAGTTAAAATCCAAAGGAATCGCTTAAATAAATAAATCATTTTTTTGTAAGAAAATTATATTTAAAAAATCTTTAAGTAGTTCAGCATAAAAGATTGCAAATCCTTCAATGTCATTATAGTAAAAGGCAATAATCTAAGTTATGAGATGTGTTCTTAAATTGAATTTATATTAGATATTATGTAAAAAATCCCTTATTCCAACATTATTGGCATATTGTATGCAATGATGTCTACAAGGTCAAGCATTTATTAGTAAGTAGCCTTATGAATTGGTGCTAGTCAAATCCCAATTAATAACATTAAAATGCTATTAAGAGAATCCTAAAATACTTATAAGGCACAGTAAACTATACACTATATTATTAAGTAAGCAGTTACATTTGAACAAATACTCTAATATAAATTGGAAAAGAGATCCAAATACATGAAAATTAAATTCAAGATATACTTTTTTGCTAAATAGTAATATCATATCTTAGAATAGCAAGAAGCAGACATACTTAGTGTTATTTATAATAGAAACAAAGTTTATTACATGTTCTATAGCAATGCAAGAGGCTATATGGCTTAAAAGGATTATGGATCACTTAGGGATCATTGGTAGGACATTGAATCCAATGTTGATCAATTGTGATGGATGAGAAGCCATAACCTACACTAAAGTCCCTAGGTATCATAACAAGAGCAAATACTTAAACACAAGAATGAGAGATATCAATAGCATATAAGAGTGTTACTCTACAATATATCTACACATAAGATATTATTTGATCCCATGACAAAACTCATACCTAGAGATATGTATGAGAAATATGTACAATTACTTGATATGCACAAAACATAAAGTATCACACCCCATGAATAAAACAAATGTGTTAAGTTATAATCATAGACATCATATACACAATAATAATATGTCGTATAAGTTGATAATGTTAGCTCTTTTACACAAGCAACCACTTTTGGCACTCGTGAGGAGTGAGTAAAAATAGGATATTTGTGTTTACCATGCGAAGTAGTAAAAGCACCAATTTGGCAAAAAGAAGAAGTACAAAATATAAATTTGTCATCTTAACAAAAAGAGAAAAAGAAGGTTGAGATGAGATCCAAATACATAAATATATATAAATCGAATTATGGATTTCCATCATCTGTAAAACCTATAATAATATGCAAATTTTTTTCTATGTGCCATGAAAGGCGAATGGAATGATAGAACTCAAGTTAAGTATTGTTTATGTGTAGACTAAAATCTATATGATATTGATAAACAAATTAAATTAACATACACTCTTATGAAATAAAAGAAAAATCGTAGCTTACAATTAATATTGCTTGTGCTTAATAATTGCAATCAAGAAACAAATGAATAAACCTCTACTTCATTACTATGTAAGTCCCAGAAAGAAACAAATATTTGCTTAAGTGTCCTTATAACTTTAATTGTATCATGAGTATATGAGTCAATATTTGCTACTTTAGTATATATTCTATAGTTATAATAATTAGACTTAAAGAAGTATTGTTAGGAAAGCAATTAATTCTAATCCAAATGGTATGTAGGAAAAAAGAAGATTACTTAAGATATACATAATTATGCTAGTATCTATGGCATGCCTGTTATGAAGTTTTAGTAACATCATAAATAGATACTATGCATATGAGAAGATAATTTGAGTAAAATCAAACTTAAGAGGGATTAGATTTGATGTGATATAAAATATGGTGGAATCTAAGACATTTAAGGGATATAAATAAATGTGTAATGTATATTTAAAGGATGCATCTCTTATGCTAGCCTTATAATGGGATGTCTAATGTAAGAGCTCCCGACAATTATGTCCTGGCAATCACAGTAAAATACTTAATATAAAAGTCCAAAAGGAGTAAGAAGTTTTGTGTTATTCATCTCATCATGTATGTGTGTAAGATATTGGAAAATGGGCCACCCATAATAGGCTAACCTATAACTTGATCCAACAACCTAGCTTAATTACTCTTTGTTGGTAAGATTTAAAATTTGACCTATTTAAATTAAATATAAATAATTCTAAATCTTTTTAATTGAGCAATTGAAGAGGTCTTTTTGGAAGATTTCAAGGATTCTTAGCAACAAGGAGTTGAGAAATAGTTGGTCATGTGAGAAAGCTCATAGGATAATTATAAAGAAGGTTTAGGTTGGAGATAGATTAATAATTCAAAGTGGTTCAAGTTTCTTGTGTTTTTTATATTTATGTCTAAGCAAGGTTTTTGGTTTACTTTATTGGCCTTAAATGTATATTAGTTAGGCTATTATTGCCTAAGATGTAACATTTTAAATTACAATGTTCATTTAATTTTTGCTGAATTTTATCTAATTCACTGGACAACTATTTTATATTTTCTTGTACCTTTCCAAAATGAAATTTGTTCCAGGATTTAAGATCAGAGGAGACACTCTTTAATTTAGAAAATTACGAAAAAGCTGAAAAGCCCATTGTGGTTTTTTGTACAACATTACATTGACTATCAAAACGCCGCATAGCTTCCTAAGATCAATAAAGGAATTGGGGTATTGAAACAAAGCCTGTTATATGAAGAGTCCAGTCCAAAGCACAAAACTGAGACTACTGGAGTAGTTTGATGGCCCAGATAAGCTAGGAATAAAAAGAAAGATTAGCGTTACATGCAATTCGTGATATCTTTGATATTAAAATTTTTAATTAAGACATGATAATTATAGTTTAATTAAAAATTATATATATTTTTGCAAAAATTATACAATTATTTTATTTTAATTAAAAAAATTTAATAGTAAAAAGTATAAAAAAATTACATGTTTTTTCTCTGCTGAAATAAAAAAAACATTGTTCACCCGAGTTCCCAAGCCAATAGCCCAATGTGGCTCAGTTTAACAAAAGGGCCAAACCCAACATCAAGAGCAAACGTAGAGGTGGCCCAACTACATAGAAAGAGTTACATAACTCTTTATTCCGGAATTACTTGTCAATCCTACGAATTATCCCACGCATATTTTGCTGCTCTTGAGTTCTCAATGTCGGCTTCTATGTACATGATATTTGGAGTCTACTTTTTCGCTTTCTTCTTTTCGTATTTTATTGATTCTAGATAGTTTAGGCTCTAGGTTATAGTGTGTATTTTTCATTAAAAAAATTTCTACTCTTTAATTCATTAAAAGAAACTTCTTGAAAATTTTGTATTTAGGCCCAGACATTAGCCCATGGTGGGCTTGGATGATAATGTTAGCCAATGGTATGTCACAAACGGTGATAGTTTATAACAGTGGGCAAATAAGAATAAAAATGGTTTCCTTATTCACTTTCCAAGAAATTTCATTTTGAAAATTGAAAAAAAAAATTAAAAATTGGTGGAAAAATTTTTTAAATATAATTTTTTTGGATAAAACAGATGCAAAAATATCTTTTTTGTAAAAAAAAATTTCTTTGTTTGGACTATGGTAAACAAGAAGCTTCCTTGAAGCCATTTGTCTGGGTATGCATAACTCGGTAACCCATTTTAACTTGATCGAACCTGAAAGAAATAATTGATTTTGGTCAATTCAAAGGGTTAATGGTTCACACCAGCGAATTTATGAAAAAAAAATTGGTTGATTTAATCGAATGTAAAATTATTTTTTTAAAAAAGTAATGATGGATAATCAAAATAAAATTTTGAGTGACACAACCCGACCCAAACAAAAATAGAAAAATTATTTAGTTATTAGATGGTTTTTTTTTAATAGTTGGCTGGGTTAATCACCTGATGTAACCCAACTAAACTTGACAAATGCCCACTCTAATCATTTGGGCTTGGAATTACCAACAAACTTAAACTTAATATTGTTAGTGAGTATTGTGAAAAGGTTAGCCCACAATCAAGATGAGATATAAAATCCTAGTAATCAACAAGTTTTATATTTATATAGAATAATCAAAATTAATGCTCAACATACAAAAATAATCAAATATGCCATATTCAAATAATTATACTAAATAAGTTTGACAACAATGATGTTATTATGGTATCTAATATAGTCATTGGCCAATAACTCTTAGTGGGCAAGATATACTAACAAAGTCCACTACTTCCCACTAGCTAGAACACACTAGCGAGGTTTATGACTTCTCATTCTACCCAAACACACTAATAAGATCCACGATAATCATTAGGACATACTAACAAAATTCATGATGAAACACAACATAAGTAGTCAAGCATAATCATGGCATCAACATATAAACATATGCATGTACAAACAATTAAACATGATTTCACAACAAATGTGAATAGATTTAATTCTAGTTACCTTTAATAATGTTTTCCACCTCCTAATTAGTCACCAACAACTTCCAAAAGAGATACCCAAGCCTGAAATAGTCATATTCAACCAGCACAACTCAATCAACACAAGGCAAAACATATCCTTCAACAATTAAAAGCCTAAAACCATAAAACCTTAACTTACCATGTTTCTTAAGGTCATCAATTCCTCAACTCAAGTATCAAACACCAAGTTTCAAGTGGGTCATTGCAAATTTAGGCATACACAAGTTATAACTCCAAAGTCGTGCTTTAAGAGAGTATTGGAGAGAAAAACAACCACAAATGAAAGGGATATACTTACCCACACCCTAGGCTCACCTTTTTTACTCCTTTACCAAAAACTCCAAATCTTTCAACCTAGAGTCTCACAAACCACCACCAAATCATAAATTGTTTAGTTCAAAAGAAAGAAGAGAAGAAAATGATCACTTTTCTCAGCACTTACCTAAGCTAAAATTGCCTTTTTCCCACAAGATCGATGCTCTAAATCCAAGCCTCCACACTTTCTTCCTCTAATGCATTTTTTTCCTTTCTTATGTTGGCTTTGCATTTAGCTAATAAAAAATAATAGAGAGAGTGAAGCTAGGGCTCATATGTTAAGTGAATTGGGTCATGGGTTGTAAGTCTAGGTCATGGGTTTTGCTATACCTAATGGATTTTAGCTTATTTTTCATTTTTGGACCCTTTTAATCTTGTTTTAACTAAACCTTATGAGATAATAAGATTAATTAATTTTTCTTAAGGTCATTTATTAATTTTCACTTAATTAATTAAAAACCCATAAATACATATATTTTTCTCAAGATTTCTTTAAAATGTTCACCTTTAAAAATTCAAAATAGATTTTTTTAAAAAAATTCTAATTTATTTATTTTCTCTCAATAATCCCTTATTTAAAGAAAATCTAATTTATTTATTTTCTCACAATAATCCCTTATTTAAGTTATTTTTCCTTGATAATCATTCAATATTTTCAGGGTGTTACATAAAAACATGAGAGACATGTCAAACAGGAGTTGGAAAAAATATTAGATTGTAAAGAATTGCTTTGGCTAGTCAAGAGAGATAAAAGTACCAAGTATTTTAGCATGTACAGAAAAAAGACGTATCGATAATCCAATTTCCAGAATCATGAATGTTAAGGGATAATGGGTAATGAGTATTAGCTTATGATCATTTTGTTGATGTTTATAAATCGGACAATTCTTCATCAATGGATTACATCTAATTTACAACATTTATAAGAGCTGAAATGATCTGCATCTTCAAGTATTATAGCCTTGAACTCAGTTTCAAATTAGAGAAAATTATAGTTAAGAATGCCAAATTAAATATATTTATATTGAAAGATTTTATATTTTAAAATTATTTTGAAATGGCCCTAGGATCAAGATTTGAGATCTTGAATTATAATTTTTTTTGTACAACTTAAATTTTTTATCTTGAAATCCTTTAGGATAATTTCAAATTTTAATATTTTTTAGTATAAATATCTTCCACTTTGAATCATAAACTATAAGGTTTTTTGCTTAAAATTAAATGTCCTTTATTTTAGAAAAAACCTTTATATGGCAATAGGGCCATATGGTTCTCTAACATTATTCTAAGGAACTTTAGTTAGACTTTGTTCTCTAGTTTCATTCACGGATTTCAGACCCATTGGACTTCGTAATATTATTTTTAAAATCATTCCAAAAATGATTGAAAATTAGTTGTGAAAGTTCATAAATGAAATCATTGATTTTTTAATGTCAATATGTTAAAATGAAAAACCTATTCCTCATATCCGCCAGCCGCCAAAACTAATTCCTCATATGCTTATTATTTTTTATTTTAGAGTTACAACATTCGTAATATCAAAGATTTCTCAAAAAATATCAAAGAGTTACAACATTCATGACATAATATTTTTTTTAAGGGTCACAACATCATCGAACCCTCTTGCTAATTTTTTTAATTTTAATTTTAATATTATTAAAAAGCATTTAAAATATAAAAAAAAAAATATATATATATATATATATGAATTTTATTTCTTTCTTTCTTTCTTTGACAAAATAATTTTTTGTTTATAACAAGAAAAAAGATACAGATTTTTTTTTTGGTGGAAAAACCTGAGAGGATATAGATTGGCTACAATTTTTTGACCTATATATGTAAAAGAAGAAAAAATATTAACTTAAAATCTCAATCATCAAAATATTTTTTTAAAACACTTAATATATTTTTTTATTTATTTTAAGAAGTCGCGACATTACGCCGTGACTCATTTTTTTATTTTAAATTTTAGTTTTTTTAGAAAGACATTTAATTTAGAAATTTAATTTTTTGTAAAAAAAATATATTTATTTATTTTTATTTAATAATATTAAAATTAAAATTAAAAAAATTATTAAAAGGGTCGCAGCACCAAAAAAAAAATTATGTCATAGCATCTCTGATGCTGTAATAATAATAAGCATCTGAGACATTGGTTCTGAGGCATTGGTTCCGGCAGCGGTGGATTTGAGAAATAGGTTTTCCATTTTAACATATTGACATTAAAAAACCTAAAATTATTAATCCTTATTAGAATTTCTTTTTTTAAAGGTCCCTTGATTTCTGACAATATATTTTTGGCTTCTAAATTGATAAATTTTACTCACAAAGCAAGAAAAATTAAAATTAGTGATATTAAAAATGGATATGATAAAGATTCATGAATTTTTTTTAAATGATATTTACTTGTATGAATATTTTGGACAATTGAAGAAGGATTGTTTATGTAATGTTCGATTACTGTTTCTTATAATCTTCTCTTGAGTGGGCAGAAGGTTAGTTATTTTCGTCCACAAAGAGGCTTACGTTAGGTGATCCTTTATCTCGGTACTTGTTTTTGTTATACCCTAATGTTTTATCTTATATGCTTATGAGATTCAAAGAGCAAATTAAAAACATTTATGAGATTCAACGTGCTAGAAGAGGGCCTTCTATTTCTCATCTAATGCATGCAAATAACACTATTTTGCTTTTTAAGGCTACACCTGATTCATGTTCCAGTATTACACGTCTTTTAGATCGGTTAATTAAAGGACAGTGAAAAGATTTCGTTACTGTAAAAAGCATCTCTGTGGATCTGAAGGAGGTTCGGAATCCCAACTTGTTTGATGCAGCTTCCATTTCAAGTTGATATCTTATGATGTTGGGTGTTATTTTCGTTTCTCAAAAAGTTAAAAATTTAAAGAGAAAATTATAATTTATGACTTCAACTTAAAGATATTTATATTAAAAGATTTTAAATTTTAAAATTATCCTAAAAAATTTTAACTTGAAATTTCAAACTGTAATTTTCTCATACATTTTAAATTTTTAGTCCTAATATCGTTTAAAATAATTATAAAACTTAAAATCCTTCAATATAAATATCTTAAACTTTAAATTCTATACTGTCATTTTTTTAAAAAGTTTAAATGTGTCTGTTCATGAATCCAAATTGCGTGAAGTAAATTGGCTGTGAAATACCACTGAAGTATAGGAGGGAGAGGCTGGAGTTATAAATTAAGATATATATATGTTGGAAAAAAAAAGTTTGCGAGATACTTCAGAAGATTTTTAGGGCTTCAGATTAATCCTGCTTATTCAAGATGGCTGCTGGATATGCATGCACAGGATTCTTCAAGCATCGCAAGATTGGAAAGTCGATCTTGCTGTTGCCGCAAGATGCTTTCAATATCGTTCACTCCATTAAGCAAATGGTTTATGCAATTCGGAACACTCAATTGAACTCCTCTTCAATTGCTCAATTAAAAAGATTTAGAATTATTTAGATTTAATTTATATAGGTCAAATTTTAAATCTTTTATTTTATTTTATTTTAATTATTATTTTTAATTTGTAATTAGAAGATTATTTTTATTTTATATTTTATTTCCTTTCAAAAATTATTAAAATAACTTAAAAAATATTAAATCTACATCATACAAATCCATACAATTGAGCAATTGAAGGGAAGCTTGATTAAGGAAATCCAAATCGTTATTTATGTGCGTGTACTTTTAGGTTCAGGTACTTTTTCGAGTAAAATTCTATTTTGTTCCCTAATAAATAATGTATTTTTAATATAGTTATTCAAAAATTATCTTTTTAATTTGTTTCCTTATAAATAATGTATTTCGTAATTTGATCCTTCACAAATAAAATTATTATCAATAATATCTTCTATTAAATTGAAAAACCCCCATATATAAGGGATCATTATTGATAATAGTTTTATTTTTTAAAAACTAAATTAAAAAATACTTATATGTGAAAATTTAACTTAAGAAAGTAATTCTATAAAAGAATAAATTTAAAAAAAAAAACTCATTTGTAATGGGCTTAAATAGGATTTTATTCTGTACTTTTTCTCTTCTGATGTAATTTCTATCGGTTTTTTTTTAATATGGTTAAAGAAACTATATAGAATTTTTTTTGGGGCCACAAAAAGAGCCTATAGAATTAAGTGGGTCAATTAGTCCAAAAGAATTAAATAATAAATAATATAAAATAATTTGTTAAATTAATTTTAAGTATTTACTAATTATAGCTAATATCTTAATTAGAGAAATAATTGAAAACATCTTATTAATTAACAAACTAGAACAGTGAATTCACTCTAACAAATTATTTTTAAGTAACAAAATTTTCAATCTAGATGGGCACGACCGAACTCTATTTAGCTTCCCATTTTGCGTAATTTTGTAAGATCTATTTTTCAGTTAATTAATTTTGTGAGTCTAACATGTTATTATCAATGGACTTAACTAATTTTAACATAGTTCTATCAAGAAGTATGTAAATGTGTAGTTTATGTGCATATAAACACACAAGCGCGCACACACGCCATCGTCAAAATAAATGTGTAAGGCATGGAAAGCTCAAATTTTTAAGAAATTGAAGGTTTTAATCATTATATTTATTTTTAAATTTTCGTTTAAGTTATTTTTATTAATAAGATGAATATCTCAAAATATAGACCCAGCCAACTCACTTATCTCATTAAAATATAGTATTGGGTTTGGCTAACAATTTTGAAAGAAACTTGACTTTTTTTTTTTTCTGGACAATGATATTGTTGAGTTTTTTATCATCTGATTATTTTAAAATTTGAATAATTATTTCAAAATTTGGAATAAATAAGATTTTATGACTAATCATGTATCTAAAAAAAATTACTTTTATTGCTTTTGTTGGGAGTTAGTTGCTTTTAAAAAAAATGAAAGAAGGAAACATGCCTAAAGGCCCTTAATACATATTGTTGAAGAAGAGCTTAATTTTGATTGACACACGAATTATTTCGAAGATACTCTTGTCATTAGAAAAAAAAATGTTCCTTTTTATTGGCAAATTTTAAATTTAGTGTACTTTTAATACAAAACTTTATACAGTTTAAAAATAGCTTTATTTTAACAGTTAATTTTAAACTCATGATATAAATGAAGTAACTGAGAGATTGTATTAATTCCTAGGCTCCAAATTGTGACCTACCTGAGACGTAACAATCTCTTTTAATGTGATTCGATTAATTTACGTTTTCTAACGTTCCTTTTGAAACTGATGATGAACCAACAAGTTACTGCTTCATGTTCCAACTTTCAACTCTAGATTTTTCACGAGTTTGATTATCTATTTACTCAAGTAACAACATTATAATGCCATCATCATCATCGTCATCATCAAAACTGAAAGATTATTCGGTCAACTAGATGAAACCATCCACTATAGTTTGGAGCATGCCTTCCATGAAATAGTTTGACGTTAAATTTTGTCATTTTATATGCACCATTTTGAGCCAACATCTTATCAACTAACTTTATGCATGCATTATAAATTATTATAATCATCAATCACCTAATAGTTTTGTGCCCATAAGTTAATAGTTTACATAACATTAATTTCATTCTCAAATTCAAACTATCTTCTAACCTTTTTCTACTTCATTAATTATTATAAAAAAAACTGAAAAAAATTTAATCAACTAGATAAAGCCGTCCACTAGGTTGGATATACCTTCCATGAAATAATTTAAGAAAAAAATTTTGGGTTACACTTAATTTTTTATTTCATTCTTATAGTTTAAAATTCTATAATTGAATCTTTATGATTTTGAAAATGTTTAATTTAGTTTCTATCATTAAACTTTTAATGATATCATGGTAAATTTTGACGATATAACTATCATATATTATCTTAATACTTTAAATATGTATAATTTAAATAAAAAAAGAGTAAAAATTAATGGATAATATAGTGGAATTAACTCACTATATGACATGTGATACAATTCATATTAAGTTATTTGAATGAATTATTTTAAATCATAGATATTCAAAATACTAAGATAATACATAATTAACTATATCAACAAACTTTAATAGAATATTGATAAAAATTTAACAACCGAGACTATATTAAAATTTTTTTAAACTATAAAGATTAAATTACAAATTTTTAAATAATAAGAACTAAATTAAAAATTAAGTGAAAGTATAAGAATCAAAAGAGGTTTTTTTCCTTCAAAATTCTGTCAAGTTATACTCACCAACATCTTGTCAACAAAAATGTCTGCATAATACATTATGCTAAATATTTTTTTAAAAATACCTATAAATACTAAATGGGGGATGAGATAGACCTCTATTTGTATATCTTCTATATTCGATTATTTTCATGGAAAATGGATCAGATCAGAACAAGCTGACTATTGAGATGTGGAACTAGTTACGTTGCCGGCTTGTCTATATAACTACATAAGCACATGGAACGTGGAATTTAGCCCCCAAAATGAGAATACTCAAAGTATAGCACATGATGTTTTGCTCACAAATGGCATAAGATGGGTAAAAGTGGGTAGAGGTAGGGATATGGCACATGCATGACTTACTAATATAGAGGCTCAAGTTGTATGGTCCCTTCCCCAATGAGCGTTCGCTGCAAAATTTACGATAATTTAAGGCTATTTTCTGGTATTACGATCTTCAGTACTAATACGTTATATATTATATTTAAGAGAGTAATATAAAAATATATATAGGACTTTTTTTTACTTTTTTTTTATTTTTCTTTAAATATACATTATGTATTTATTTGTTAAATACAAAAAAAATTATATATCGTTTTTTTGACCTCGAAGTTGTTGCTATTTCATCTATCACAAGAGCTATGGCAGTCTGTTTTGCCCGATGGAAAAATGGTTGCTGGTAAGGTATAATTGGTGGCAGTTTTATTTTGCATTAACTTTTGGTTTTGAAATTTAAAAACTTATAGCGACGGTCATAATCGCTGTTAAATGTTAAAAAAAAAGAAAAAGCCGCTGCCTTTTTTTGGCCCCTAAATTTCAGACTTTGAGGCATAATGATGTAAAGACTATTTTTGGCAACAAGATGTTATGCAAGAAAATTCTAATTTGAGATATTAGGAGATTATCAAATTACACATGTCCATATATAAACCTTATTTAAAATTCTATAATCATTTTTTATACATTTCAATTAAGTGAAATTTAAATTATAACTTCTGCTGACTTAAGTAATTTATTTATTTATTTATTTAACCACTATAGTTATGGAGAAATTTTGGAATTGTCTCCACTGAAAAATGTCAAGTTTAAATTTTAATCAGAATCAAATTTAAGAAAATTCATTACTGTCTCTCACCTAAAAGTTCAACATTTTCTTTTTGCCTTGAAAATTTAACATCATAATAAGTTTTAATATGTTTCAATTCAGAATCAGTCTCTGATTTTTGTCTTTAACAACTGATAGGGAGTCTCGTCTTTGGTATTCTCTAGGTTATGTTTGGAAATTTAGAAGAAAATGGAATAGAATGTAAAGGCAAGGAATAGAATAAAAATGCATATGTTATTCTAAGGTGTAGGAGTTTAATGAAAAAGTGGCAGGAGTCATTAATTGAATAAAATAGCTTATAATTTTTTTTAAATAATATCCTTATAGTAAAAATATAATTCTAACAATTTTTTAGCTAAAGAGTATGTAATCATAATTCTACTACTTATCAATTGCATTCCCTCCCAAACCCTACAGTTTAGATGGACAAAAAAAATTTGGGCATTGAGTGGCAAAAAATGGTCTTGGAGTCCCTCTACTATTTTGTACCATTTTAAGAGAACTCCCAAATGAGGATTTACTCCAAATTAATTATTCTACTTTTTGTCATGTCATTTCTTGTCATCCTTCCAAATATAGCCATAAGTACATTAACTTTACTAGAAGTGGGATTTAAATAATATCAATTATTATAAGTCCAATATTAAAGTTTAAAGTAAATTATACTATTTTTCTCAAAATTTAATTAATATCTTATACTCCTTTTGCTTTAAACATTGAACTCAACTCTTCTCTAATTTATTTTCTACCAATGGACTAATGAAGTTAATTTTAATATAATATACTTTTCTCCCATAAATAAAATTATTTAATTGCCTTTAATAGTATATTACTAATAAAATTATATCTTTTTGCTAGAACTTAACATCAATTTAGTTATTTACGTTCTCATATTAAAAATAATATTATAGTCATGTTGCGTAAAAAATTAATTTTTTTAACGAAAATAAAATAAATGAAATGTTATTGCAAGGGAGTCAAGTATAATTTTTTAAATAAAAGGGATATCAAGTATAATTTAAGCAAATCTTACAGGAAGTTAACTAGTTTACTCTTATTGATTTCTTTTTGTTTAATCAAGTGCATTATAGATTATATTTCAGATGAATTATTTTGAACTGTATACTAGCTTTTAATCTTTTTTACAAATCACTAACGGCATTGAGCGACTTATTTAGTTGGTTGGTGATATGTAGGAAGATCCAAAATTAACGAGGTCTTACTATTTTCTTTTAGGTGGACAATGAGGTCTTAATGTGAAAACAAATTCTTTAATCATTATTAGAAAAATATATTGATAATTAATTAAGAAAATTAATGACTGTACATACTCCTTTCCAAGTTTCAATTTCAAGCTTAGAGTATGAAATCATATAATCAAACATTAGTTGCATATAATGATGAGGTTCAAAGGTATTGAAATTGTCTCAAAAGTTAAAGGATTTGAGTTCAAATTTCAATCAAAGTTAAAATTGATCTTTAAAAGGAAAAAAAATACTTCCTCACAAGAAAGTAACAAGTATCATATAATTAGTTTGTCGGTTAAATTATTTTTTATATAAATAATTTTACTCAAATTTTAATTTAGTTTATATAATTTAAAATTTTATAATTAAATCTTTATAGTTTCAAAATTTTTTAATTAATCTCTGTTATTAAACACCTATCATTATTTCATTAAATTTTACTTACTTAACTAATTATGTGTTATTTTATTATTCTAAATATGTATGATGTATGTTAAATAAAAAATAAAAAAGTAGATAACAATATAAACTCACATGCATGCTATATAATGTAATATATATTATGTGTTTGGATAAGTCTTAAATTATACATATTCAGAATTTTAAGATGGTACATAATTAACTATATTAAAAATATTTAATGAAAATTTAACAGTAAAAATTAAATTAAAATTTTAAAATTATAAGAACATATTTATAAAATTTTAAATTATGAAAATTAGATTAAATAAAATAATATTATAAGGACTAAAATAGTGGGCTTACTTTTTTTATTGTTAAAATAAGCACCAAGTGAAGAATGACTTTTGTAATCGGCACAATCTTTTATATCATTTGTAAATTTTATTTATGAATGGGTGAAAATTAATAATAAAAAAAATTAAATTCCTATTTAATAAAACTTCTAAATTATATGCAGTAATAATCGATTATTTGATTTATCCTAGAATATCCCATCAGCCAAGTAGATTTTACAACAACTTTTCAATATTAAAAAAATTATCCTCTTTTTACTGCTGTTTCTTTTTTTTTTTTTAATTTGAATCATTTACTACTTGTATTTTAGCCGCTTGATTTCCATGCGTTGCATTTGCGTCCAAGAATAACATAACATATTCGGGGAAGGAATTTTTTTTTTTTTTTCTTTTAAATTATACAATCTTCCTTTTCATTGTAAAAATATACACTAATTCTCTTAAAATTAAAATGTGACTAAAATGATTTCAAAAATAATATTAATTTTTTCAGAAAAATAATTTTTTAAATTTCTACTTTAATATTATTTATTTTCAATTAAAACTATGAATTTGATTTATTTTAAAATTTAAAAAATTGACTATCTTTTATGACATATTTAATATCTATTACATTATATAAATAATATATAAATATTTTAATAAAAATAATATTTTATTATATAAAAAGTAGTATACTGCATTTCTTGATTTTAAGAAAAAGAAATTGTAATTTCTAAAATAAAAATAAAAAAAATTTGTAATTTAAATATCGAAATGAGAGGACGAAAAGGTATTTTATTATATTTTTTATTAAAAAGAGTAAAGTGACTCGAAGAGAGAGAGACAGAAAATACGTGAAGATGAAAGGGAATCAGTAGACGTGAGAAGTAGTACGTGCTTGCCATTACACTATATTTCAGACGCAGAGAGATAGAGATACCCGTTTTCAAGCAAGCAAAGCAAGAAGCCAAGAACCATATATAACCTTTTTGCCTCCTACCTCCAAACACTATCTTCTCGTCCTCTCTGTCTCTTTCTTTCTCTGTCTTCTCTGTAGATGAACTGAAAGAAGTTAACCCCCAAAACAAGAATGGCCAATTACCCGATTCCTTTTCAGAATTGTATTCTCCTAAAGAATTTCCACTATTTCATTGTCACCACCGTCTTCTGCACCGTCTTTTACCTCCTCAGCCTCTGGCAGCACTCCCCCGGCGCCGGCAGAGACGACGGCTACATCAACTCCCGCGCCGCCGATTCCGTTTGCATCGAGCGCAATTACACCTCCTCAATCCCGCCACCAGCCCTCAATGTCCATCTCGACTTCACAGCCCGCCATTATATCCCTGACCCACCTGCCACTGCGGCGCGTGAATTCCATTTCCCCCCTTGCCAACCGTCCTTCTCTGAGTACACCCCCTGCCAGGACGTCCAGAGGTCCCTGAAATTTGATCGGGAGAGGCTAATCTACCGGGAGAGGCATTGCCCGGAGAAGGAGGAGCTGATGAAATGCCGGATTCCTGCGCCGTTCGGGTACCGAGTTCCCTTCCGGTGGCCGGCGAGTCGGGACTCGGTGTGGTACGCGAACGTGCCGCACAAGGAGTTGACGATTGAGAAGAAGAATCAGAACTGGGTTCGGTTCGAAGCGGACCGGTTCAGGTTCCCCGGTGGTGGGACTATGTTTCCACGTGGCGCCGACGCGTACATCGACGACATCGGGAAGCTGATCAACCTGAAAGATGGGTCTGTCAGAACCGCCGTAGACACTGGTTGTGGGGTATGATCTTGTCCCGTCTCGATTCTTGAACCGATGGCAATTTGGATTCTTTGATTGGATTCGTAATGTCATGCATTTCTTTTCCATCTTCCTTTTTCTTTCTATGAGCGGCCTGGTTTTCCTTGTTGAACCGGATGGTTCACCTCTCTCTTTCTCCCCCTTGGATGCTTTGGGTAGTTTAACAACTTCACAGAGCAGGCATGGCTAGGCCCGCCATGTATAGAGAGAGAGAGGACCAATTGAGAAATTCCCCTTTTTGTTATTTTTTTATTTTCTCTGTTGAAGATGATTTTGGAAATAATTTGAAATTTGTTTGATTTGGATTTTGGACTTATTGAGAAGTCAAATGAAAATGTAGGTTAGAAGAGATTCCAGATTTTTTTTTGGGGGAAAAATCACAGTTTGGAGTTTCAAAATGAAATATTTATAATGAAAATTTTAAATTTTAAAATTATTTTCAGAAATTATAAAATTAAAATTTTTTAATTTAAAATCTTGAATTTTAATTTTTTCATGTATTTTAATTTTTTGGTCATAAAATTTTTTAAAATAATTTTAAATTTTAAAATTATTTAATTTAAATATCTTTAATTTGAAATTCTGAATTATAATTGTTTCATTTATGAGAATATATAATATAGGTAAATCAAGGGAGTGCCACAAAAGAAAATTAATGTTTGCTTGTCTCTTGCTTACTCTAAACAGATAGACATGGCAGATCCCACAAATTATTATTTTATTTTAATATATTTTAATATATTATTCAGGTTGTCTCTTTCAAATATATATATATATATATATTCTTTTTTTTTGGGAACCAGTAATGCACGTCCTGTTTTACTTTTTTTTTTAATTTAGAAATGTTATCATTTTTTCCGTTTTTTTTTTAAGAAACATTTATTTTTCAGTTCATTTAAGACATTATGGCTGATCTTATAATAGAGTTTGTAGATAAAGTTTCAATTTTGACCCCTGAGGAATTAAAGCAGACCTGATAATCCGCCAACATACCCCCCAGGTTTATGTTAAATTTAGAAATTTCGGAATTAAAGCATTTCGTTGGGATTGAGTTTGCTGTTTTATCCAAAACCTGTGACGAAAATAGTACTGAACCAAATTTTGTGACTATTTACCAAAGATATTAAATTAGTGAATTAGATTTAGATATAATTTTTTATATTTTTATTGTTAGACTCTCTAATTAAAACATGACAAATGTATAATTTTTTAATAAAAATATGATAAGTGTATAATTTAGTTAAAGAATTATACACTTGTTTGTAAAAATATATCATATTATTATTAGAAATTTATATATTTGTTATATTTTGATTGAAAAATTTAATAGTAGAAATATAAAAAAAATACATACAATTTTTTTCCTTAATTAGTACTATCATGATAAATTAAACAATCACTTGGCTCCTTTTGTGGATGGAGAAAAAGAGAAGGGAGGTGGGGGGGGGGGGGAGGAATTATTCACAACTGTTTTGCCACATCTCTTTAAATTCCTCAAGTTGAAATAAATTAGTTAGATGAAACATAAATTTCTTATTCATTTCAGAGCATTGAGATTTCATTAGACTTCGCAGGATTAAATTACCGAATTCACTTCTAATGTGGTGTTTCTAGTAATGATGATGTGCAAGGTTTATGTCATTTGTTAAAGAATTAAAAGATATAGATACGTCCCACTCATTAATAAGTTCCATATAACTGTGGCATTGTCTTCTGCTACATCCCTGTTCCCCCGACTCCGTTTTTTTATACGATAAAGAATATTTTTGGGTTAACTTATACGTCAACTGAAACTAAATCTCTTTCTAAATAATCCTTAAAAGCACACTTCACATTAACCTAGTTCATTTAAGAAAAGTTTTCTTAAGCATTAAATTCGAACCTAAGTACTTAAAATGTCTCCTTAACTATCAGACAAATTCCTCTGATATGTTACGTACCCACTAACATCATAGCAACTTGACATGCCACAGAGGCATATGTTAAAAGATACCATAAACCCCTTAAATAAAGGCAGTTCTAACTAGTTGAAGTTCATTGTTGTGTATTCATGACTCCGTGTGACAATTTTTTGACTGGCCTCTTACAATTTCAGGTTGCAAGTTGGGGAGCTTACCTTCTGTCTCGAAACATTTTAACAGTATCATTTGCACCAAAAGATACCCATGAAGCCCAGGTCCAATTTGCTCTTGAACGTGGGGTTCCTGCTTTAATCGGAGTCCTTGCATCAATGAGACTTCCTTACCCTTCAAGAGCATTTGACATGGCTCATTGCTCACGTTGCCTCGTTCCCTGGGGCCAGTATGGTACACTCCAATTCCTTAAATAGTATATAGAACACCTCAAAACTTTGTTACAGTTTTTGCAGCTTTGTACCACATTGTTAGGTCTTTTAAAACATTTTCATCGTGTCAAATTTTATTAAAAAAACTTCATTTCCAAATTGCTTTTGGTTTTACAGATGGGATTTACTTAACTGAAGTTGATCGAGTACTGCGTCCAGGTGGGTATTGGATTCTATCAGGGCCACCGATAAACTGGGAAAACCACTGGAAAGGGTGGTCTAGGACTCCTGAGAGTCTTGAAGAAGAACAGGATGTGATTGAGAAAGTAGCAAGGAGCCTGTGCTGGAAAAAATTGGTACAAAAGGATGACCTTGCAATATGGCAGAAACCCAGAAACCATATACATTGCAAGATTACCAGAAAGGTCTTAAAGAATCGACCTTTCTGTGAGGCAAAGGACCCAGACAAAGCATGGTAATTTGATCCTTTCTAGTTTTACTATTAAGAGCTTTCTTGGCAGAAGAAATGTGATGGACTATATTAATATATTAGGCTTATAATTGTGATTGAAAAAAAAAACACTTTTCGAAAAGATTATGAAGAAGATTTACTTGTAGTTGCCGTTACTGTCAGTCCCCACTATGATAAAGCACGGACACTCGAAAAGATAGTCATGTCTTTCGAGCATTCATATTAGACATGCAAAATTGTAAATTATATTTTGCTTTAGAAGTATGGGCCTAACTAACTCCCTTGTCAAAGGACAAAAGCAAATGATTCTTGTTGCGAGAGAGGGTTTAGCAGTGATACCAAAACCAGTTGGATGATAAAGAGAGCAGTCAGTATAAGTATCAACCCACCAAAGCCTGTGTTGCAGTTTCTGCCCTGTCTGATACTCCATTCCTTTAGGTTGCTTAAAATCCAGAAAAAAGCAGTTTAGAAACGAACATTTTTATTGGGGCCTTCGAATGAGTATCTGTTTTTTTTTTCTTGCTTCTGAAGTTCTGATGCTTACGGCTTCCTTTTCTTTTTTCTTTCCGTAGGTACACTAAAATGGAGATTTGCTTGACCCCACTACCTAAGGTAACTGACATCGAAGAAGTTAGTGGCGGGAAGTTGGCCAATTGGCCTGAGAGGCTTACTTCAATCCCTCCAAGAATTAGAAGTGGAAGTTTGAATGGAATTACAGCTGAGATCTTCAGAGAAAATACAGAATTATGGAAAAAGAGAGTGGCATACTACAAGGACGTGGACTATCAGCTAGCAGAGCGTGGGAGGTATAGAAACTTGCTCGATATGAATTCTTACTTGGGAGGCTTTGCAGCTGCTTTAGTCGATGATCCAGTGTGGGTCATGAACATTGTACCTGTTGAGGCTGAGATCAACACACTTGGTGTCATCTATGAACGAGGATTGATTGGTACATATCAAAACTGGTAAGCCTCGCCTCCAGAGAAAAGTTTTTAGATAAGACATAATTTATGAAAGATAATTAGACCAAATTAATTATAAATAGATATAAAAACATCTCAGAAAGTTATTCTAATTAAAAAGAATGTATCTACATATTAATGTGTCCTTGTGATTATCTTTGATAAATCTATTCTATATATAAATCTCTCCTTAATGGGTTAATTGGCCCAAGTTCTGGAAAAGTTGAGTGAGCTAAATAAAGGCATGCAACAAAGCTAGTTGGGCGAAAAGTAGCTTTTCTTGTATGCTTATCTAGTTAATAGTTGCATCTTTCTTAGATCATATAGATCTTCTAAAACATAGACAAGGACTTCCCACTAATAACAGCTTTATGAAAAACACAGTTTAAAATTTTTTTGATAGAAAAAACAAAGTTGAAATAAATAGGCATACTATCAAGTTTCGTCTATAGACACTGTTTACAGATTTTCATATTTTTCAATCTAGTATAATGGAAGTAAAAGTTACCAATAAACTACGTTTGTTTGCTCCCAGGTGTGAAGCCATGTCCACTTACCCAAGAACTTATGACTTCATACATGGCGATTCAGTTTTTAGCCTCTACCATAACAGGTGATGTCAAAATTAAACTCTCAAAACTCGCCCATTTTAATAGTGAAAAATAGAGATCAAGATCGTAAAACCTTGTAGGTATTCTAATTATATCGAACTACACAGATGCAACATGGAGGATATTCTTCTAGAGATGGATAGGATTTTGCGGCCAAGAGGAGGCGTCATTTTGCGTGATGATGTCGATGTATTGTTGAAGGTGAAGGGCATTGCAGATGCAATGCAGTGGGATACCAGAATTGCAGACCATGAAGAGGGACCACACCAGAGAGAAAAGATATTATTAGCAGTCAAGCAGTACTGGACTGCTCCACCACCTGAACAAAGCAAGAGCTAGCTTGATCTGATCTCTTCACCCAGATTTTTCTAATTTTCTGTCAAAAGTTTTCTCAGAAAATTCCATTCTTTTCCAACCCCAATTCTGTGGGCGCAAAGTGAACATTACACACAACAATAAAGTCAATGCAATTCTTGAAAGGCTTAATCGGTCTTGCTTCAAATTTTACAGCCAGGGAACGTAGCAAATACATATTTTAAATACAAGCTGTTGAAATTACAATCACCTCCCCTCTTATTTCAGAAATTACACCAACCTCCCTTGTATGGAATTTTTATCAGGCAAATAACTCCTGTTTAAATTTCTTTCAAACACATGTAACCTTTGTACAGCCTTCCATACAGTTGAAAAATCGAAGGCAAGGGTGTTTCAGATTTGGACAGACCCAAGATGTATAAATATGAGGTTTTTAATTTTATTGATTGTCCTTTTTCTTTCAAATTTCCCAAAAACAAAGGTTAGAAATAATTTTAAAACACAAGCTTCATAAAATTTGTGAAAAGCCAAATGGACATACAAATCAGGGCAGAGGGAGACTATCTGTGTATAACAATATATACGATGGTTCTGTTCGATTAATGCCATCTGTCGGATAAAGATAATCAATCTACACAGTGATGAATACTTACAGGAACATAAGTACATACTAAATTAGTTCCAGAAACAACGCTTCATGCCTGCTGTTCAGGCCTACATCACTCAAGGCAAATAAGCTATCATCGATACTGTAAGCATGTCGTGGGTATGACTTCACCTGTTTACCAAATATCAAAGAAATGAGTGTTGTTTATTTATGCATCTCAAACACACAAGCATTTAATGCTGGAGAAATATAATAGATGAATAAAGATAATTTCCTCCATATATACAAATATCCATTTTATCCAAGTCTACCACATATTTAAGTCTGAAAAAATTGTTTTTAAATGCCATTTTTTAATACCTTTTTTGTTAGCTTTCCAAAACAATCATAATAATTGCTATTGGATTGATTTTATGATATGTTTATTAGAAAGGATTAGACTTAGATGAAGTTCTTTAAGTAGTTGCTATCAGATTCTCAATAAACATATAACGTGTGGAAGAAAGTTTTCTAAAAACCTAATCATATAGAGCTAAGATGTTAAAAAACACCCACTTTCATCTATTATGTCGTTTGAAGAGAGGAATGGTATTTTTGTCCAATGCCATGTGTGGAGGATACTAGCCACCACACAAAATTGAGGACGTAAGCATTCCTCACAGTATACATATACACATGTATGTGTATGGATAAGACGGGAGCAAATCACTATGACACGTCTAATGAAATACAACCACCTGAGATAGGAATATTCCACAACTAAACATCTATAGTTACACAGTTGTAGGAAACCATGTCATATTAAACTTCAATGAAGCTTTAATCCAGAAAATCAGTGGATAGGGTAAGAAACACTTACAACTCTATAGGTGCCAGGCTTCAGTTCTCCACCCATGTCTATGAAATCAAAAATAAGCTACACAGTAGCACAATGAAAGTTGGTTAGCCGTGCATGCCAACTTACACAGCAATGTAAAATAAGTGTATTACTCTCCAGAAGTCTCCCTCTGATATGCTCTGTGCACCTACCTTGTATGTTTTGGTTATCAAAAAATCCTTAAGGTAAGGAGAGGAAATACAGACTTGAATTTTTTCCCCCAAAGGGTTTAACTTCTAAACCAAGATGAGCAATTGTTTACCTCCAAGTTAGGAAGGATCATGAATAATTGGAATATATATATATATATATATATGACAAAGAATGTTAACTGGGACCTGCTATCAATAGGAATTTGCAGTTCCATTTATGAACTTATTATTCCAATACTTGATCTCATTCATCATTAAAGATGATTTGAATTACAATGAACCTCAACTCCACAGCATTCAAATTCTAACACTAATTTACCTGAAGCTTGTCAGTCTTAAGAAAGCGACGTCCACGCCGAGTACCATCTGGCATTCGGACAACAATAGTGATTGCATTCTTATCATCTAATGAGGGTTCCTTGGGAAGAAAATTTTCTTTCTTATCAAGCATTTTCTCCTCCTGCAACCACGAGGCACATGCATAAAATAACCCCTCTCCCCCCCCTCAAAAAAAAGGTATGCGACTTGAAATTTTGATAGTTCCATTTCTTTCTATCTTATAAAGTAACAAAACCTTTTGAGATGATAACACAGTAAACATACTACAGAACAGGACAAAATTCCTTCCTACAAAGCAATACCAGAAACCTCAAATGAAAGACTACAGGACACATGATAAATGTACTAATGCTATCCAATCAGACCAATCCCTTTAAAATAATGTCAAGGAAACCCCCTCTTCTTCCCTCCCTTAACACAACCATTTACTAAGATCAACAAAGAAGACAAACATGCAATTTTATCCCAAAAGAACTGCTTAGGTAGAATGGAGTTTCATCTTTGTTCAAACAAAATTATGTATAAACAAAGCTATGACATTAACCACATATTCAATGCCAAAATCTTCAGATGTCTTTAGAAGATTTTTAGTTCTTAAAATAATAATTTGCAATTACCATGTCAATGTACTCCTCCCAATTTATTTTGATAAAACAGCATATTTATATTACATTACATGTAGAATTCTTGTTTAGTACATTGGAAGTCAAACTATAGACCTCAGTCCATACCCATAACCACACAGTTGTCTGAGCAAGGCCTAGGTGGTGATCACTAGTATAATTCAATATCTGAAATGAGTTTGATCTTGGGTGATATAATGCACAAACAGTTGTAGACAAGCAAGCCTCGAGATTTGATGTTGCTTCAGCCACTTAGGCATGTTTAAATAGATATAGTTATATGTAAGTTTGAACCATCAAATCTCAGAATTCAGTACTTGCATTGTCAGTCGCCACTAGTTATGCTCATATTATCGGATTCTGCATTCAGATATCTTCTAACCAGCATTACTCATAGGAACAAGTACCACAAATGAACACTGGAAAGTTAGGCAACTGAGAATATCTATAACCTTAAGCAACATTACATCCAAGAATGACAGAGCAAAAAGGACTGAAAATTATTTATATTTCAGCCAACACCAAGGTTGGGGGGGGGGGGATTCAACAGACCAGAAACTCAACAAATTTATTACCTTTCTTTCAAGCATCTTGCATAACTCTTCTTCCTTCAAGCATCGAGTTTCAAATTCCTTGAGAGCATTCAATTCCTTTTGTTTATCAGCCAGCAGTGATGCTTGATAGTCAGCATCCTGCATAAAAATTTGATGCATCACTCTATGCTGTCATGAACATTATACACACTAACACGACTATAGCCATTGCAGGTAAGAATTTAAAACCTGTTGTTCTCTTAGCAATCGTGTTGCTGTCAATGACTGTGGTGTTGGAGTTGGCAAAAACTGCACTTTAGGATCTGCAATTCTTTCTGGACAATGTTGCAGATCAGGAAAGGATGAGAAGCTGTGTGAAGTTTGATCAGACATATCACCAAAAATTGCAGTCTCAAGCAAAACTGCTTCATTAAGCTCTTCAGATGACATATTACCCCACTGCATTGCAAAAAAGAGCCAAGAAAATATGAGAATAACAATCATTGGTTTTAGATGTGAATTTTCAAGAGTATATCAAATTATCTTGAGCTCCTAATGCTACCTCTTCAGAAATAAATACATTTTCACTGCCTTGAAGATGACTAGCAGCCCTGTGGCTCAATGGAGCACCCATGACTGGTTGTGCTACATTTTGATCTCCACCTATGTTTGATGAGGTTCCTGGCTTTACTTGGAAAATATTCATTTGTCAAAAGAAACATGTCTAGACTTTTTTTATCACACAGATCCTTAGAAAACAATGTCCTTCCTATACCTTTGAGAGTGCTTACATCAAATGCACAAAATAAGTAGAACAAATAACCAACAACAACAGGCCTTTTCCTACCAGGTGAGGTCAACCACATGGATTAAACGATACTATAAAATTCTGTTATGAATTATGTTTTTAAATAAGCCATTTAAATTTAAATATTTCTTAATAGTTTTGCCTATAATTTTCCTTAGTCTCCCTCTACCTCTAATTATTGAGCTACTCTCTATTTGATCTACTCTCCTTATTGAAACTTCTACAGGTCTTTTTCACACATATTCAAACCATCTAGGACGCAATTCTATAATCTTTTTCACAATTGGTGCGACTCCAACTTTCTCTCTTATATATTTATTTTTAATTCTATCTTATTTGATATGTCTACTCATTCAACATAGCATTCTCATCTTTGCAACATTAAGCTTATTCTTCTATTAACTTTTTATTACCCAACATTCATTCCCATACGACATTTCTAGTCTTATAGTTGTACAGTAAAATTTACCCTTAAACTTGAGTAATACTCTTCTATCTATAATAACACTCGAAACATTCCTTCATTTCATCCACCCAACTTGAATCCTTTGGTTTACATTTTTCCCTATTTTTCCGTCATGTTGTATAATGGATCCAAGATATTTAATTTGAGTTACTTGTGATATGGTATGTCCTCCAATTTTCACTTGTACACTAAAATTAATACGTCTCTTGCTAAACTTATATTCTATATATTCCGTTTTACTTCTACTTAAACGAAATCCATGTGCTTCCAGTATTAGAATAAGCAGAACAAATATGCCGACATAAATATTTTTCAACATAAAATATCACATTTCTGTGACCTCTGCCCAAGTCATCCAAATAAGTTATACTTTAGATTCGCAAGATTAAGTTCCCTCCAATTGTGACACATCCTATAATTTGAAATTATTTTAGCAGTATTTGTCTTGCTTTTTAATGAGCACTCATTATGCATCACAACAGGCAGAACTAGAAATAGAATGTTGGACGGGCCAGAATGAATAAACTTGAAGGTTTCTTAGAAATAATATAAATTTCTGAGGAGGTCAAATTTACCCAAAAATAAGTAAAATGTAAAGGATTCTTTTTTCTTTTTTCCTAATTGCAAACTTTGGAGACCATGGCCTCCCAACGTCTCAATATAGGTCTGCCCCTGCTGTTGCCAAAGTATGCAAGTATTTCATCTTAAGCACCCAACTGTCTTGTGTGAGTATATTAAAATATCATCAGGCTAACAAAGTATGCACCTGCCATCTGCTATTGTTGGTATTCTCTCTCATGGTTAACAGATCACGCACACCTAGTCCTTCATTTTCCACTTTTGCTAGATGTTCATACATTGCTTTCTCTTCCTCTGCCATCTGAATTCATTGTAATTGAACAAAGGACCAGAAAGATGCAGAAAGTACATAATAAAAATACCAATACAATTTCAAAACCTTTAAGGACAAGGAAATTGCACAAGCTAAATCTTCATCTTCTTGATGAAAATTACTTTGGGGAAGCCTACGATCTGTTGAATCCTGAAATAACATTTTATAGAGAAAGGAGGGGGAGACTTTAGAGAGCATAAAGAAAGAGGTAAAAACCACAATCTAAGCTTTAAGATATGATATACATTAAGAGTGCCAAATTGCCTCCTTGAAGGATTCTCTCTGCTCTCCAACTTTGAAGCCTCTATTGCAGCTTGAATCATTTCCTCCTCTGTAGCATTATTAGGTATATGTGAGGTGTTTGGCTGAGTTAAGTTCAAGTTGCTCTGAAAATCATCTGTCCCATAAATTCCTCGACCATGAGATAATGAATTTCCAGTCACATTCACACTTGTAGAGCTCAATCCTGAATGATGAGGCTGCTCAAATGTACTATTGATCCCCACAGGAACTTCCCTCACCTCTCCTTGATGTGAAGTATATGGTGCACGACTGGTAAGTGGAGTAGCACTAATCCTGTTATACAGGTCCCTGAGTTCTCTCCTGTAATTTGGGTCAAGTAGTAGTGAAGGTCTAAACCTTCTAGCAGCAGAGAGTAAAGGCAAAAGTCCACATGATCCAGCGTCCTGTTGGTTATTTACATCCACGTGATTATATTGTGGACCACTAGCAAAATTTTGCTCCACACTGGACAATACAGTCACAACAAACAAATGAATAAATAAAAGAAAAAAAATTAAGAAAAGTCAGAGCTTCTTATGGTATGTGAAGTAACATCATTTAGGCTCTAACGAAAATATTAAAAGGAATGAAAAAAAAAATTATATGAATTATATTGCCATACATGTGTCTATCCCCTTCAATAAAATGGGCATTGACAGCTTCATTCAGATTGCCTCCATACTCCTGCTTACCAATCAAAAGATGTTTGAAAGTGTAAGGGTTTACACTTATACTGAAAAATACTTGGAATGTAATTAACCCAAAGATGTTTTAGACCATGAAATTAATTATCACACTAGTGATGGACAATACACAAAGAAGATTAATAATAGTTACAGAAAAAGGATATGTAGTTATCCAGGCAAAGGAGTCAAAGATAAACATCTATGACTTGAATTTATTACAAACTCAATCATGGCAATTCCAAATTTGATACTTATTATTTCATTTTGAGATTTGATCTTTCCAAATAATTCTCCAAAATAAAAATTCCTAGAATTCGAACAGCCCATGTCACACTCCTATGATCTCTTAGCTAGTTTCAAAGCATCATAAATAAAAGAGATGAATGCATCCTCCAAGTTCACCTCCAAAGATAGGTTGAAACTAGCATTTCAATGGGCAAGTACAACTCATCTTAACATAATTGACCACATTGTCTATTTTGCTGCATCATATAAAATATAGAACAGCGATTACAACATCTAATGGATCCATTAATACAGAGAACAACCAAAACATGTCAATTTATTACAATCTCCCTTCTTAGGAGAATTTTCTCAGTAAAGATACCCTACCATCCTAATAAAGTCTCATAAATCCAAAATCTAGACAGAGACAAATTTCAAAAGTTCTCTAACCTCCCTTGCCTCTCCATCCTTCATATCCAGCACTTTCATACGAAAACAAAATACTTAATATCATATCTTCAGGCCCATTTGTACATCACGGCAGTATAGAACCTTCTACAACTACTTACTACCCCACAGCCAATGTATCAACAGGCATAAGAGCTGGCTCCTTCAAATTTATATTGCCCTTCAAAAACAAGATCTAAGGGTATGTTTGGGAGTTTTATTTAGGGGGGAGTGGAGGGGATGGAATGGATTTAAAACTTAAACCATTGTTTGAAAGTTTTTTTTTAGGGGTGAGTGGAATAGCAAGAGATGGCCTCTCAAGCCATCCCTAACCATTCAAAACTCATTTTTTCTTATCACCCCAATTTGGGGGGTCAACGATGGAATGGCCAAATTTAAATATTTAAATTACAAGATTACCCTTTAACTTTATTTAACTGATATAAAATTATGAAAATCCTAGTATAAATATATTAAAATTATTAATTCTAGAAAACATCAATTCTAAAAAAGGGAATAAAATATTTTTTTTATCTTTTTGTTAGTTTTTAATTATTTTAAGATTAGGTACGTGACTTTCAATAGAATTAAGATTTTATATATTTATCTTTTATTATTAAAAGTTATCTTTCATTAAGATTAGAATTAAACTTCTATAAATATAAGTTTCTGCATTTGTACTAGTTCAGAATAGTACAAATAAACATCATTATTATTGAAATATGTTTTTACTTAATTATTGTGTAGTATGAAAAGAGTCTTGAGAATTTATTCACATTTTTTATCTAAAGCAATTTATAAGGGTAACATTGGAAAAAAATAATTTTTATCCATTCCATTCCATTCATTTTATAATAACTCCCAAACAATGGTTAAATGAAACCATTTCATCTCCTTGTAAAACTCTCAAACGATAGTACGTTCCGTTAAACTCTATTCCATTCCGTTCCATTCCATTATATTCCATTAATATCCATTTCATTCCATTCCTTCCTAAACTCCCAAACATAGCCTAAGGCTAACAAGAAGCATGATATGAATTATAGCGCCCTTCAGCCAGAGTTAGAACTTACTGTTTCTCAGGCCCGGGGACATTTAATGAAACAGAACTTTTTGATCCAGAATTAGAACTTATTGTTTCCCTATCATCTCAGGCCCAGGTACATCTAATGAAACAGAACATTTTGTTCCCGATTATCCTAATAAATCACTCTTTAGTCTGTTCTTACTGTATCATTAACTATATGCACATTTAAAGGGGAAAAATAAAGTAAATTACCAGAAAACTATTACTTATTGCAAATATCAATTGCATTGATATACATAATGAGCATTGATGGAACCAATATTCATGCTTCTTCGGGATACTTGCTATACAAAGTAGTAACTTTCACCTTCACAAAAGCTCATTAAGCCTCTCCCATTTCTATTAGGGGTGGCAATGGGACAGATCAGGCAGGCTTTTTACTACCTGCCCCCTTCCCATTCATTTATAGGATGTCGCATCCCCACCCCATACTCCCGCAAGGTTTTTATTTTTTTCCCGTACCCAAACCCCAGGGGAATTTTTCTGCCCCCACCCTGCCCCTCCCAGAATACACATATGTATACTTGTCTAGAATTTTCTCTTTTCCCATCAATTTGGATTAAATAAATTTTATAAGAAACCATCTCTTATCCCACCAAAAAATAAGAAACCATTTCTTATAAAATTTTTTTTTAATTAAATCATTAATAACATCTTATTTCAAGTGACTTGAGTGAAAAAAAGTTTTATGAGTTATATTGTAAAATGTATATGCATTTGTATCACTTAGATTTTTGTATTAATCAAATGATTTCAACATGAAATCATCAATAAATGCACTTGTAATATTATGTTAAAATTTAAATAAAATTTAATAATTGACCATATGGTAAATTAAGCCTTTTAATATAAAAAGAATAATGTGTGTGTGTGTGTGTGTGGATGAGTTCGGGGCAGGGAACAGATCCAGGTATGTATATCCCGACCTTACCCCAACCCTGAACTGTATTCAGGTTTCCACAGAATGTCCCATACCCAATCAACAATTGTCTTACATTGGGAGAGGTGGAGCCAAAATTCCTATCCCTAATTTCCATATGTAAGTCAGCAAGCAACAACTATTCACTAAATATATTAAATATAATTACAAACTTGTATTTCAGGGAGCAACAGGACCTAATCAGATCAATTAATCCTGAGTCATAGACATTTCAATAATTCTTTTCAATGAAGATACATGCTTCTGACTACTAATCAGTAAGAAAATTGAAAATGGGTAATTATATTATTCCCATTGACGTTTTCTTCTCTATAGTCCTTCCTTCCTTCCTCCCTCAACTTCCGATCAAACATTTCAAAACTCCTTGTTTATGGAGTCTTCGAATAAAACGACCTCCAGCTAGAAAGAGCAGTATTTAAGAGAAAAAAGGGTAAGTACAAGTGATGAAGGTAGGCTACAAAGAATTAACCTATATAACCCAACCGCATCCTTTTATTTTATCCACAATAATAACTCACAAATTAGGTGGCTTGAACTTTTAAACTGTCAACTTTGGTCCAATAAATAAGCTTCCTTATTTGTACAATTTTTCCTCCTTTCTCCTGTTTTGACATTTATCTCTCCAGAAATCGTCAGCCATGGGCTGCATTTCAAGACTAAGGTGTATCTAACTAGAAAAATGAATCAGGCAAAGAACCCACAATGCGAACATGTACTAAAACAGGGCTGCTGCTGGAAGAAATGATAAACAATACATTTCTCCAAACAAAAAAGGATTTAATCATAATTTCTTGTTTTTCGAACCCATAAGAGAATCTGTAAAATGTAATTTAGCATATTAGACACAGCAATTCACCTCCAACTTCCGAACAGCGACGAACTCGGAGGATCCGGTGATTCTCATGAAGGTTTCGACGGCATCCGGTGTGGGAGTCGCCATTGCGGCTGCAGACTTTTCGCTGAGGAGAGATGTAGATTGCAGAACAAGGGAGAGGAGTCGAGTAGTGTACTGCTCGGTATGGGATTAGTCTGGGAGTGCGCGCCACCTTTATTCGTTGTTTTTCTTTTCTTTCATTTATGTTTTTGCGGAAATTTTATTAGTTGGGTTGGACACGTGGTAACTGGTGACTAGACTTTATACACGTGCAAGAAAATAAACGTAGGATACTTGAACGGATAGCTCTACCCATCCCCTTCGTTGGTTTTTTTTTTTTGGGAACCGTTGAGTTTGCTCCTGGTACGTGTCACTAGATTGGTAGCTATCCTGCAAACGCTAAGCTTACTCGACTTTTCTTATGCTTCATGCCATACGTAGCTACGTAAATTGAGGAAGGGGTATGAGTTTTTGAAAAAATTAAAATATAGGTGTTATCTTTTATTTTACTTTTTGTTTCATGTTCCAAACATAAGAAGAGTTTTGCAAGTCATTTCTTTTCTATGAAAATTTTTTCACTTTTTTTGGGTTTTCTTATCTTACATATAATAGTTTTCTTTCACAAGAATTTTAAATATAAATTTGTATTGTTCTATGGTATATTATAATTAGACTTGATTAAATGGTAAACTCAATAAAAAGCAAGTTATAAAATAATTAAATAAATATTAGGTTTAGGTTTTTTCTAATTTTTGGGCCCAAACTTGATTTAAAAGAAAAGAAGTGGGCTAGCTTTTTTTTCTTGGTCTTTTTATTAAAAATATTTTTACAAAAGCTATTATAACCAACGTTAAAGAATTTAAAATCTTAATTGTATGAAAATTAAAAAGTACCAAACACTTCCCAAAAAAACTCTTAGCAAAATTCTTCTCAATCAATAAAAGAAGATGATATTCATTAAATAATACTACTTCAATGTGAAGAATATTAATTAAAATTATAAAAAAAATAATTTTGAGTAAATTTTAAAAGGATGTGTTAGGTGGACAATAAATTTTGCATGAAAAAAGAGATGTAATATCAATGTTATTATTATACTTTTGGATTGATTTGTTTTGTTATGTGTTACTTTTTCAAATTTACTATATTTTCATTGAAAATGATAACACATTTCAACTATGCAAATTTAGGTAAAAATTTAATCTCTAAAAGTCTTAGATGAATTTCATGTATATATAAAAAGTAAACATAAATAAATAATACTTATTTCTAATCTATTTATATTACAACATGTTTAAACAAATTAAGCTCGACCTTGAGGCGAGGTAAAGAAAAAACTCAAACCCAACTTATTTTATATTATAATCATTTAAAAAATAGGTTCATTTTTTATTAGGTGCTTTTTCAAACTCATATCAATTTTTTTTTCTTTTTTTGCCTAAACCTATCGAGCTAAGTAAGCTTTTCAGCCTATGATCAAGTCTAACTATGATATATAATGAATGTGAAAAGCAATCTAATAAAAATTGTGAAAGAAGATAAAGCATTTTTGAAAATTATGAAAGCACAAAATTAGATGGGTGTAGTAGTACTAATATTACCCTTCCATTTTATTTATTTGAAAATTTATAATGCAAAGTTATAAAGAAAGCATTGTTAATAAATCATAATAGCAATAAGTACTAGTATTTTCAGTTGTTCACAATAAATGAATCAAGTATCTTGTTTTTGCATTAAAATCTAAAAATTCATATCATAAGCATACTAACTTGTGTTGAATTTGGTAACCAAAAGAATACACCTAGCATATAAAGTGTAGACTTGTCAATCAAGATGCCTAGCACATGAAGTGTAAATTTTTCAATTAAGAGAATATGCCTATCACATAAAATGTAACCTAGCACTTTCATGAACTGTAATTCATTGGTCAACTTTAGGAAGAAGCTTTCATCTTGCTTTCTCCACTCATAGCACATGACAAGCATGTTTCACAACCAAATTCAAGTTAACTTTTAGTACAAAAATAGGATTATGCAATAAAAAAAAAGCAAAAGTATAAAAACAATTTATGCAACTCATACTTTCCACTGTTTACTACTAAGATATTGTTATCTCCCCAAAACTTGCATTGTTTCTAATAACTTTTAGGTGAAAGTAATGAAGAGGCAAGGAAAATAAGTGAAGCTTAATTACTTGATATTATGCATTATGGGAGCTATTTATCTTGGATTTATGTAAGTTATGATGTAAGAGATGTATGAGTATCTCGCAGCAAGTATAGTTTTATGTGTTAACAAGCATTTTGCCTTATGGAAATAATGTTTGTTTAGTGCTAACATAGTGTAAACTCTATGATACTCAATTTGGTAATGGTAGTATATAGTGTATTTGATGTATGAATTTGTTGTTGAAAATTTTATGTTATAATCTTATAATGTATGGCAGTATACATACTAAAATTTGTGGCAAAATGTTGAATATAGTTAAGTCAACAAATTCAAGAAAGTAAGGGAACATAATGTGGATATGGAACAAAGAAGTTTTGAATGTTGTGACATTTCATATGGAGTTTCAATAACAAATGCATTCATTTTCCTCTAAAACTTGAATGAGATATAGTTAAAATTCTTAGGATGAAAATTGGAAAGTTTCATAATTTTTCAAGCCTTCTGGCTAACTTAATTGACTCTCAAACAATGTATGGGCAGATTGGAGAATGAAACAGAATAATGAAAGAAATTTAGTTAGTTGATAGACCAAATGCACTAATTTTGAGATGAAATTTGTCATAAAATATTTGGCACATGATTCTTTAAATTTAGAAAATTAGAGAATTTTTGGATAATGAGAAATAGGATTTTCTCTATAGTGAAAGTATAGTTAGTTTTGAGTATCAAAACATAATATTATTTTACAATTTTCTAATTACCTTTGTCTTTCATATATAGGACTTACCTTTTGTGCTTTCTAATCTTGAAATTGTGATATTAATTTGTATTCTAAAGGTTAACAAATTGACCATAGTATAGTATATAAGTAAAAGGAATACAAATTAATCTCCCATAACTAACCTTATCTCACTTAATATGGTGTATAATAGAATTAATCTATACATTTTTGGTATCATGAGCTTACTTGGTCACCGATAGTTTTGAAAGTAAAAAATGTTTAAAGAACACTTGACCAATCTCAACTATATATATATATATATACAAAGCTAGTCTTTTCACAAGTTAGAGAGGTGTTGTTATGATTAGATCTCTATAGTTAAGGTTCCTAATGTTTAGTGAAGCAATCTCTATTAATTAGATGGGAGTTTTAGCTTATAAAGTTAAATATCGCATACACTTTTTACAAATTATGATTAATTTGAGCATACATCAAGTTTACCTACAAAGGAATTAGGGTTTTAAGCTTAATTTTAATTATTTAATCCTTCAATAACCTAATTTAAAAAATGCATGTAGATTGATGAAAATAACTTAATTAAACCCCTATAATCTTCTTAAGCATGTAAGGAACATGCATACAAAAATTTAACTTCATATAAATTAAAACACTTAAACAACTTAATTTTTTTTTCCATGTTGAAAGGTTTAGTGCCATGGCCTTGCTTCCTAGAGTCATGACACTATTTAATTTTATTCCACCTAGAAGTTGGGGTTAGATTTCCAAGTTATAGCCTCAATACCCTTTAACTCCTTACGACTCCTAATTTTGTCTTGTTTTTGTGATAAGCATACAATTATGTATACAACTCCAAAAATCATGAAATTTTGCATCAAACACCCTTCATATGTTAGCTATTTGGAAATCGAATTTCATATCAAGACTCTACCATTTGACCCTCGAGCTTATCTAATCTGCAAAACTATCTATTTTGTCTTGTAACCTAGACCAACACTATTTAGAACTTAGTTAGACAACATAACTAACTCAGAAAAGTGTGAAATTTAACATGCTAATCCTTACATATATTAACTAAACACCATAAAAAAATAAAGGCAAAATGATAATTTTGACCCCTCTTCATACTCACTTCCTAACATTATTTAATTTTGGCAAAAATGCAATTTACTCTAGGTTTGGTAATTTGTGGGCAACTTAACCACCTTGTTATGAAGTAAAACTTCCCAAATACATACCTAGATAAGTTAAATACATGGTATAATTTTTTCAAACAAAGAATCATTCATTACATATATCAACTCATCCAATTTCCTAAGCTACCTTGTTATGGGGTCAAATACACTACATTGGCTTCTTAACCTTGAAAATACATCTTGTAGCATGGAGAAACTTAGTAAGATGCACCTTTAACATTTCATCCACAAGTTACTATCATGTCAAAGTAAGGAAGTAACATTTTAAACCTAATATACATACTATTTCATAAAAATTTATACATGCACATTACGTAAGTAAGATACCAAACATTTAACATCCATATCCACAAGCTATTTGGCTTCATAGTTTCTAACCAAGTTGATGGAGTAGGTTCCCTACAAAACATACACATTCATTCTCAACTATATATATATATATATATATATAATACAAGCTATATAATTAGCATATCATCCATTAATTTACATCCTTCTAGTTGTATATGCACTATGACATATAATGGTTAGCAAAATGAAAGACATAAGATATAAATTTTAGTAGTTAATACATTATTCAAGATATATAGTCATAAATCATTATACATACATACAACTTTAAACTAGAATCAGCATTATGAGTTATGCTATAATCTTTATGGATTTGAATTTGGTTACAAAATTGACTATAATCCCGTACTTGTAGTCACATCATCATTGTAGTTAATAGCCATAAAACTTAAGAGACATAAATAATACTTCACTCCTTAGGTTAAGCACCATAAGCCTAACATCATCATAAACATTGTAGGTAACCAAATTCATAGACATAACAAGAATGTATAATAATATAGTCAATGTAGTTCAAAGAAGATATATCAAGAATAAAAGTATTAACTGCCTTTTTCTTTCCATATGCTTACTTCTTTCTCCTTTGTAGTAATTTAGATACTCCAAGTATATTTTCCTAAATTCATACATCATATACATCATTACAATTACATAATAAATTCTAGTTTCTAAGAGATTATCTCAAGAACTAGTATTAATTTTCAACTAGCTTAGTTCATGAAATAAAATTTTCTCTTTCTCATACAACCCTATCATTTTTAGCCTTTTAGGAAAACTAAGAGGAAATGGTGAATTGTGTGAAAAGCTTAATCAGGCTACATTAAAAAATAAAATGAAAGAAGAATTATTACCAAAATTTCTTTTTCCTCTAAAGAAACATGGCTTCTTCCTTCACTTCTCAAATTCCCAATTCATATAATCATCATGAAACCTATAATGATTCAACTCAAATGGAAACTTACAAGAAAAAAAGCAACTTTGTCTTCACTGATCTAGGAAAAGGAGCAAGGCAATTATGACATGTAAAGCCTTTTCTTCCCTAACAATGTTGGTTCACGCCATTTTGCTTCCACTTCCTTTCTCCCTCTACACTTTAGCTAAAGCTAATAAAATAGGATTAAAATGAAACATTAGGATGGTTTGGTCGGATTATAAATGGTGGTAAGTAGCTTATTTGGCTTGTTGTCTAATGAGATAAGTCTAAAGCATTTTGAATAAAATGGCTAGTAATTCAATTAAATCTCGACTTTTTGACAGAGATATATAAAAATAAAAATAAAAGAAAGATATGTATAACAATAAAAACTAATTTTTGATATATATAAATGAATTATTTTTTTTTAAAAAAATTGGAACGCAGGATCTGTAATCTCGCGTTTCTCAAAATTTTATAAGAATTTTTTTTTTAATTGGGGGTCAATTTGGGGGCCTGTGTCACTGACCCCCATTCACATCACTAACCTTTGGTCAGTGACGTTGAACTAACCCAACGGGTCAGCTGACCCGTTGGGTCAATTTCATTGACCCACAGGTCTCATTTAAAAAAAAATTTTAAAAAATTAATATTTTAATTAATTTATTTAAAATATATAAAATAATAAAAAATATAAATTTATTGTAATAAATATTATTTAATTTATGTATTATTTAAATTTATATTAATTTTTTATATATTAAAAAATATAATATTTTTAAATCTCTTTATAATTTTATTAATTCTGTAAGTGTTAAAAGTTTATATTTTGAGAAAATTTAATTAATTTTATTAAAATTTGTAAAAGGTGAAATATAAATAATAATAAAAAAGTAAACAAAAATTTAAATAAATTATTAAAAATATTTCTAAAATTACATTTATATGGGATTTTTTTAATCAGAAAAAAAATATTAATCTATATATTGAAAAATACAATGACTTAATTTATATATATAATTTGTTAAATTTTATAATTATTAAAAAATTTCATATAAATGTAATTTTAAAAATACTTTTAGTAATTTATTTAAATTATTGTTTATTTTTATTATTATTTATATTTCACCTTTTACAAATTTCAATAAAATTAATTAAATTTTTTTAAAATATTGAGAACGGCTTTTTGACAGGCGAATTATATATAATAATTATAAAATTGATTTTCAATATAATTTCAATAATTATATTGAAAAATTCAATAAATTATATAAGTCATTGTATTTTAATAATTATAAAATTCAACAAAATATATATAAAAATTAAGTCATTATATTTTTCAATATATAAATTAATATTTTTTTATTAAAAAAATTCCATATAAATGTAATTTTAGAAATATTTTTAATAATTTATTTAAATTTTTGTTTACTTTTTTTATTATTTATATTTCACCTTTTACAAATTTTAATAAAATTAATTAAATTTTCTCAAAATATAAACTTTTAACACTTATAGAATTAATAAAATTATAAAAAAATTTAAAAATATTATATTTTTTAATATATAAAAAAATTAATATACATTTAAATAATACATAAATTAAATAATATTTATTACAATAAATTTATATTTTTTATTATTTTATATATTTTAAATAAATTAATTAAAATATTAATTTTTTTAATTTTTTTTTTAAATGACCCACGAGTCAAATTGACCCGTGGGTCAATTTCACTGACCCAACAAGTCAGCTGACCCGTTGGGTCAGTTCAACATCACTGACCTTTGGTTAGTGATGTGAATGGGGGTCAGTGTCACTGACCCCCAATTAAAAAAAAAAATTTTTTATAAAATTTTGAGGAATGCGGGATTACAGATCCTGCGTTCTAATTTTGTTTTTTAAATAATTCATTTATATATATATCGAGAATTAGTTTTTATTATTATACATATCTTTCTTTTGTTTTTTTTTCATATATCTCTGTCAAAAAGCCATTAAATCTCCTTCACTTTCACATTCTTTATTCAATCAAGCAATGAGGATATAATGAGAAGAAAAGAAGGAGAGTTGGTGGCTGGTTATGCATGCAATGGGTTTTAAGAAAAATGTGAGTGGGTTCTTAAATGGAAAATTCTCATATTATTATGATATTAAGTGGTTGTCAATGCAATTGCTATGTTTAATGATACAACATGCAATTTAGATAAATCTTTGTAACTTTAACTCTCTATTTTGGCCATGTAACAGAAGAGATACAATGAAGTTTAGTGGAATATATGAAGTGGCCAAACTTGAGAGATTCATAGGTGGAAATTGCCTAAGGTAATGGGATTTCTAAGTATCACTAGTGGGTAATAGGCTTTGTTTAAATCTTAGATTAATTGCCTAACAAATTAAATGTTCTTGATTAATTCATATTAATTTATCTCTCATGTAATTTTTCTTATATTAAGGAATGGCTAAGTAATTGGGAAAATACAAGATTAATTTGCTTGGTTTCTAATTAATTATGTACAAATTCCTAAGATGGATCTTTCTAATTACCCTTAATAAATCATATCTTACTAGCAACCTAAATTAGGTAACCTGTGGGTTATGATAGACATTATAACTATTCTTTTAAAAAATGAACATTGCTCTTCAATGCACAAGTATACACCAAGTCTCTATCATTGTTTAGGTATCTTCTTTCATGGCATTTCACTTTGATTGTTGAGAAAGAAAAAAAAATAGTAGACCTTTGTCTTTTAACTCTTAGAATGATCTTTGATTTAGTTTGGTTTGAATCCAATTATAGATGGAAGAAATTGATTGAAACAAGATTGAATTTGAAAGGATAAAAAGCTAAGTTGCTTTCACATGCTAAACATGATATATGTTAAATCCATATCTGAAGTGTTATCCATTTATTAAATGTTGACTTTAGCTATTCACAAAAAGTATATTTTTATATTGATGTTATTTTAACTTTTTTTTTGGCAATTTTACACGAAGTATACCCCTTCTTAATAGATAGCATTTGTTTATTCCAAAGAATAAGGTTGGTTTTGGACTTAATGATACCTATTTAGTTAATGAGGCATTCTTAAATAAAGAGGTATCAAAAGTCTTCAAAAGGCTAAGTTTTTACTATAGTAAGTTTATTATATCTAAGCACTTTTTTTGTAGGTTGATTTTAAAATTTGGCATTCTACAAATATTATAGTTGATAAGCAAATTTAAATTATAACCTATGAAATTCCTTATTTAGGGTTTGGAATCAATGAAAATTTAAACAATTTTTCTTGCAAAAGGTAGTTAATCAAATTTTGGTAGCACCATGTTCTTAGTTTTAGCAAAAAAGATAAATCAATTTGGTAGTCATCATCTACAAATATGCATTATGTAGCAAAAAGTTATGATTTTTTATTTTGTCATAAAGTACATAGCAATCAAAGTTGAAAACAATATTTTGTTGAAGGTTTTATGACCGTTCAAAATTGTATTTTGTTTATATGAAAATCATGTAATAATAGCATCCCAATTAGCCAAGTCTTAAGGCAACATCATTTTCCTATTCATATGGTTTATCATTTCTACAATGGAGCTGAAGAGATTATAAATCATGTTTTTTGCATTGTCATTTTACTAGAATGTTTGCAGTTTGACTTAGATCTTAACATTCAAACTAATTGCATTCAAATTTATTTGTTGTTGGACTAGTTTGATACTTGGTTTTTACATTACAAGGTTTAAGATTTACTATGATATAATATGTTGATTATTCTAGAATTTAAAAATTTTTAGTTTGTTAAGAATAAATTAGTTGTGGAAGGAAAAGAATTTTCCTTATCTGAGATGTTGTGATAAATAAAAGCTCAATGAATGAAATATAAAGTGGTTCAAAATAAAAAATTTTTTAATTCAATTAATGTAACTAACAAGGATAGCAAATCTTTACACTTACCTAAGGCCACTTTATAGCTATCACATTTTTATTATTTCAAAAGAAGAGGAGAGATCACATTAATTTTGCAACTGTTGTGATTTGATTGCATAGTTGTTGGTAAGAAATTGAGATTTTTAGGAGATTTGAGATTTTTAAGAGACATCAAAGTTTGCATTAGTGAAATTTCTTGATTTTTTAGGTCCACTTTCTCTCTTTTGAAGGTAGAAAATGCCATACCTGCCTTATCTCTTCTTGTGGTGTGTCTAATAAGGGGCACATCTTCAAAAGAAAAAATAATCAAAAATAGAATAAAAGATGACACAAGTAAGTAATGTTAGGTGAGTCTACTCCATAGTGTTTGGTTAAATCAATTTAAAGTTCACCTAAGGCTACGATAACCCACTTAAATATTTATTATTAGATTTTAGTAGCTTTAATAACTATTAGGCTTTAGTCATTCCAAATAAACTATTGGGCTTTTCATCTTTTTATTTTAATTAAGTAGACTTTTGGGCCTTTTATCATTTTCTATCATCTTCCAAAACCCAAATAATGTATTAGCCTACTTATCTTCATTCCTAAATATATTAAATTCCTATCATCCAAATTAAATCTCAACAATTTCATAATCACTTAAATGATAAAATATCTAATAAATATTTACTCATTAATAACACAATTTACTAATTGTTTAGCATAAAAATCTCCAATAATTTTTATTATGTAAAATCATGTCATTTGCTACCTAATAAATATTTAATATAAAATCACAATTATTTCCTTGATTATTTAAATAATAAAATGCCTACTAAATCATTAAATTCCAAATATTAGCCTTCCATGTCCTTTCTCTTTAATTTATCATTCTAACTAGTTTATTAATTTGGGATGTTATATAAGCAATCAAACAAGTCTTATATCTTTCAATAGATTCATTTGCTTTTCTTTTTATTTCGAGAACCCACTTGTTTCCAATTGTCTTTCAGTTAGATGGTAGATCAACTAAGTCTTAAACATGGTTAGTCCTCACGTAATCCATTTCTTCTTTTATTTTTTTTCTTTATTTTTCCTTAGCAAAGCATGACGGGGCCTCTTTAGTTGTATTTGACTATTTATTATCTTGTAGAGTAACTATAAGTATTGCCCCTTTAATCTCAAAATGGCATTTAGGCAAACTTTCTCAGTTACTCAAAGTTTTCATTTGGTTGCATAAGGTATCAAGGCATGTATTCCTATTAATCTCTCCCATACTAAAAAATTTGTTTTCTAAAAATGTGATATCTCTTAACTCAATTTTACTTACACTCTTATCTTTATTTTCACCTAACAAAATATAACTCTTTGATTGTTCTAACTATCTAATAAAGATATATTTTTTGCCACTTGGGCCTAATTTTCTATACTAATAGAAAGTGTCATGAATATAAATAGCTAACTTCCATAGTCTTAAAATTTTTAAATCCAATCTACAATTTGTCCACAATTCATAAGTTATGAAAGTAGTTGACTTATAAGACACTCGATTTAGTATGAAGGTAATAGTTAATAATGCATTACCCTAATAAGAAATGGATAAGTTTACTTAAACTATCATTGGCCTAATCATTTCAATTGACGTCATATTTCTATTTTTAGTGATTCCATTTTGTTATAAAGTGTTAAAAATCGTTAATTATCTTACTATACCTTTCTCTTTGTAAAACTCTTTAAATTGTTCAAACAAATATTTGATAAGGTTTAAATTTCTTATCCATTTGATTCTTAATCATATTCATATAATGTTTAAAGCATTCAAATACTTTTGACTTATAAGAGATCAAATAAATTTGACCATATCGCATATAATCATTAATGAACATAATAAAATACCATGCTTTGTGTATTCCTTCACCCTCATTGTGTCAAATATATTTGAATAAATTAGTTACAATGGATATCCAGCACTAGTTCCTTTACCAAATAGTTTTCTAGTTGTTTTACTCACTAGGCAATGTTTATACAAAAACATTTCTAAATTAGAAATTGATCTTAACATTTTTTTTATTAGTTTATTCATTCCTTCTTGGCTTATATGGTGTAACTTAGCATGTCAAATATTCATGTCCAAAATTGAATTGAAAGTAGAATATATGCTAAAGTAATCATGCTTATACATATTATAAACATTGCCGTAAATTATGCCCAACACAATGAAGCCATTAGGAAGAAAATTAGAATCATAATATGTTGTCCCATTATAAATGTCTACTAATTTATCATGAAAATTGACACTAAAATCCCATAAAAAAAGAGAAATTATAGAAACTAAAGTCCATCAAATTTCTAAAGCATATAGAACATCATAAAGGATGAGGATTCTTCCACCATGTAAAATTAATTTGCATACTTGATCCCCTTAACTTTTATTTTTGCATTGTTTCTTATAAATAGCCATCTACTTCTGAAATGGAGTTGACAAAAAGGTCTACGATACTTAGATACATGGATTGTAGCTCTTGAGTCTACAATTAATTAAGGATGAGATTCAACCATAACATAGTACTAGAAACATAAATAAAATGTGAAAATTTATTGTATAGTGTTGCATTGTTTTGCTCAGTACAATCAAAAGCAAAGTGACCTGTCTTTTGACAAGCATAACACTTGACCTTAGCCATGTCAAGCTTCTTTCTATTACACTTACCTTTCTTCTTAAATTCTTTCTTAACCTTCTTAAAATGTTGGATAGATCCTTTCTTCTCATGAAAGTATTTACCCTTCTTACCCTTAAGTCTTGAAGTCCTAATAGTCTCTATCTTATAAGCATGACTAGAGGATCTAGTAGTCTCTAAGCGCTCATCTTCAAGTTCTAAATTATGAGCATCATAATGAAAAGCAATGATACTCTCATTATGGATTAGGTTCACTTTCATATGCTTCTAACTAGTAGAAATAGATCTTATGGTAGCCTAAACTTGCATTTTATTAGTAAAAGCATGACTAGTTGACTTTAGTTCCTTAGTCATATTTGACATCTTTTTTAAATGCTAATTCATTGAATTATTTTATTAAAGCTTGTATGTCTCAAATTTAATTATCGACCTTCTAAATTTAGTTATAGACGTACCATTAAATTTATCCTTTAAGGCAATCCATAGCTTGTGTGGTCGGATAAGACATTTGCTCATTATGTATTAGCTGTGCAACGTAGCATTATTATGCAAGCTATACAATCTTTCTTTTTCTAGGTTTGAAATGCCTCTTGATCTCTTTTATGTTGAGCTAAATTTTTATACTCAGGTTCCAACATAATATTGTCAAATGGTTCTTTAGCATTTTGTTCCTAAAAAATGTATGAAATTTTATGATGCCAAATTTTCTAATTGTCACTATTCAATTTATCACTTTTGTTGAGCTTGATAATGATGTTTTTAATTGTCATAATCATTTGTTCATATATTTATATAGACAAAGCACAAAATTAAAACACATACATAATGTCATAGATTTGCAATAAACTTTGACTATATTAGCAATGGCATTATCAAGTTCATCATCAAAAGTCTACATTTGTTTTACTTTTATCACATGTATCCTAAAAAATTTTGTATTTTTCTATTAAATTTATGTGCAAATATTGTTTAAATATAGCTTTTAAATAACCCAAGTATTATTAATCTAAGAATTACCACTTAGCTAAATATTTATCAATTATAACATTAATAATAAAATATGTAATATTAAATAAAGCACAATACAAATGTCACATATATCAAATAAATTAAACATGTCACCTTTATTATATCATCACTAATATTTTCACACTAACAATATCCTAAAAATGTTTTATATTCTTAAAAGGTATTTCCTTTTTGTGATCAAAACAATAACCATAATTATAAAAAGAACTATTTGGAAACTCGTATAAAGATTTTGCATGCTTGATCAACCTCATCATATGAATTCCCTTCTCATTTGCATTATGCTCAAAATGTTGTGCACTTCTCATAGTTGGAAATTGAGAAAGTAGAACGAATCATCTAACCTTCATGACAACATGACATTCTTTTATGAGCTCTATCTCAACTACATACTAGTAAAAGTTTAAGCTTTTTTAACCTTTTTTTTTATTAAGCTTATATTTCTTTTTTAGTTCTACCTTAATTGGTGTACAATAATTATCATTTGGGAGTAAGTTGATTAACCCTAAGACCCATGAAGAATGTGGAAGTTTGATGCCTTACATCTTTAGGACATTCTAAAATCTTCACATGTTTTGGATATGTTGTTGATTGTTATGATTTAGATCGATTTTGAAAGTTTGATGTCTCTAGATTCATAATAAACTATTAAAGAAAAATAAATTTGTTAATTTACAATTTAAATTCTTATGAATATATATATATATATATATAGACCATTTTAAGGCCAAAAATCACTTAAAAACAACCAAAAGTTGTCCAACTACAAGTAAATAATATATCAAAATGAAACTCATGAATTTAAGGATTTTTAGAGGAAAAAAATGGCCCTTAATTCCTTGGCATGCACCCTCCATGCACTGCTTAAAGGATTCTATTTCAAAAATTAAAAAAAAAAAAGAGGAAGGGATGGCACGTACATCGTGTATGCATCACCCTCCATGGTGATGATGGTGATAGTGACTATACTATTGGCTTTCTTTTCCCTTCCTTTCTTAATTGGTACCCTTAGATGGGCAAATAATGGTGGGAATGAGCCATACATGCCATCTTTGAGAGTGGTTCTCCTACTTCATCTTCAACCTTTGATTTTTTTTTAAATAATTTCTAGATTTGGGTGTTGAAAAGGCCAACTTTGAGGCTTTATATCTCACTCATTTTCATTTGTTTTGGACAAAATTAGTGGTGTTGAAAAATTTGTTCATTTGTGCAAGGTTTGCAACTAGTGGTGCTTTATATTGGGAATACTAACCCTAAAAAAGACTATTTGACCATAGCATATCCAAAGATTAAATTTGTTATTCATCTTTAATTGAAGCTCTATTTTTCTCAAATTTTTAACATAAGCCTTTCTATATAGGCTTTTTACAATGTGAATTTTGCGACTTATTATGGTCTCTACAATTTTTCACCATTAATGGTCTCTAAAACTCAAACTTTGAAATTTCATAATTCTTGAAATTTTGTAGAAAATATTTGAAATTCAACACAAGTATCATGCATATACCATGAGAAAACAATCAAATCAAGCTAACTAAGCTCTAATATCAATGAAGTAAGAAAATATTTGGGTTTGGATACTTACTTATAACAAATAGGTCTTCTCAAATTTACTGCTCCACATGGTATGATTTTAATTATGAGTCAAAATCTAATCTTGTTCTATAGTAAAAACAAGACACCAAATTCATGAAACAAAGGAAAATTCTCTTCTCTGGATTTTTCTCACAAAACTTTATCTTTTATCCTACTAATAGTTTTTTAATGTACACACACTTTATTAATCATCATTTTTTCCCTTTTATTTTGCAATCCATTAACTAACAAATAAATTTAAAATTCAAAATTCAAAATTCAAAATTCAAAATTCAAAAGAATTTGAATATTAATTAATTCTTTCAATTTAATTAATTAATTAGTTAATTAATTAATTACTAATAAATAATTAATTAATCCTCTTTTAAGTTACATTAATAGATTTGAGTTAGCTCATCATGGACAATCCAATATCTAACATTGAGAAATCGTTAAAGCAATTAGCTTATTTAGGACTTTGGCTAAGTATTTGTTAGAGGGCTTAGTTGACCCATAAAAAAGGGAGATCATCCCTTAGCTAAAAAGCTACCAAAGGACTCATTGAGTTGGTTAGAGGTCTATCTATTGGTTGAGAATCCATCATAGCAATTAGCTTGTTTAAAACCTTGGCTAAGAAGTTGCTAAAAGGTTAAATAGCCCAATAAGGATGGAGGTCATCTCTTGGCTACAAGTGTTGCCACATTTTGACTAACAATCTCTTCTTCAACAATTGTCTTGTTAGGAATCAAACAAATAACCTTAGTTCTAATATCAATTATTAGATCAACCACTAAGTCAAAAGAAATAATTGTTAATTAAAGCATAATTTTTAGTACTTAACCACACATAGCTTGAGCATCACGTTTCGACTACCGCATTTTGACCTTTGTGGTGAGAAAAATGCTTTTCAAACCTTATCCAACAATTTTTGTCAAAGTGACACATGGGAGGCACCCATTAGCTTTGGTACACGTAACATGGGTGGTGTACAAAGGGAACTTTTTTAGGTGCACTTGGAGCATGGTACACCTAAGAAAATCAAAGGCCATAATTAAATTTGTATAGGTGAGGTCCATATTTAGTACAGGTAGGGTCTACATGCAAAATAAATCTTATTGGTTGAGTGCACAAATGATGTGGCATACTAGATGTATGTAAAAATTGTTCGGTGTGCAAGTGCAACGGCATCACAATAATCCTTTGGGTTCGTTTGACTTACATAATTGTCATCTATGAAATTGGAAAGGGAATGCATGATTGAATAAGATTATCTTTATTGTGTTTGGTATGATATTGAATAAAAGAGACATACTTTTGTATTTATACGTTTGGTTGGATTAAAAAAAATAAAGAAATATAGAATACAATTGATAAAATAACCAAAATGCCTTCCAAGAAAATAAAAGATTTTAAGACAAATTTTAAAAAGTGCATTTCATCAATGTTCTTCATCTGTAGATTCCATCTTCATCAAACAACTATCATCTTCGTTTGCATATTTTAAAACCTAGGGCATAAGTTATTCTTTCCATCCACCTCCTTCAATAACCCAGGTATCCAATTGTTAGACCATCATCAAACTTCTCTCCATCCACTCCTTCAAACTTGAAATGATCCCAAACAGTGGAAATAAGTGTAGAAAGAATGGAAGAATCTGGTCTGAGCCTGAATGAAAGTGAATGATAGTGAATGACAATGAATGACAAATGGGTCTAGCTTTGTATCAAAAGCTAAGGGCAAAATGGTATTTAAGCCATTTTGGCTCCAAAGAGCCCCCAGATTCATGCGCTAACTATATCTAAATGCAGCTGGAGGATTCTAATGCATTGTGATATGGTCAACCAAACAGAAATTGTTGAAGGAATACATTGCTTTTTCCATATCAGGGCATGAACCAAATGGCCCTTTGTAGGCAGCAACATCACAATGTCACAATGCACCTCATGATATATGATGAATATATATCAATTAAAAAGTGACATGTGGAACAGAGTTGTGGTTGTACAGGGTTCCCCCAAATGTAATAATCCTATGTGGTGGGATATGCGTCTGGCTTCTCTGCATTTGTACGATGACTGGATGCGGTTCAGTCTTCACAAATAAGAAGAGGATGGTGATATTTTTAAAATTTTAAAAAAATAAAAATAAAATAAAAATTGTTTAAGTGCCTGACTGGATGTCATTTTCCCTCCCTGGACTGCAGAGAAGCCAGATCCGTGGGATATGCAGTGTGCTCTCAATCAATTTAGCCAAACAGCAGTAATGACTCAAATTCTATTTATCAACGTCTATTATTATTTTTTAATATTATCTAAAATAATATTGTGAGTTTTTTTTTTAAATTCTTCAATAATTATTTTCACATTTTTTATCAACACATGATAACTATACTAATATATATTCGTCATACTCATACCATGAAGAGTATTTAGTTAGTTAATTAATTTTTTTAATAAAATTTAAATAAAATAATTAATTTTCTTAATAAAACCATATATAATTTTTAAAAATGTTTTAATCTTTATAAATTAAAAAAATGTCCATAGAAATACAAGAGAAAAAGCTTGAAATTTGGGACAAATCGATCTATCGGCATTCTCGCAACCTAGTACCAACCCACTCCAAAGAACACTCAGTAACCGCAGGGCAGAGTCGCATCCTGCAACAAAGGCTCCCACGTAAAACCTAACCCTAATCCCAATTTCACTTCTCCGTTAGGGTTTCTTCTCCTCATACTTAGCATGGACGGTGACGACGAGACCTCGGGTCCGATGATCGATGAAATCTACGCCAACGGCGGCGACGATGGTAACCGCAACCACCGCCCAATTATCAGCGGCGACCAGCTTGACATTGAAGCATATGCGAGCCTTTACACCGGTCGCACCAAGATTATGCGACTCCTCTTCATCGCTGATCACTGCGATAAGAACTCTACTATGCAGCTTGAGGCGCTTCGCATGGCCTACGATGAGATTAAGAAGGGAGAGAACACCCAGCTGTTCAGAGAAGTAGTGCAGAAAATTGATGGGCGGTTGGGGCCCAATTACGGAATGGACGTGGCCTGGTGTGAGACGGTAGATCGAAGGGCAGAACAGAGGAAGGAGAAGCTCGAGAATGAGCTCAATGCCTATAGGGTATTCTTTTATATCTCTTTTTTGTTTTGATTGTATCTCTGTGTGTGTGGAAACTAGATTCAAGTAGGTTGATGCGATTTGGAAGTTTATGTATTTATTCTGGGCTTCGTTGCTTGTATTTCTGGTTTGCATTAACTCTGCCATGGATAATATGTTCTCATTTCAATTAAATTCATTTTTAATGGTTGGGTTGGATCAAACAATATTTGTTTAAACAAACTCTTTTAGATGCTGAGCCTTCCTTGTTAATATTTCCATTGTATACTTAAATGTGATATGTTGACTATCCAGACACTTCTGTTGTTCTTACATTTATCACGATATGAATGTTCAGAATTTCTTTGTTTTCCTACGTCTTTTAAAGATTGTATCCATCAAGCAATCTACGGGCTATAGATTGTTTTATAATAGGCCCCTATTCACCATTTCACCTTACATATCAATAGTTGACAGTAGGCATATATGGGGTCACATATATAATTAGAGAGATATGGAGTAGACATTGTTGTTCTGATGCAAAGCTTTCCACAGATAGTTATGTTCTGTTACTGTGGTAGATTTGCCATGTTTAGTAAACATGAGGATATTGGTTTTTGTTTCCAGTACTGTTCTGTCAGACTCAACATTCTGCTTAGGTCCTATTTGGATGTTGTATTGGTATTCAGATCAAATCTATCATATATGCAGCTTAAACATCAGTCCAATTTTGTTAGTTGCCAATTCTGACAAGAGCCTCCAGCCAGAGCTTTACATTAATTTCTGGTCGTTTGTTGGTTCCATAATTAGCATGGTAAAGAAAATAGATTATGGATAGTCTATGTGGGTTCCCCCCACCCTGTGTTTAGTCTTGTTGATGACATAGACACCTTGTATATGACAGTATGACATGCTTTTATATTATCCTTTTTTAACTGCTCTAATTTTTTGTCCTCATTGCTATTTCTCCCAATCTATTGCTTCCAACTTCCCTTTTATTTCTGCAGACAAACTTGATCAAAGAAAGCATAAGAATGGGATACAATGATTTTGGAGATTTTTACTATGCTCATGGTCAATTGGGTGAAGCTTTTAAAAGTTATGTCCGTACCCGGGATTATTGCACTACTTCAAAGCACATTATTCATATGTGTATGAGTGCCGTTCTGGTCAGCATTGAGATGGGTCAATTTACTCATGTCACAAGCTATGTTAGTAAGGCAGAACAGACTCCAGAGGCCCTTGATCCAATTACAGTTGCAAAGTTACGTTGTGCTGCAGGATTGGCAAATCTGGAAGCCAAAAAGTACAAGCTGGCTGCTCGAAAGGTTTGTTCCTTGTTAAGCTTTATGCTATTCCTATTGAACTGTGCTTTTAACCTTGCACTTATGATGAGAGATTGCCTAACTTTGAAATGTTTGCGAATTAAATGATTTTAGTCCTTTGTATGGGTTACAACTTACAAGGATAAATGAGTTTGTTATTTAACTCTGTACAACTGTACAAGAAACTCATTCTGTGTGGGAGTTTGCACATGGTGGGCATCAGTTGGCATTTCTGATGTGATCTGTGGTAATATAAGATTGATTCCCTGAGTAAAAGTCTGACAAATGTGCTTAAAGGAAAATTTCCATTGATTATGGTTCAGGCTTGGTATTTTTGTTTAATCTCAAGCTTGAGGCTGTTATGATTATGAATAAACTATTTGAATGATTGCAAATCTATATAACTCATTAATGTCGTCAATTTTTCATATGGACTGTGGTTCTGGTTGTGTTCTTGGATCTGACATGATTACGGTGGTTTGCTGGAGCAGTCATTGTAGGAATGGAAGTAGGTACTTTAGTGTTTAAAGGAGCTGCAAATTTAAAAAAGTAATCAGAGAGAGAATATTAATGGATGATGACTAACAAGCAGTTTGATACTTCTGTAAGTTGGTTTTATAGTTGAGTATCTGACGCTTGAGTTGGTGTTTATCTTCATAGCCGACTTGGTGGTGAATGCACATTTTTCATTTATTATGAGTTATGCCAATCCTTAAATACTCAATTGTCTCATATTTTGCCGCTGCCTTTCCCAGAATCTCCCCTTTTGCCCCCCACACACACTGTTCTTCCACTCACAATATTAGGTTAGCATAAAACTTTCTAGAATTACTGCGTGAGCTATAAATCATATGGTCTAACTTTGTTCTTGTATTCTTTATTTAATGCAGTTTCTAGAAACGGGCCCTGAACTGGGAAGTCACTACAATGAAGTAATTGCACCTCAAGATGTTGCAACATATGGTGGACTTTGTGCACTTGCAACATTTGATAGGGCAGAGTTAAAGGCATGTTCTCCATCATATTCTTAGGATAGTCTTGCTTTCATATAACCTTTGTTGAGGCATTGATAGTACCATAACATCACCTTTGTTATATCAATCTTTATGTTCGGCAGAACAAAGTTTTAGACAATCCCAGCTTCCGGAGTTTCTTAGAGTTGGTACCTGAAGTAAGGGAGCTGATAAATGATTTTTACTCAAGGTAATTTGTGTTTCTTTCATCTACTTTCTTTTTGGCTGTTCACTTATAATTGAGAGTGGTGACCATTAACTACATTTTTTTCCATACGTTATTGAATAGAGACTTGATTTATAGAGTCTCAGCATCTTGGACTTAAGAGGTGGAAGTGTACTGCATGGATTTTCAAGTGAAGTTCTTGATATGAAGTTGCTAATCTGCATGTATAAATAATTGACGGAGTTTTAATAAGAATTGGATTGGAATGCATAATGTAAAAGGAGAATGCTATTTCTCGACAATGGTGTTATTGAAGTTGAAAAGAGACTTACCAATTCATTATACTTTATTCATTTTCCCGGGTATGGCTATTGGTTATAGTTTTCCATCATTGTAGTCAATCAAATGAACGTAGCATGTCTATGATATTTGTCGTTGGTGGAGGGTTCAGTTTAGAGTTGATTGGCAATTCTGATAATTCTCCTTCTCTTTCTTCCTTCCACCTCTCTATATGTAACGAACTCTTTTCTGCCTTTTTGCAGCCACTATGCATCCTGTCTGGAATACCTTGGGAACCTTAAAACAAACCTGTTGCTTGATATACATTTGCATGACCATGTTGAGACACTCTATGATCAAATCCGTCACAAAGCCCTCATCCAATATACACACCCATTTGTGTCTGTTGATTTACGCATGATGGCTAATGCATTCAAGACAACTGTCGCGGGACTTGAGAAAGAACTTGAAGCTTTGATTACTGATAACCAGATACAGGTGCGGTTGGGATTATGTTATTTTGCTTTGCTTTCCTCAATTGTTCCTAGTTTAACCAGGCCATATATATATATATATATATATATGCAGGAACGCTTTTTTTTTTTTTTTTGTGGGGCCACAGATCTAGATCTGCTGCTGTTCTCTAAAAATAGCTAGTAGTGCTGTTGTTTTGTTATCTCTCTAAAATCAAGGAGGCTTTAGGTTATTAAAATCGGGTGGGACCCTCCTGATTTTAGATAAAGAGAGAGAGAGCAGCTCCTCTGCTGTTCTCTTTAGCAACCAGAAAACCATGGGTTTTGGCTTCAAATAGCCTTGCATTTAAGCCTTGCTTATGAAACCTATTGCCTCTTTGCAGGCTCGAATTGATTCACACAATAAAATTCTGTATGCACGTCATGCGGATCAAAGGAATGCCACCTTTCAAAGGGTTCTGGAGGCTGGAAGGGAATTTGATCGGGATGTTAGGTCCATGTTGCTGAGATCAAATCTTATCAAGCATGATTACAATCTTAAGGCGTCAAGGAAACTTTGATTTTGGATGGATGATGGTGGCACTGACGTTGCTGTTACGTATATTGATAGACATTGGTTGGCTATAATGGAGCAAAGTTCCACGCTGATGTTAAAGAAATATTGCATTTTGGTGGGTTCTCATACATTTCCGCATCATTTAACCATTATACTATGGTTGCTATATTGTATATACGTTGTATGATTTAAATGGATTATTCAAGAGCTCTTTTATTATATGGTTAGTTTGCGTATTTGCTGATATGACTTGTTTCTTAATTTTCCACCATAAAATTGATGGACTGGCCCTTTATTCCGCGGAATTCCACATGAACCGACTCAAACGGCCTTGGAAAATGACCAATCTCATTTGAAAAAAAAAAATCATATTTTAAAAATATTTTAAAATATATATTTTAAAAAAATTCCTATTGTTAGTAATTAAATAATAAATGAATATTTTAATATTTATTATTATAATATTTCAAAAATCTCTTACAAATAAAAAAAATAAAAAAAATGTTACTATTTTTATTAACAATAGTTAAAAGTATTTTTTACAAGTTACAAACAAATCCAATTATTTTTTATTTGAGGAGTATTTTAGTTATTTTATCATTTTTTTATATTTTTAATCTAATTAAACATAAAAATAAAATAATATTTCTATTCTTTTTTATATTATATTAAATATAATTTAGGTTACAAGAAAATTATTCCTCCGTGTCAAAATGCAAGACTTTGCTATCTATTTCATTGACGAGGAGTTGCATAAATAATATAAAGCGATAGCGTGGAGGCAAATATGGCTGTTAATCTATCATCAAGTGGGATTGTCCAGATGTGTCTTATCCCAACTATCACTAAATTTATGGCTCTTTAACAACCCTTTTAAGTTGCTCGGATATTTTGTTGACCCGACCAACTCGTGCGTTGAAATCAAAATAAAATATTGGACCAATGAGTCCAACTTATTAAGACACAATTTAAAAAGAAATAAAAAATGCGTTAGTTAAATTTATATTATCTAAAATTTTAATATAAATGGACTGAAAAAAGTTTTCATGTAATCAAGCTGCAAATTTATTGATCATAACTTTGCATAATTTAATTATAATTTGTCAGTCAACTGTTAAAGTAGAAAGGTCAATTGGGCTGTTTTTTTGGCAACAACTTGACTCTTACGTGGGTCCCCTTTTAAGTCAATGAAAATTTGGAGAATTGCCAAAAACTAAAATGTAAGTCAAATTTCATGAGCAAAAGTAAAACAAAAGATGGTAATTACTAATTTTTAAAAAATATTTTCTATAGTTATAAATTGAATGCATATAAATAAAAAGAAAAAAAAAGTATAAAGAGAAAAAATAAATTTCATATATACTTTCACTCATTTATATCACTTCTTTTATCACTATATAATTGTATGATTGCATAGAATCAAATTTTGTTATTTTCCACTTTTGCATACTTTGGTATGCAAAACAAAATGCAAGTCAAATGTGGTGTCTAGTAGTTATCAGCTTTCACTTCTCTTTCAGGAGAAAGATTTTACTTGTGTCTCTGTTTTGGTAATTGTGGTTAGTGAGCTAACCATGGCTTTCTTGCTTGTTTGTGATGTGGGTATATAAACTACAACGTTCATCACTTTTAATGTTATTGAACTTTATGACCATCTTCTATATTCATATTATCTAACACCACACTTGGTATCACTCAAGAAATAGAAAATGAATTAAAATCCACTTGTTTATTCTGTTTGGTAGAAAGAATCCATTACACTGAGGCCTTTATAGAAAAGAGCAAGGAAAGGCTGGAGGAATAAATTTTTCCAACACTGCAGCTTGCAAACGGTATATCAGATTGATGCCAATCTGTGAAAAAGGTGCTAATATCTTTTTGGTGACATACAAAGTCAAAAAAAAAAATTCTTCGGAGTATTTTGGTCATTTGTTATAATTTAATTTTCATTCTTGCATTATTTTTATCTTACTAAACAAACAAATGGAAAGAAATTATTATTTTTATATCATATTAAACATAATTAATTTTATATTATTCTATTTAACATTCTCTTTCTATTTTTATTGAAATAATTCTTTATACCAAACGATTCATAATTCATGGACGTAGTTTTATTCAAAATGAGCAATAATTTCATTATGTTATAATTTGTTCAAAACAATATTGCACCACTTTAATAAGAATTAAAGTTTTAAGAGTTTGCTGAGCAACATATCAATTCACAAATAATCTAAATGAGAATGATAAAGATATTAATTTAAAGAAAAATTTGATAAGTAAAAACAAATAAAAAAATGTGACACAAACCTTTTTTTTTTTATTTTGCCTACAAGATGATTGAAATTTTAGTTGAGAAATGTTGAGCGAGTAAGCATTATACTCTCATTCTATTCTTTCTTTTTCGGGTGAGAGGAGGGGAAAACGCCCAAACAACATAAACAAAATTTTTCATTTGGTATGAAATTTTTGGAAATGGATTCTCTTCTGTGTGGGCTATGTAAGTAGTACAGCAGTTTCAGCCATTGATTTTTTTTTCTGGGTAATTTCAATGGTTTATTCCCTTCTTATTTTGATTCTTTTTGTAATATTTAAAAAAATGTAAAATACTAAATAAAAATAATTTTTAAATTTTGGTCAAATAAACATTAAATTATATTTTCATTGTTATAATTTAAAATATTTTTTGTCTTGCCTACTAAAAATTAAAAAACCATCTACATCTTACATTTTTCTTTATTTATAATAATAATAATAATAATTAATCAAAATATAAAACAATTGGATGACCGAGATTTTACCCAAAAAATGAAAAAAATTGACGCGGGATAGTTAATGCAATCTACACTAACACTCAATTTGATATAATGTGAACAAATACGTATTCTCTTTACATCATTTTGCAATGTTTATTAAAAATATAAAAATATTTTTTTATTTTATTTATCTTTAACTATCCACTTTATATATTATCTCCTTATGATATCGTACCAAACATACATATTTTTTTTTTTCACTTAACTAGGCACCAAGAGTTTCACCTACGAATAAGGTCTTTCTGGTTAGCTCATATGACACAGCAGTCCACCACATGTTACAATATTCAAAGCATTCAGCTGAAGCTTCAAGTTGAAGGATTCTCGTTTCGCAAATTGCCATGCTTCTTTCTTCCTTCCACCCTATTTTTCCTTTCTCCATTTAATTTCTTAATTCTTACAGCCAGTTTAAGTTACTTCATTTTATTGCTACAGTACTTTAATAATGGGATAGTTTTATAAATTGATGTGCCTTCACTATTTAATTTATTAGTTTATAGATTGCAATAGGATCTATCTTCATTCTATTAGATAGAATAATCCACTGCCTCCTAGTTACCTGAAGAGTGTCGTTCTCGGTTCACACTCGTCACTGAATGCTGTGAATATGCGAACAAAATCCGAGATCACCGAAGAATCTCAGATCCTCCATCTTCCGTTAAATCAACTGCTACTCTGCATCTTACTTTGATAGTTCGATTTATTTCACACCAAACAGTTGTAGAGACTAAAATGCTCAGTTATGTTATCTGAGTCTCTTTTCGATTATAGAGACAGCCACAACAATTTCTTGCGATTTCTACAAAAATAACTAATTTTCAATACCAAAGTGCTCTGAAATCCACAACCCAGATGCCCATTTGATCAGATCCAGTTCGTTTTCAAATGGGTCACTTGAATCTGCCAGCTTCCAGGCGTAACCCACGCCAGTGGCGGCTTTTGGACCTCGTATCGGCGTTCTTCTTCGGCCTCGTATTCCTTTTCCTCCTCCTCGTTTTTACGCCTCTGGGGGATTCGCTTGCGGCTTCCGGCCGCCAGACCCTTCTTCTATCGACCGCCGATCCACGGCAGCGCCACCGCCTCATAGCCGTTATCGAGGCCGGGCAGCAGCAAACCATCGAGGCTTGTCCTGCCGAAGCCGTGGACCACATGCCATGTGAGGATCCGAGGTTGAACAGCCAGCTGAGTAGAGAAATGAATTTCTACAGAGAGAGGCATTGCCCCCGGCCAGAGGACACCCCTCTTTGCCTGATCCCTCCGCCCGTTGGCTACAAAATACCGGTGCAGTGGCCGGATAGCTTGCACAAGGTATGATTTAGTTCACTCTTTGGAAGGGAAATGTGTATTGTGCTCCTGAATGATTTGAATACTAGTCAACAAACAAATAAGCATTTTTTGCCTAAAATTTAGCATCCAACTCAACTATAATTTAAAATTAGATCACATAGTTTTGATCAAAATAAAAATTAGATTACATGATAATATAAAAATGACAGTAGTACTGCTACAACAATAGTGCCGGAAATGAGCTCCTCATGAAACTGAGAAAATAATGGAAGATTTTCCTTTCTATTTTTAGTACTCCGGAAAGGTGGGTAATACTGTCATTTATATGTATGTAATCTCAGTCCCCCAAAAAGGAAAAAAAAATCTTTATGATCTAGCTTTTTATCATGGATGTTTGAGTTGGATCCTAAATTTAAGGAAATAGAAGCTTATTTGTCAAAATATGAATGCATGTAGTATGCAATTTTTCAGGAGTACTAAAAATATTTCCCTGTATAAGACAGAATGATATCATTCTCTTTGATGCTGAATTTTATCTTTCTGAGTAGACAAGGACACAGAATCGCATGTCTTTTCTGTTCTTCCCACTACAGAATAAACACATGTGGAAGGAAGAAGCTTGTGTTTTGTTTTAGTTTTGAACGGGGCTTTCTGTTTAGGGGGATTTTTTCATAGAACTCTGGACACATGATGTGTTTTTTCATAGAACTCTAAATTATTCTGAGCCCTGTTGAATTGAAATTCCCGTTGATGTGGGACTTAACTTCAACAAGAGATCATAATACAATTTAGGTGCTGCGAATGTTTCTGACACATTGATCCATTTATCTAATAGTATTAGTACATCTATATCTTATACAATCTTACAGGGAGCAGCACTGTTCCTGACTGCTTCGCATATTGAGATGCGTGCAACTGTTCCCCCCTCTCTCTCTCTTCTCTCTCGAGCTCCATTTTTTTAATTTCAAAAGTTTTTCACGGGTCCCGTGCGGTTCTGTGTAACATGGCACAGCAACATGCCACACAATAAGATTGCAGACAGGAAAGGTCACCATTGATGGATGAAATGTCAAGGTCACCAACACTAATGCAATTCATATTTTGATAAATAATTAATTCATTCCTAAAATTTAGGATCTAACTTAATTATAAGTTAAAACTATATTACATGTCTTTGACCAAAATAAAAATTAGATTACATGGAAATATATAAGTGTCATTGCTTGACACCACAGGAGTACCAAAAACGAACTCCTCTGTAAGCTGAGAAAGTAGTGGGAGGAAGATTTTTGTTACTTTTTCCATACTCCTGTGTTACTGAAAAGTTTGTACTAATATTATTTTATATGTTGCGATGAAATCAAGTTTTCACTCATGGTTGGGTTGGAATGGATCCTAAATTTTAGAAAATAGTTGCCTTTTTGTTAAAATATGAATGACTGTAGTATTGAAATCTTCAACACTTTAAGCTAAAAATATTTCCTTGTATGAGACAGAAGAATATGATTCTGTTAAAAGGTAAATTTTATCTTTCTGGGTGGATGAGGACGCAGAATCATGCATCTTTATTCTCTCAACTATAGAAACACATTTGGAAGAAAGGAGCTTGTGTTTTTATTTTTAGTTTTGAATGGGACTATCTGTTTGGGTTTTTTTAATTGAATTGAATTGAATTGAATTTTTATAGGGCCCTGGACATAAAATGTTTAACTGCAAGATTATTCTGAGACCTTATGAATTGAAATTCCCTTGATGATGTGGGACTTAACTTTAACAAGAGATCATAATACAATTTAGTGTGCTGCTTATGTGATGTAGGACAGTAGCAAGAATATAGAGAAAGGGAGGGGGAAGAGAGAAGAAAAGAGAGAGATGTAGAAGAAATAAAGGGGGAAGAGGAAGAAGAGAGGGAGAGATCAGATATTTTGAAAATACTTTATTATCAATCAAGTTTAGGTTCATCTTAATACAATTGCTAAGAGCTTTATATAAATTCCATAAGATAACTTATAATAGCTTTAAAAGTAAAAGATAACATTAAATCCAAATCCTAGTAAAAGATAATTGCCTAATCCTAATAAAAGATAGTTATTAAAACCTAACAAAAGATAACTAAGGATAATATCAAATCCTAAAAAAGAAAAAGGAAATATCTAAGCTGATAACTAATATTATTCGAAATAAAATGAAGTAATTTAAATATTAGTTCCTAACCATAATCCTAATAAAATATTATTTCCTATATTAATTTTTAATCCCTAATTTACAAATAATTAATAATATCTCTCCTGTTCTCTTCTCATTGTCCATCATTATGTTTCTGACCTATTGATCCATCTATCTAATAGTTTTAGTACATTCTATGTAGATATGGTACAGCAACATGCCACACAACAAGATTGCAGACAGGAAAGGTCACCAAGGATGGATGAAACGTGAAGGTCCGCACTTTATATTCCCTGGTGGTGGCACCATGTTTCCAGATGGAGCAGTGCAGTATATTGAAAAACTTGGTCAATACATTCCAATAAATGGTGGGGTTCTGAGGACGGCTCTTGATATGGGGTGTGGGGTAGGAGCTATTTCCTGTTTCCCTTTGAAACCTTACTAAGATTTATTACTCTTTAACATGCACATATATTTCTCGATTTACAGGTTGCCAGTTTTGGAGGATATCTACTATCTCAAGATATTTTAACCATGTCCTTTGCTCCTAGAGACTCACATAAAGCACAAATACAATTTGCTCTGGAAAGGGGAATACCAGCTTTTGTTGCCATGCTTGGCACTCGCAGACTCCCATTTCCAGCATTCACTTTTGACTTAGTGCATTGTTCTCGGTGTTTGATCCCTTTTACCGCCTACAGTAAGTTCTGCATTGCAGCTTGCCTTTTAATGTCTTGCAATCTTCTAAACACTTGACGTTTCCCTAATGCAGAAAATCTGCCTTGCAGATGCTACTTACTTCATTGAAGTGGATAGGTTACTTCGCCCTGGTGGGTATTTAGTCATCTCTGGTCCTCCTGTACAGTGGCCTAAACAAGATAAAGAATGGTCTGATCTCCAGGGTGTGGCAAGAGCTTTTTGTTATGAACTGATTGCTGTGGATGGCAACACCGTGATCTGGAAAAAGCCTGCAGGAGATTCGTGTCTTCCTAACCAAAATGAATTTGGTCTTGAGTTATGTGATGATTCAGATGACCCAAGTCGTGCTTGGTAATTTCCTGTAGACTATCAGTAGTTTATCTTTCCTCTTATTATCTGTGCTGGTCTTTTTGGTCATTTTCAACATTGATGGTCACTAGACATGCTTGGATCAGATTGGCCCTAACTTAGTAGCGATAGGGTGAATGTTATTATTAACAACACATTCCTCATAATGATTACTTAAGATGGCAAATAAAGATGATTAATTTTGTAGGTACTTCAATTTGAAGAAATGTGTCAGTAGGACAGCATCTGTCAAAGGAGAATATGCTGTTGGAACAATTGCTAAGTGGCCAGAGAGGCTAACTGCAACACCTCCAAGAGCCTCACTCTTAAAAAATGGTGTTGATGTGTTTGAGGCTGATACTAGGCGGTGGGTTCGGAGGGTTGCTTACTATAAGAATTCTCTGAACATAAAGTTGGGAGCTCCAGCTATACGCAATGTTATGGACATGAATGCATTCTTTGGGGGTTTTGCTGCAGCACTAAAATCTGATCCTGTGTGGGTGATGAATGTGGTTCCAGCTCGCAAGCCATTTACTCTTGATGTGATCTTTGACAGAGGTCTGATTGGAATCTATCATGATTGGTGAGTTTTTGCTGAAAGATTCATGCATTTTCTCATAAAGGGATATTTCACTAAAGAATTCGAAGAATGCTGAACTTTTGCATATGTTAAAGGCACTTTTCTTTCTAATTGATATTATGCACAATCTGATAATCAGAAGGACATATGTGTGTCTATTACTGTGGTAATTTCCTTTCTAACCAAAAACATTGAGTATTTTATTCAGCCAGTATATCACAGAAATCTTGTTTAGAGGCTGCTTCATTGACTGGAGATTTTTTTTTTTGGGGGGGATCAAGTTTGTGATTTTGCTTTTCCTGGCTGTTAATATAAATCACAAATACTTCTAAAAAGGAGCTGTTCCTTTATCAAATACATATCAGACACTAGATGCTTCTCGGCCTTTGCTTTGTTTTTTAATCTAAACTGATGCTTAACCCTCCTCGATTAGGCATAGATTAATGTGACTAAGGACAATAAGTATTTTTTATATAGTTGTTATTCTCTGGAATCATTTAAGGTAGGACTCTTAATCTCCCAGGTATCTTTATGACCTTATAAAATAAAAATTAGTATAGTTAACCTCTAACTTGTTTTAGACTTTTTAACTAAATCCTGCTTCTGATCTTTTGGCCGGAATTTCTTTAGTGCATTTAAACATATATTACAACTTGCAATGCATGGTTTTTCTTGGGTCTAAATTTTGTGGTCATTTTTTCCAGGTGTGAACCTTTCTCAACATATCCGCGTACTTATGATCTGATCCATGTGACCAGCATTGAATCACTAATAAAAGATCCAGCTTCTGGCAAAAGCAGGTATTTTTGTGCTTCTGAGCTTATTTCCTAGGCTGTTATTTATGTGGGACTTTATGGGAATTTGGTGATACCTTCATATGACCGAATCTCAGTCATTGCTTAAAGATACTTGTTAACACAATTGTAAGTGATTTACTGATTTTTAAAATATATTAATTTCGCCGAAAATAAAATAAAATATAATCTATTCATGGGCCTTTACTTAACGACTTAAGATTTTAGGTTGAAGTGGCTCTTGTCATAGTATCAAAGCTTTTATGAACAAGTAGTTAAGAGTCTATCCTTAACATAATGAAATTTCAGTACCAGGTAAATTGGTTTATGCTTGTGTACACTTTAAGCCCAAAGGGCATTCAAATTAAGTGTGTGTTAGAGATTATAATAAAAACCATTTATAAGTCTTCGTTTAACAGCTTAAGATTTTAAATTGAAATAGTTTTTAACAACAATCTAATACAGAGTGACAGGAAAAAAGATGTTTCTTGAACTGATATTTAATGATAACAAAAACATGTTGGTTAATCCCCTTAATTGAATTAACTAAAGCACCGCTTGATTTGCTTAGAACTAATATTGGTATTATTCTCTGTTTGTAGGTTAAAGCTTAGTATATGCCTATGCTGCTTCTATGATATAGTTATTTAATATGTCTCTTGTATGTGAACATTTCATATCATTTTTTTAATGGTAGAAGAGGAGGATCAAACGTGCGATCCTCTATCCAAACCATTTGAGCTAGCCTCGGTGGCAACTTTCATTCTATCTATTTTGTATGGTTCATATCTATGGAACTTGCATCATCTATGAAGGGGTGATCTGACAGTTTCTTAACTGGGAGTTCTATTAGTTAGCAGATTCAGTTCATGTCAGATCCCAACTTACAATAGAACCTCTGTGCAAGTGCTACATGATCCCTTTTTTATCATAACTTGTATCATTATATCCGTAGAAATTACCCAAGAAATTTAATCCAGCTGGTAAAGAAGGATAGCATCCCTCTCTATCAACCTGGGTTTTTTTGGGGAGCATTTTGGACTTAAAATCCTAAAGGCAGCAAATTGATGTGAGGGAATACACCCTTAAGATTACCTGAGAGGGGATGTAGTCTCAGGCAAAGCCCAAGGACATCCCAGGACTGTAATATCCACAAATCCATCAAAATTTATTGCACATAATTAGCTCATTCTTGTTGCTTCTTGACTTCCCTGCAGATGTAACCTTGTGGATTTGCTGGTGGAAATAGATCGTATGTTGCGGCCGGAAGGAACCGTTGTGGTGAGGGATACCCCTGAAGTAATCGACAAGGTAGCTCGCATTGCTCGTGCAGTAAGGTGGAGGCCTACCATACATGACAAAGAACCCGAATCACATGGTAGAGATGAAATCCTAGTTGCAACCAAGACCTTGTGGAAGCTGTAATTCCACATCTCACTGACGCAGCTTTGTAATTTAGGTAACATTTCCTTCTCTCTGCCTTAGGGGTGTAGGGGTGTTAAAAGATATCATCCCCATATAAAAATATAGGGGACAGTAAGGTTAGAATTTGAGAAAAGTGAAAAAATGGAAAGACTTTGTGCAGTTTTATACGTAAAGCACAAGGCAGTGCTAGTTCTATTTTCTTAGCTCTAAGGAGCGATTGTAATTCTATGCTTTTATATATCAATACTTATTAATTGAAGAAGAATCAATCACTTGTTTTAATGTGGTTAAATTTCACCATAAAAATATAATATGTAAATATTTCCTTCAACTCGGCAGCAAATTATTGACTCATTCAAAAGAGTTCTTGTTAAGATTTAATTGAAGAATTTGACAGGGGGCTTAAAACCTGCATTTAAGATTTTTCCTATTTTATTTTGATTCAAGCAAGTTATTTTGGGCAATTTGACTTGATTGATTTTTGTGCTAACTCAAGGTTTCCCATGTATAATATGAAATTAAATTTGAGGAAATATAATGCAATTAGAAAATCAATGACCGAAATTTAAAGTCAAAATTCAAGAAAGACTTTTTATTAATTACCCAATTTTAACTGTTATTATTTATTCCCTTTATTATTGTCTTCTTGGTGTGGACTCTACTTATCGTAACTATAGGCATTAAACATTTTTTAAAATAAATTCTTTGATTTTTCTGAAGAAGTGCTTTTAAAAAAAATATGGTAGGGATGGTTTTTAAAATGTGAACAGTGTTAAAAATTTATGACAAAAAAAAGTAATTGCTGTTTCATTTGATTGATTTAACAAACTATATCACAGATCAGTGATTTACGAGTCTAATTGAGTTTTTATTCCGGGTTAAATTTCGACGCTGACAATACTATATCATAATTACTATACTCTTTTTTTTTAAATATCAAATTTTTATTTTTGTTTTTTTAACTTCAATTAATTTTAAATTTATTTTATTTCAATTTAATCTCTTAATTTTGAACAACTATTCAAATAATTCTTTTCCTCCAAAGCTCCAGATTTAGAGCACTGTACAAGGAATGCCCTTGAGGATCGGACAGGTAAGTCTAAGTCCTCGGTGTGATCATCATGTCTATCATCTTCTTGTATCAATTCATCCTTCCCACAAGAAATCAAAGAAGGAACTACATAGGCGCATATAACATAATGCCAAATTGGGCAACGAGTCATGCATGCATGTATCCAAGACTTGACTTACAAATTTATTATTGCCGTGAGGCTCTCACGATGGTAGATTGCAAAATATAAAACTAGGTGTTAGAAAGAGGGAAATATTTGAATAGTTTCTTGAAATTTAAGAGATTGAATTATAACAAAATAAAATTAAGAGATAAAAGTGAAATATGAGATAAAATTAAGTGATTAACTTAAAATTAAGGGATAAAAAATGAAATCTGAGATAAAATTAAATTATTAAATTGAAATCAAATAAAATTAAAGGATGAAAGTGAACCTTATATTAAATTAAGGAACTAAAATTGTATTTTTTTTAAATTAAAAAAAATCAAATTTTAGTTCTATCATATACTTCCAAAAGAATTTAACCTCAAAATGATCATCTTTTTTGTCAAACAAACAATCAGGTGCTTGAAAGTTTCTGGCAAAATCGTACCAGCCCATTTGGTTAGATATTAAAAAAAATAAAAAAATAAAAAGAAATGTAAAAAGGTAGATATAGAATATAAGAAATAACTTTTATATTTTTATTTTTAAAAATAATTTAATGATTAAAATAGTGATTTGATGAATAAAATAAAAAAGTATAGAAATATAATAAATATTATGTAAATTATATATATATAAAAATATGTTCGTGTTTCATCGAACAAAACGATTTGTGTTGTGGTTGATTCCGACTAATCCATGTATCATTTGGGGGGTTTGCTAGATTTTTTTTATTTTATTCGGTTGGGCTTGACCTATGGTGAATCCTGCGCTAACCCACCCCCCCCCCCCCCCCAAAAAAAAAGCTCTGCAATGTTACACTCCGTATAGTTCTATATGGCAGTTTGCGAAATATTAGTTTAATATAAATAATTGTGCTAATTAATATATATAATTACTTTAGTTTATCTAGAATTTTAGAAGACAATATTACATTTTAAGAGATAGTTGTCCATCTAACTTTTGAAAAAACTTCCATCTTCTTCAATTATTTTTTAAGTAAATTAAACAAAATTTTCTTTTATTTTTAAAATACGTACAAACCTCTCTAAAAATGAAATATTATGTTATACTTTAGTTTAATTTTAATTTTTTAACCAAAATATCCTCAATTTAAGGTTTTTTCAAAGTTTTAAAAAATATATGTTTAGATTAATAAAGATTATTTTAATAAAAAAATTAAAATTGGACTAAAGTATAAAGTAACATCTTGCTTCAGAAGAATTTATGTATATTTTAAAAATAAAAATTATTTATATAATTTTAATAAAGATCAGAAAAGATATATGTAATTTATTCTTATTTTTTATTTTATTATCATAAAAGGATAATATATACTTAAAGAATACTTCTTTTATACACCATTTTTTTTCCTTATAAATAGAGGTTTATGATCTAAGGTTAAGGTTCAAGATTTATGATTTGAAGATGGTAAGGTTTAAGATGTTATGATTTAAAATTTCAATTTTTATTTATTAAAACAAAGAATTAATTAATTTTAACATGAAAAAATGCATTACTATAACAGATAATGAGTTCTAAATGATGAAGACTCTTTTAGATATTACATGCAGAACTAGTTATTAAAGAAAGGGATTGTCTTCAAATATTAAAATTGAATTAAATTTATAATTTCTATTAATTAACATAATTATGTTTATTAAATTAATATTTAATACACGCAAAACAATATTCGTAATAAATACATAACTATTCCTCCAACTGCACTTGTTACACTGGATAATAACGAAAAAGAAAATATGAACAGAACCCAGAATTGATTATAGCAAGTTGTGGTGAATGAAGCATTAACTTGTTTATCCAAGTGGGTTTATGTTTTAGAGAGAAGAAGGTGTGTCAATAAATAAATACATACATACATACATACATATATATATATACATAGAGTTGAAAATTGAAAGGTTCTGCAGAAAAATGCAGTTGCGCAGATAGAGGACATGGGGAAATCTCAAGAGAAAATTACGTATAGGAAGCTTAAATTTGCAAAAATTATTTTTAGAAGGATCTAGTTATAATTTTGAGAAGACCCAACTATACTTTTAAAAAAGATCTAATTATAATAAAGCCTTTCATTATAAATTTTATAAACTTAAATGTCTTTAGTTGTAAATTTTCCAGATTTTAATTATACACTTTACTCAATTAGTTGGTGTAAAATTGATTAAAGCGTGTGTCAATAAATTTCACTACTTGGCACATGCATTTTAGTAAATTTTATTGGTTTATTAGCTGTATTGTCAATCGATACGTTATGGACATGTTTGACAAAGTGTTATCTCGGAAGTAGAATTCATTGGAGTTGATATTAGAACTCTAGGATAGTGTTTTGAGAAATTGTTATTTTTACATGATAATAATAACCGTAGGGATATACTTGAGTCTATTAAGATATATCTCATACTCCTTAATTTTTGTTTGTTTGTAATTGAAAAAAAAAAAGGAGTAAATTACATAGATTTTCCTTAAATTTTAATAAAAATATATAATTTTTTTATTTTCAAAGTATATACTTTAATTTAATTTAAAACTTTTTTAACTAAAATACTCACCATTAATTTAAATAAATAAATAAATATGTATTATATTTAAATATGCACAAATCAAAATAAAAAGAATAGATTTTGTTTTCAAATATGAACAAATAAGAATGAAAAGTGCAGATTTTATTTTCATTAAAGTTAGCAAAAGAAACATTTATATTTAGATTAAAGAAAAATATGTTAGTAAAAAAATTGAAATTGAATTAAAGTACAGCTGAATTTTTTATTTCAAATGAGGTTCATTTATATTTAGAAAATAAAAAAGAAATTTATGTAATTTTAATAAAATTTATAAGAAATTTATATAATTTACTCAATAAAAACAAAAAAAGCACAATATCATGATATATATATATATATATATATATATATATCCAATATATTATGGTAGGAGAGAAGATTCTTTGCTTGTCACAAAGATTGTGACCAGAGAAATCTGTTCTCAATTTAGGTCATTCAAATTAAAAATGAGTTATTTAGATTTTTTTTAATCTTTTTATCTTGATTATTAACTTTTTTGTTGAAATTTTTATTATGCATTTTGCACTTTTAAAAAAATATAAAACTAAAAAATAATAATATATTACATATTTAATATGTTAATAGTTGTTAAGAATTCAATTGTCATAAAAATTATATAAATAATATTTTGTAAATGTTAAAATATTAAAATGAATGTAATGTGGCATGAAATCTTAACCCTAACGATATTGTCTTATGATATTGATAAATCATATTTTGGGTCTAACTTATCAATTGTCTAATTATATGTTTCTCAATCTTTCTTCACTTAAAGGATATTTTACTATGAAAAAATCCAAATTCCTTAAATAATATACAGTTGAATTCTATCAAAATACTCTTAGAGCTAATTCCCTCCAAATAACTCTCCCTTATACTATTTTCTCTTCACAGTACTAAAAACTATTGATTAGATATGAATTGAAATCTAAAATCTCAGAGGCGAAATAATAATTATACCATACACTTTGGTATGTGTACCTCAAAATTTGTAGATGGGATGTCCTCGGATATCAGAGTCTGTGTGAGGAGCGTGTACGAGGCTTTAAAGTTTGAAGCTGCCTCTCTTCTCTTTTTAAGTATGTGAATGAATGAGAGGCTGCTAGTGCTCGCCACTTGGTACATCAGCGTCGAACATTGATGTGAGGACTTTGAAGCACCAGAGAGTTGTTGTAATCTTTTGTAATAATGTATTATACGTTTAAAAGAAAGAATAATATAGAAAAATATAAATACGTATAAAGTTTATTTTTTATCTGTTTTTAAATACACATGGTGGCGTTTAGTTATTAACTATGAAGGACCCAAATCCCCACATACACTCGTAATATTCAGTTGGATATTAAATAAATGCATTCAATGTTGACCATATATCACACACTGCAGCTCTCCCATATATGAAGTACGTGCATTTTAGTTTATGCAGAGTTGGTGGTTCAATTTTTTTATCTTTCAGATGGTCTTGATGTTTAAATAATTGTTTTAAAACCTTTTTGTAATTAGGTATGTATCTTAAGGCATAGTTAGATAGTGAAAGTTTTTATTTTTCAAAAGGGCAAACTTTTATCATCAACTATGATCGAATAATAAAGAATTCAATTTATAAAGAGTTCGAATTTTTTTGGGTAAAAAATCCTTTAAATAGAGTGATTTCATTTAATTTTATAGGAATTCATTTTTAATTAAATTATTAATTTATTCATATGATCATGAAAGGAAAAAAGGTATTATATCACTTTTTATTAAAAATTTTAATAATAAATACTTAAAAATCATACTTGAAATTTATCTATTTTAATAGAATAAAATATTTGTATCAATTTGGTTTTCTCAAAATTTGAGAGACTCATGCTTGGCAAACTTTAGCAAAGTCTTCAGCCAATTGGAAATGAAGAGATTCTCCCAACTGGGAAGGAGAGCTTTGGGTAAAAAGGGTTGGATAGGAAAGGAAATTATAGTTAATTTGTCCTGGTTAATAATGATTATATCGTTGCCAAAAAAAAAAACTGTGTTATAGTTGTAGTTCCTTTATTTTTTTTTTGGGAGTGCTTGATGGCAGATAAAATTATTTATTATATTTGGTAGTAGTTAAAATATTTTTCGCTAAATCCACTGTCACAAAAAATTTTATAATAATTCTAAACAACAGCCTGAATAATCATTTATATATATATATATATATATATATATATCTAAAAAGTCGTGGTTTGGACTGTTCATTTATATTATGTTGCACTGTTTTATTATTGTTTATGTACTATTTGACACTATTTATCCATATTATTTTTTAAAATTCTTTTTCAAGAGATTCGTGTTTTCTTTTTTCTTTTTTAAATATTTTGGTAAGACTCACATTTTTTGAAAAATCTTCAGAGGTTAATGCTAATATTTATATATATAAAGTTTGAAAGAAATGGTGTTATTTCAAAATCATAAATAGAGCAACCCACCTTGTACTGCATGCATTTTTTTAATTTAGTTGTTATTAAATTTACATTAGTGAAGGCTTTCAGAGTGTACAAACGAGTACTATACAGTGATTTTCAATCGCTAATATGATTGATGATTTAGTAGCAATTATTACGTGGATTGCCATGAAATTTATTGTATCTAGTGACATTTACGTTAAAATTGCCACTTAATCTATGTCCATTTTTATTAAAAATAACATGTTTGACAAAGTGTTTTTCGGAAGTAGAAATCACTGGACTAGATATTATAGGTCTCTAAGAGTAAATTATGTAGATTTTTCTTGAATTTCAATAAAATTATACAAATCTTTTCTTTTTATTTTTAAAATATACTTTAGTTTAATTTTAGATTTTTAATTAAAATACTCTCCATTAATTTAAATATATAAATATGTATTTTGTTCAAATATGTACAAATAAAAATTAAAAAAAATAAGATTTCATTATTAAATTTAACAAAAGAAAATTTTATATTTAAATTAGTTGAGGGTGTTTCATAAAAAAATTTAAAATTAGAGTAAAATGTAGTTCAAATTTTTTATTTTAAAGGAAGTGTATACATATTTTTAAAATAATATATATATATATATATATATATATAATTTCAATAAAATTCAGGAGTGATCTGTATAAAAAAACCACAATACCATGATATTATGATAGAAGGTATCAAAATATAATATATCACATATTTAACAAGTTTATAGTTGGTAAGAATTCAATTGTCATAAAAATTATACAAATAATATTTTATAAATGTTATAACATTAAAAGGAAAATCTAATGTGAGATCCTCGTAATTTTGTTTTTTTGGTAGCATGAAATCTTAATTCAAATCGTATTATCTTATGATATTGATAAATCATACTTTGGGCCCAACTTGTCAGCCCAATTATTAGGCCCAACACATTAAAACCTACAATCGATCCCCTTCAAGAACTTTCCAAAACTATTGACGTTCATTCAGAAACCCTCGTGCTACAAGCACTTACTGATTTGTAATCGCCCATCCACCACCATGCAAACACTTGAATAATAATTTAGATCTTTTCAAATGAATAGATGGTAAAATATCTCTAGTAAAGCAAGAATAATATAAGAAATATAAGTATGTATAAAATCTACTTCTTTTCTTTTTATTTAATTTTTTTCTCTTTATATATATTTTTAATTAAGAGGCACTTTATTATCTATTTAGATAAGAAAATCTGAATTCTTTAAATGGCATACAGTTTCAATTCTACCAAATAACTCACTCTTAAACTATTTTTTCTCCATCCTACATTAGCTTAATATGCAACAAAGCCTCAAGCTCCCTTGAAACGGTCCTCTATTTACAAAGACCTTACAGTGGGGGAGGGAGATGAACTCTACGTGGCTGGAATAACGATCGACCAAGAACTATTTATTAGATATGAATTGAAATCTAAAATATCAGAGGGAAAATAATAATTATACCATACGCTTTGGAATGTGAATCTCAAAATTTTGCAGAGGAGATTGTCCCGGAATATCAGAGCCCTTGTGAGGAGCGTGTAGTGGGCATTAAAGTTTGAAGCTGCCTCTCTTCTCCTCTTAAGTATGTGCATGAATGAGAGGCAGTTCACCACCTTGTACATCAGTGTCGACATTGATGGGAGGAATTTGACCCACCAGAAAGCTCTTTCCGGATTGTAATTATCCACAGAAATATATTATATATTTGAAAAAAAAAGAGTTACATAAAAAAAAAATAATCTGTATAAAATCTCTTCTTCTCTTTTTATCTCTTTCTTATTTTTTTCTTTTATCTTTCTCTAAATATATCAATATATATTGTACATTTATTTGTTAAATATAAAATATGTAGATCGGTGCGTGCACCCTTAATATTCAGTTGGATATTAAATAAATGCATTCAATGTTGACCATATATCACACGCACAACACACTGGGGCTCTCCCATATATGAAGTACGTGCATTTTAGTATATGCAGAGTTGGTGGTTCAATTTTTTCATCTTTCAGATAGTCTTGATGTTTAAATAATTGTTTTAAAACCTTTTTATAATTATGTATGTATCTTAAAAGCATAATTAGATAGTGAAAATTTTAATTTTTTTTTCAAAGGTCAAATTTTTATCATCATATGCACATATGTCAAGGTGGTCTAATACTAAAGAATTCAATTTATAGAGGTCAATTTTTTTAATAAAAAAAGCCTTTAAATAGAGCAATTTCATTTAATTTTATAGGGATTCGTTTTTAGTTAAAATATTATATATTATTTTTGAAATTAAAAACTTATATATGTGATCATGAAGGATGAAAAAAATTATTATATCATTTTTATTAAAAATTTTAACAATAAACACCTAAAAAATCATATTTAAAATTTATCTTTTTTAATAGAACAAAAAATTTGTATCAATTTGTCTTTCTCAAATTTTGAGAGACTTGTGCTTGGCAAACTTTAGCAAAATCTTCAGCGAATTGGAAAGGGGGAGATTTGAATGAAAAGGGTTGGATGAGAAAGGAAATTATGGTCAATTTGTCTAGCTCAATAATGATTATATCATTGCAAAAAGAAACAAGTGTTATAGTTGATGTGTTTTTTGTGCTGAACGGTGATTAAAATTGTTTATTCTATTTAGTTAAAGTTAAAATATTTGTCGCTAAATTCACGGACAGAAAAATTTTAATGATAATTTTAAACAACCAGAGGAATAACTGTTATTAAATTTACATTAACAACGGCTTCTAAACTACCACTAAATACACAGCATGACAAACTATTCTAGGTGGAATAGTGGCTATTACGAACCATCACCATATGGTAGTTTTCAACTGTTAAAAGGATTAACGATTTACTAGCAATTGTCACGTGAATTGCCATGAATTTATTGTATCTTGTGGCATTTTGCCGAAAAACTGCCACTAAATCCACGGCCATTTTTACCAAAAAATAATATGGTTTTAGTGGCGGTTAGGATGTAACCGCCACCTTATTGATACCACTTATGGCAAATTTGGCCATAGATTTTGCGGCAATTTTTGTTGGAACTGCCACTAAACTCTTTTTGTTTATTGTTTTTTCCCACATCATTTTATTATAATAATATGGAACTCTGCATTTATATAACCACAACTACAATTGTTTTCAGATTATAACCACATGGAAAATCAAATCAAATTGTCATCGAAATTATAATTTAAGTCACCTACATCCAATTACATTACAAGTAAAAGATGAGTTTTACAACAAGTCATTTTTTTAATTCCTAAACATCTATGTAATTTTTTGACGACGCCAATTACATGAGGCTGGATGCTACCTAAATACGAGGACTAAAATTTTGTTTTAAACGATGAGGTGCATGATACAAAAAGGCTAAAAGATGTATAAACAAGAGCGTTTTAAAGGTCATGAAGTATATTCTAATTCTAATATTTAAAATAGGATGATAATAAAATTGGGGAAAAAAATAAAATTTGGTATTTGCGATTTCCCCTAACGTATTCATTATGATTTCACATCCCAAACGCTTGTTCATTTAACACCTTTATGTGTACACTTGATTTGCTTTACTCTGATGTGTTTCAACAAACTTGGATATACATAGAAGTCATTTCAAGACAAGACATGCCACTTATTTAAAAAGGGGCATATATCTGGAAAACTCAACATTTTCCAATTTTTAAGAATTTGATGGAGTAGTCTCACATAACACTTCTCTACCTAAATCTGGATTCATCTCAATCACTTCACATTGAATACACAAATATTGAAAATCCTGAAACGAAAAGGAGTATATATATTAAATACTCATTATAATAGCAAAAATGTGTTCAAAACTCTTTAAGTGTTTACTAATAGATTTTTTTTTTCTAATACAAGCATAAGGAGTAAAGTAACATTTTTTAAAGACCTAGACATAATGTTGAGTTATAAAAAATATTTAAGTGCCATGTTTTTATTAGTCAACGTGATAACAAATATTTAAAAATTATATTTAAATCTTGTGACTAAAAATATTCTACATGATGTCAGAGAGAATGAGGCAAAAACAGTTCCAATGAGAAATTTGCGCTGCTGCTTCTTGCCTAGATAAGGAAGTCATTAGCTGTATCTTCAATATTTGGGAAGAAAAAGACGCAGAGAAAGATGGGTTGTGCAAGGGAAAAGATGGAAAACATGATGTGTGGGGTAGGATATTTAGGGTTGTGCCTTCAACTTAAAGCTTAAAACACGCAAACAAACAGACCACAATAGGTTGTGGATATGTGCCATACATAAATGCAAACACAGCAACATCTAACCATACACATTAGTCTTAGTGATTCATTTCCTCCCTCTCTGTCTTTCCCTTTCTCTCTCTTTTCTCTCTATAATATAGTCAAATCTAAGACTAGGGAAGGCATTGCATGAAAGGATGAAGAGGCTCTCTATTTCCCCTTCATTTCTTTCTAACCTTTTGGTCGGCTGATTTGAGGGTAAGAGGTCATTCGCGATTGCGGGTCTTCATTTTATTTTTCTGTAAATTATATTTTTTTACAAAAAAAAAGGATGTTTGAATTATACAATTCCTTTTTTTATTTTAAAAATTTATATTTTATTTATTTAAAATCAAGAGATACACTACCCTAATTTTCCCAATAACAAATAATGAATTGCAATTACACTTATTTTAACCAAAATACTCTTATATATATAATTTATATAATATAATAAATATTAAATATGTATTGGATTAATATAAGAGTAGCCAGTTTTATAAGTTTAAAATAAATTAAATTTATATTTTTTAACAGAAAATAAATAATTTTAAAATATATTTTTTAATAACTTATACTTTTAATTAAAAAAATTAATATTATTTTTTAGAATATTTTAATCATATTTTAATTTAAAAGACTTGTGTAACTTATTATAATGGAGGAAAGGGTTATATAATTAAAGTATATTTCAAAAAAAAAAGAAAAATAATTTACACTTTATTTTTTTAATTAAGATATATTAAACATTTTCAGACTTTGTTCGGATTATATTTTTTCAACAATCTTAAAATTATACTTCTCGATTTGACCTGGTTCTGTAATTCATTTAAGATTTTAATCTCGAAATATTTTTAAAAGAATCAAATCCTAATCACTAAAAAAAATGTAATTTATTCGCTTACTTACCAGCTAAGCATCCTTGAATTGGAATATTATGGATCTCTGAAATGTAAAACACACGGCTAGTTCGTTCGTAAGCTTTTCCAGTCTCTATCCCCCACTTCTCGTGAGTCGTAACCATGAGCTATATGGTCCTAGTCTCCTATTTCTGTAACACTCATATGATTATGACTTCTATATATTTTTCAAGGTTGAATTTTCCAACTTGCGCATCGCAGCTTGTAAAGTTCAGTGTATATTAATTCCATCTTCTTCAACACTCCCAAACCCCTGTTCATATTCCTTACTAGCTAATTTGAATTTTTCAAGCTACACCATGTGAGCCTGTTTAGTACGCAAAAAATATTTTGATAAGAACAGAAAGAAGAAAAGAAATAAGAAAGGAATAAAATTTTATAGTTTATAATTATATTAGATATGATATGAAAAAAATAAAAATATCATCTTATTTTTATATTTGATCTTTTTATATTTGGTCAAATAGAAATAATGTAAGAATAGAAAGAAAAATTAATCCAATTATTATAATGCCTCTAGAGTAAAAAAATTAAAATATTTATATTTTTAATTTTTTAAAAAAATAATAACTTTTAATAAAAATATTAAAATATTTTGTTTATTTGCGAGAATTTTTTTTTGCATTACCAATAATTAAAAAAGTAATAAAATAATAGTTTATTTTTAGTTTAAAATAATTTATTTTTTTGAAAATGACAATAATACCTGAAAATTTGTTGGAGCTTCCAGTTGAAATTTAAAACATTAGCACAAACTATTCTTGGAAGGAGAATTGCTTGGAATGAAAACCCATATTTCAATCAATTTTGTGTGCTATAGAAAAAAGAGAAACGATTGAAAAAATGGGCAAAATCAAGATTGCATATATATATATATATATATATATATATATATCATTCTCAAGCATTGGGCTTCATTCCTTGGAAATCTCTCTCCATACAATGGAATTAGATTCCGCTCAGGAGCCTAGAGTATGGCTAACAAACGGCCTTCATGCTTGATTCCGTCTTCCTTTCTTTATCATTTGCTGGTCTTTCTTGCAATCAAACGGGAATTGGATTCCTTAAAGCAGCATTCTTTACATTTTTTCTAAAGTGTCTCAAACCTTTTCTTTTTTTCCCCTTCTAGACATATATATTTCTTTTTATAAATCCCCCCTCCTCCTTCACATATAATCATTGCAGAAGGACTAAACCAGGATCCTCACTACAAAGGATCTCGGTTCTATCAAATAGAGGTGTCAAACTTTTAAGTCATTCTTTGGACTATGTAATCAAGATTTTTTAAGTTGATCTAAACTGACAAAAAAAAAGGTTTGAATAGTTTTCTATATATAAGAACCAATTAAATTGGTTTGATTTTTTATTTTTAGTGATTTGGTTGAAACAACATGCTACTTTTTTATCTCCTCCATTAAAGCCAACAAATCTGGCCACCATACATATTTAATGTGCAACTTTGATAGCTATAATAAAGGATTATATGAGTTATAAATCGAAATTAATTATTCTACTTTTTGTACAAGATTTAATTTGATATTTGCAAGTAGTTAATTAATTGTATAGATAATGGATCGTTGAGAAAGGAAATAGTTTGTGAGTTGTAAGAAGTTATTATTTGAAGACGAAGAAAAGGAGGAGTAAATTGATGATGATGAGCATTTAAGTTAAGTCACACACAAATTTTTATTATCATGTAAATACTTAAACAATTAAGAATAGTTAAATCACTTTAAAAAAGTAATTATGAACCAAACCAAACTAAACCCAAATAAAATAAACCATAATTTAAAATTGAATAAATCCTCCATTTTACAAAACTAACTAATTTGATTTGTTTTAATTTTGGTTCCAAACCAAATCATATGGAAGCTTTACTTCGTAATGCATCATCTTTTGTAGCTTTTACCCCTTCTTTCTCATGATATATATTATTCAGTTGGTTTGCTGGTCACTATTATAACACTACTGGGACTGTGAGGATAAAATCTTGAATAATGCATCATGTTGATGTAGAATCATATTTGAGATTATTCAAATTAAAAATTTCAATCTTGACCAAAATTTCAAGAACTCTTTTTTTTTTTTTTTAAATACAAGTTAAATAAATTATTTTCATCGTAAGATAATTGACATATAATTACTGAATAATTGGAGTGAGAATTGAACAAATAATCCTTTGGATTTGGACCTAGTATTCCATCCTATCAATTCAGGGAACTACAGGGAGCTTGATTTTCTATTTCCATCACACTTTGTTTGAATTTTACAAAATACTCCATTTATGCGAGAGAAAGATAAACAAATTAGAAAGATTACTTAGAGCTTTATAACTGAATTTATTGGCCAACATAGATGAATAAAAACAAAGTTAATACATAGACCTTTGGACACAGTCAATATGTCGACATTTTTGTTACATAGATATACAACATATATAACATAATGCCTACCTCTATGAGATTATTCCTTAAGTTTAGTAGCCCTAATTAGACATAGGAATATATAAATTATGCCTGTCAAGCATTAAATGTATAGCTTTATATGTGCGTGCTAAGAATATGAAAATCTTAGATGCCATGTTACATTTAAATGCATAGCAAATAAAATTTTGTATAGCGTCATTAATGAAAATTTTAAATTCAAGTTTCCACACAATTATTCTTTAGAAATAAATATGCTTGAATAATCCCCAATTAATATTTTGATTGTAAAGCATGCATGCATAGGATGTTAATATATATACATATATATATATATATATAGAGAGAGAGAGAGAGAGAGAGAGAGAGAGAGAGAGAGAGAGAGTAGAATTTAAAATGCTATGTACACCAATTAAGAAATCTATAAATTAATTAACTATCACATTTAAGTTGGCATTTTTTTCCAATCATGTTAAAATGTTATTAAACCAACTTTTGCATCAACCGATATTAATTTTTCCTCCAATTAATATGATACGTGTGCAATTACTTACAAAATCGTAAGGATTTGTACTTAATTTAAGTGATATTATTTAATTTTTTAAAAATATTAAAAAAATTATATAGCAAACAAATAATTAAGCTAATTAAGTTTTAAGACAATGCACTAATAGAGTCAACTTTTTTTGAGATAAAATGTGTGTGTGTGTAATTATAATATAAAAATTGAAAAAAAGTTATAATTAAAGATTTCAAATTAAATATATTTTTATTAAAAAAATTTAAAATTATTCTAAACGACTCAAATATCAAAGATTTAAATTATGCAAAAAAATTATAGTTTAGAACCTCAAGTTAAATTTTTTTTCTTTTAGATCTTTTAAAATAATTTTAAAATTTAAAGTCATTTACTACCAACACCTTTAACTGAAGATTTTGAGCTATAATTTAAAAAAAAAATTATAGAATTAGTAATAATCAATCTTATAGGGAAAAAGGACTATAGAACTTCAACTGCTTATCCTTGCAAACTTTGAAATCATGGGAAAACCTTGAAGGGCTGAAAGAGACGAGGAGATATAAACTGGGTGGTCAATGTCTAGGGAAAGGCAAAAGATAAAATTGAAGGGCTTATTTGTCAGTGCATGGCAATGGATCTCGATTGAAGACCACATTCATTGAGCAATAAAGTCATAAAGTGATGGCTGCGGTTTTGTTCGATTGTTCAAAGTCTTTCTTTACATTCATTGAGTAATAAAGACGATTTTAATGATATATTTCTCACAATAATATATTTTATTGTTCCAACTTAGTTCAATTCTCACCCAACCTTCTCAACATCTGCTAAACTTTTGAGGGGGGAAAATTTAGCCCAGAAATATTACTAAAATACTATTTCGAACTTTTATTTCTGATTATTCTGTGTGAGAAATATGCAATTATGAAAATAACACTACTATTGTTCTTTGTTGGCTACGCTATATTTATTTATCTAAATAATAGTTGTACCAAGAGAAACTTGATATATATTCTTCATTCCTTTTTTAATAAATTAATTTTGAAAATAAGCAAAAAAAATTGATCTGCCTCCCTATATATAAAGCCAGCTACCACAAAATAATCCTTATAGAAAAAAAGTATTTAAAAGATAAAAAAAAGAGCAAGTATTGGTGTAGGCCATTTTTTAGCTAGAGTGAAAAGCGGTTGTAATTTTTGTATACTGTTGTATGAGATCTTATATAATTAAAATGATATATAGGTCATTTTGGGAAGCAAGTTAGTTCTTGTTTTGAATGCTGTAAAAGTTGGCATAATTAAAATACCATATGAACTAACTAAATTCATAAGAAATTAAGGTGCAGTTGCACATTAATTGATGAATTTGCCAGTCACCGAACATATCATGTGCAAATTTTAATGCAAGTAGATTGTCCAAATCACAACATGCAAGGCACAAATTAAACCTAAATGTCTCTCTCTCTCTCTCTAACAATTTTTCCACTTCTTTCTCTTTCTCATTTGTCCCCCATTCCTCTAGTCTAGCCATTTCAATTTTGGTTTGTAAGTTTGTTTTCCTCCTTTCACATTGCATTTTTCTTTTGGTGAGTCAAATGCCGACGTACACAAGTGAAATTAACACACCGTACATTTTTAAAAAATAAGAAACTATTTTTTTTGGGCACTTTTAGATAATGAATAAAAATAAAAAGCTAAAATTCAAAGAACTTCTCTAACGGATTTTGTAATTTATTTCTCTTAGCTTTAAAGTTAACCATAGCTCTCCAAAACTTTAATTTTGTGTAATATTACTCCGTTAACTTTTTTATCTAAAATTTTAACACCACTTATTTATATACACCAACAAAAAATACATCCAACTTGTCATCTTATATGGCAAAATAATGGGCTTTTTGTCATGCCCATGTAGAACAAAAATGTGGAAGGAAGTGACAAAGAAAAAGTCCTTATTTGTTACTTCAAAAACAAGTTAAATGCAATTTTTTCTAACTACATAGACAAATGGTGTTGAAGTTTTGAATGGAAAAGTTAACAAGGGGATTGATTATATTGTAGAAAACAAAAGTTTAATTAAATTACACAACTCTAAAATTGAGAAAGTGTTTTTTTATCATTTTGGCCAATAATAAAATTTAAATATAATTCCTTATATTTTTATTATCAAAATTTTTAATCAAAACATAATAAATATATAATATTTTAATAATTATTAAACATATATTTGTTTTAATATAATATTTTAATTATTATTAAGCATATATTTATTTTATTTTAATTAAAAAATATAAAAAATTACGTCTAAATTTTTTTTGGGGCCAAAATGAAATGGAATGTCAATATTGTAAATTAAAAATTTACCTCTATATGACAAGGCAAAATAGGGTTTTTATAAAAAAAAATTTAATCAAAATTGAGAAAGCTCTTACTTGTCAATCAAGAAACCAATGGCATCACTGCGTTTGAAATTATGTATTCCTTCTTTCTTGGTTCGTGTGAATAGTACTCTTTTTGTTCCTGGTGTCTAGAAGTTCTTCAATCTCAATGGTGGCTCATAAATTTCTAAAGCTGTTGTTAATTCGTTGGGTGGCCATAAAATATCAAAGAGACATTGATGAATCAATATTTGCAGATTACTGGAAACCAAAAGTCCAACGTCGATTGAAATTCACTGGCTATTCTCTGCAAAGGTACACGTGTTTTCTGGTATTTCAGTATTTCTTCATTTGACTTTTGCTTCAACATGTTTTGGGATAGACCTGAATTAAAGTGATCAAACACGCAATCCCACTTTCACGATATACACACCAAACTTGCAGCCATTAAAGAGGTTGTTTTAGAGCGTATCACAAACTTGCAAGAAAAGTAGAGACAAATTAAACATGCGTTGATCATATACTGCAAGCAATCAAGAGACTTTTCTTCACACTTCCATGCATGCTTATTTTATTTAATCAGAGGTTGGCTTTCTTTTTTAAATTAAGCAATCATGCATGCTAGCTTTAGATGATCAATTATTGTTTTTGCAAAGCTACACTTACATGCGCTACAAGACAAGATTATAACTATACATGACACAAGAATATATGAGGACCTTTCTAGCTTGATCCATAATAATATCGGGTTTAATCCACACGTGACAATGTGATCAAGAATAGTAAGATTATAACTGGTTTCAAATATTTATCGTCAATTTTAATTCTACATGTCTACTAGTAGTTTGAACAATAACAATCAGCATCTAAGGACAATTTAAGGACGTAGAACACACGCACAAATGATATAATATAGGTCCAATAATGGTAGAATTACAAATAAAAAGAAACAATTTCAAGGAATTAATACAGTGATGACAGCGAGTAATTAACTTATTATCATAAGTTCAAAATCTGATTTTTCCATTTTTTCTTTCCTGTGAACTTCAAACTATAAATTATATCATTTAATAATTGACTCAAACAAAAATAAAAATAAAATATTGAGAACATGGGAGAGGGAGAGGGAAGACATTACAATTGTCACTTTCATTATACTTTTCACCCATATCGATCTAGACCTTTCCCTGCGCCCAGGAAGGCCCCAGTAGAGTATTATTGGATATTCATGCCCCCATTGTTGCGGGGACTTTGTCAACTCGATCCATCCCATTCCCATCTGGAACACATTTTGTGAATATCTAAAGAAAATTTTATATAAGTTCAAATTACTTAAATTATGCATGCATTCATATATATATATATATATATATAGTCGAGATTAATATAATAAGTTCTGATAAATGTGTAATAAATGTTTTCTTAATCATTAATTTGTAATTATTTCTTTTTTCTTAATTTTTGATATAAGATTTTTTCTTTCACTTGATATGCTTCCTATATTTATATGTAGGATCAGATAGACAAGTGAAATTTTATGTTCTATCATCAGGTTGTTAAGTGAGTGTGTGTGTGTGTTTCCCGGAACAGAAAAATATTTAATGCCATCAGCGAGGATAAATATATACTATTTCTCTAAGCAATTCTTGTCTTCTTTTTCTGGGGCTAAGTAAAATGTCGGAACATGGAAGAGCAATATTCAAACGGTTTTGATGGGATCACATGCATGCATTGTGAATCACTGAATCCCTGATTGTGAAATTGAAATCATTTAGTAGGTGGAAAAAAGCTGTATATGGTAGTGGTGGGGTAGATTTTTCAATGTAATGAACGATGTTGCCTTTCTTATTTTCTACCCATTTCTTGATCAACACTTGCCAGATTTTTATTCGATTTCCACCCAATTCATTAATCCATTCCTTCTAGGTTCCAAATAATAATTAAATTCAAAATCATATCTCAATCCAGCAATAACTTTTAACAATTTGTTTTCTTTTTCGTCTTTAATTATTTTTATAACCTATGCATGCAAGAGATTTCAATTATGTTTTAATCTATACATGCATGTTTATCACATATTTATTGGAGGAATCTATATATATTAATATAATGCAATATAAGGCTCATAATTAATTAAAATAATGCCACACATTCAAGATTAATTAAGAGTAAATAATTTGATATATATATATATATAATTAAGTGCCACTTTGTTCTTCAATTAACAGGTATTGGTTCTTCTTTTTTAAAAAACAATTACCAATAGATATTAATTTATGAGCAGGGTTTTTTTAATAATGAATTCCTTATTAATTTTCTCATTTGACATGATTCTAGCTAATTTATGTACATGAAAATATTTATTTTACTCTTCTTGTATTAAAAAATTGAGTATTATTATCATTTATAGTCTGCAAACTAAGTAAGTATTATCTAATATTTAAAATTCAATTTAATAGTGATTTAAAACTAAACTAAACTTCATGACTTTGCGCAAAAAATAAATTTACATCAAGTCCCTTGATACTTAAATTCAGGAAAAGTGCTACTTGAAACAAAGCTCATAAGCACAAGTTAGAGGGTAAATACACTTTGATACCATGTGATTTGGTTCATTTTGTGTGCATGGTAACTTATAATTTAAAATTTTGCATTTAAGTCGGTTGTAGTTTAAATAATTAGCACATCAATACCGAATGTTTTCATTTTGTTATCTTCTAGATGAAAAGTGGCATGTACAAGTCACGAGAATGCAATTTAACTGAATTTAGTCTTGAGAAAACATAAGACCAAATTGCTCTTCATACTTTATGAAGAAAATTAGAGATTTCATAGAGACATTAGAAATTTTGTTTGGAGATAAAATTTGGAAAAAATATTGTGTTGTATGTGTTAAATTTAGAATTTTGATTGATTAAGGGAGGGATTTTGGTGTTTGCTGCATAAGAAATTTTGCATACATATGGAAAAAAAAAATTAGAGATTTCATTTAGAGACAAAATTTAGAAAAGATATTGTATTATGGGTATCAAATTTGAGATTTCAATTGAATAAAGGAAACATTTTGGTCTTCAATGTTGCATAGGAAATTAGAAAATTCATAAAACATAGAAATAGGGCAAAATTAGGGATTTTATTTAAAGGTAATATTTGGAGAATATTCTGTTATATGCATTAATATATAAAAAAATTAAAGATTTGTAACAAAATTAAATTTAAGACAAATTTTGATAGATTCTCTAAAAAAAAGAAGAAGAAAGAAACCGCAGGTATCAATATGCCAACAAATCAAATCACATGCTATACTAAAATGCAAAATTTTGAACTATAAAATACTAAAATTTAATTTTACTCTAAATTAAATTACATAATAGTATATAAATTATATTAATATCAACTACTCAGTACTACATATACACCCAGAATGAACTGAAATTTTGATAAACTTAAATCGATATATTGTTTGGTTTTCGGGTACCCTTCGTAGTGAAGGAGTTGGAATGAAAGCAACGAAGCATCATGATTTAATTATAGGACATGAGAAAGTATAATTAAATTTCAGTTACTCAACAATGTTAGTGTATTAGAACTTAATTATTACATGACGAACAAATATGTGTTTTATTATAACTATTGTTATTAACCCTTGTTGGTGTGCACTTACAATTAACTGGAACATGATGGAAGCTTCAACATTTTTTTTTTCTCCCCAAAGTGTTTCAGTAAAACCTAAAATTGGGAAAAATTAATTTATTTTTTATATTAATTAATCAAGAAGTGTCTATTATCAACCGATCTTTATTTAACCATATAGTAATATATTTCATATTTTAAATATTTAAGTTAAATAATTGTGTTTGAAATACAATTATAGAATTACAGCATTAGCCCCTCCATTAGTTATACCTTAACAAAATTTAATCTCTTTTCATGAATTATATATAATATCTAATATATTATTATTTTTATTATTTTTTAAAATAAGGACACAATTTTTAATTCTATTCCTTTTCCTTCTGTAAACCAAATAGACCTAACTTTACTAGTTTGTATTAAATTTGAAATCATTTCTTGTCACAAACCCCAAGTCTGCCATTACTATCACCCTTATTTACCTTTCATCCTTTAGCCCTGGGGGCCACTGCCTTCTTGCTCCGGCACCACTAACCACCATTGTATTAAATATCTTCTAAAATTCCTCACTTTTATAAAATGACATGCAACGACTACACATTTATTTGAGTTAGACTCTATTGATGATCTGAAAAAGGTTTAATCCACAACAGATCATTTATAACAATTGTCAGAACTTAATTTTAGTTGTGCAAGTAATAATTTTATTCAAGTGAACCACTTTCTACTCGAATTAAAGCTACTATTTAGTATTCCATCTCATATGTAAAAAAACTTTTATGATTTGATTTAAAATATAAAAAATAAATTATTAATATCTGATATATTAATTATAATATTTTAATTATATCCTCTATTAAATAAATCTTTTAAATTATGAGTAATAATTGTTATTAATTTAAAAAAAATACACACATTAAATAAGAATATTTTTAAAAAATAATTTTTATTTAAGATAATATTAAGAAGATAAATTATCTTTAATTAATTTTTTTAATCCTCATAAATTAATTAATTATTTTTTATATATAAAACTGAAGAGAGCATATAATTGGGCCAACTAACTCAACTGTAGCTAGTGTTTAAAATTCCTCTAAGAAAAAGAATTAGCTCTCATAACATAACCTTTATCCATAAACCAGACTATTACATATAATTTCATCTTGATGGGGACTTAATATATAGCATGTTTAATTTCTTAGCTATCCTAACATGCTATATATACCATGATAATCTTCATCTTGATATTTAACTTGTATGTCATAAAATATTTATATATAAAATGTGTTTGATGTCGTAGAAAACCGCTATATCAATAGATATAAGATAATATAATTTTGGGTAATATTTCATATCACTCAAAACTTATAAAAATTTCATTACCAAAATAAACAACTATTTGAGATATAATTCCATCAGGAAAATGTCACTTTCAGTAATTTTGTACAATACTAATTGTATTATTTTATAATAATTTTTAATTATGATACCAAATATGTGAATGCAAATATCATAATATTTTTTATTACGGTATCTAAGATATCAAAAAATGTAAATTAACATAGTAGTACCTTCTTATTATTTTTTCCCTTGATGGCATCTGACATCCAGTTCATTTAGACAATAATTTAATTTAATTTTGCTTCATTTATTCATCTAATGATTAATTAGCAGAAAATGTGTTTCTCCATGCTTAGAAATTACCACATATTATCTCTTTTTTCTCATCAATGTTTTAAAAATCGAACTAATTATTAAGTTAAGGGAAGAATTATTCACTGTTAAAAAAATTATAATTTTTATCCATCTTTTAATTCAACAAAACATTGTTAAAAAAAAAGTACACGTTATTTATAAGATCTAAAATCTTTAGTATTAATGTTGGACATTGCGTTTGAATAAAAAGTTTGTTTTAAATAAATAAAGAGAAATTATTACATATTGTGCTTAGAAAAGTGTAAGATTTTTTTTTTTCATGTTTCTCTCTCCCTCTTTCTCTTCTAATCCCTGAGAGGTGTACCAATTTTAGAACCATATACTTTAATTCATTTCTTTTTTTTTTTTTCATAAATGGCTTTTTCAATCTTTATTGCTTATAAATTGCAGAATGGATGAGGTTCGTCATCCGCAAATATAGAGCATTGATTTTGTTGACAGGGCATTCTAAATGTAAGTTGACGTAAAAAATCAATGCTTATATTTAGTACACTGATATTTAATATAATAAAATTTATTTAAAATATTAAGATATTATGAAATAAAATCATTTTAAATAATATCTCATATTATTAATTGATTATTGAAATCCTATATGCTTGACGTATCACATATTCTGTTTAACTTGATTAATTTTCAAAAAATATCACTTGTATTCTTATCATGATAATTTTTAGTTATACCAATATTGAGCATCTTAAATACTATATCCTATTCTATAACATCAAAGACATGCTATAAAATATGAACTAACAATATATCAAACGCCTCTAAAATTTTCATCGGTGTTTTGAAATTTTTATATTAAATTTCGTTGATTATCTCATGTTTTATTTGAAAATATTATTCACTTCTAACTCTAATAATATTTTGTAACAATAGCTGCTAATTCATGTTATATTTTTTAACACTTACAAATTATTATTAATATTTAAAATATAAAATATAATATTTTATCACATTTTTATAAAATTATGTTTTAAACGAATAGTTAACAATTTATTTATTTTATTCTATTGAACAGTTACTTCAGTTATGTTAATTATATGCATAAGTAGTTTTACGAAAATATTTTTTTTACAGTTTTATATAAATTATTTTTTGCACATGAAAATGCAGAAAATATAATTTCTTATAAATAACTTATATTCTATTTACAAATTTATTTACAGCTAATGTCTTATTGTACCATGTAATATGGTAATTTATGTAAGATCTGCAATAATATAATTGTTACAACTATTAAAGGAAAGATAATTATTTGCAATGAAAAATAACTTAATTTGTTGCAATTCTAGAGATGTTGAAAGTATAAACCAATTGCATCCTAACTTTATGTATTAATAACATAGGATTCCATACATCATTAATTTTACAAAAGTTAATGTTACAATTCAAATATTATAAAAAAACAATTATTGTCAAGGATGGCTTGATATATATGATCGATTTCTTTACCCCCAAGTTAATTTGATTACTTTCACATGATTTTAGATACACTTTTTGTCACAAGTTTCTATGACATTTGGTATTACTTTCATATCAATTAATAAATGCTTTATTAAAGTAACTTTTTGAGGACATATTTAGAATATGCATAATAATAATAATATCATTCATGTTTTTATTAGCAAAATACATAAAATATGTTTAAATTACACAATTTTCTTTTTATTTTAAAAACTTATACTTCTCTATCGTAAAATTAAAAAACACGTTACATTCATCTCCTTTGCAACAAAAAATTAATTATATCTAATTAATTTGATCAAAATATTTTCTAATGTATTCTTAATGTAGTATGACAAATATTAAATATGTATTTGATTAATATACAAATAATTAATTTTTTAAACTTAAAAATAAATTAAATTTATAGATTTTGACACAACAATTTAAAAAAAATACTTTTAATAAATTATTTTTTAAAAATAAATATTATTCTTAAGTATATTTTGATGTTAACAAGCTTGTATTTTTTAATAATAGAAAGGAGAATTATATAATTTAGAAAAATATAAAAAAAAAAGTGAATTTTATTATATAGAAATAGAACTTGCTGATTTAGTGAAAAACAAGGAAAAAAATCCACATAGAATAATTATCTCAGGCGTCAATTACATAAAGCCAAAAGACACCGATGGATCCCCTGACGTCGTATGGATGACTATAGGCAATGCACTTAGATTTTTTAGACTGTGTTTTTTCTTTTTTTTAAAATTTTTAATTGTAAATATAAAAATTGAAACTATAAAAATAAATATTTTAATTATAAGACAAAATCATATTTTAAAAATTTTAACTATATAGTATAGTTAAAATTTTTAAAATATAATTTTTTTACAGTTAAAATTTTTATTTTTATTTTTATAGTTATAATTTTTATCTTCACAAATAAAAATTTTGTTTAAAAAAATACAGCCTAAAAAAGCTTACTGCATCTCCTGCAATTGATCCAGAAAAAAGGTGATTTGTGGAAACCACAAATCAATTAATATTATATTTTTTTCTTTATTATTTTATTTTATGTTGATTTCCTCTAGTTTGCTAGTAAACATAAATGCACAACTTTGGCCCCCCACAAATAAATAAATAAATAAATGCATGAGAGAAACAAAACATAACAGGAATTACCAATTACTGCTTCATCCTATATATTTTTATTTCAATTTTATAAAAATTGATTCAGTATATACACAATTAATTAAACGTAACATTAAGATTACTACCTATTTGAACCACTGTTTGTACTGAAAGTCAACAGTATAAAATGAAGACTAATATTACAAAGGATCAAACTTAAATCCAATTATTTATATATTTGTTATTAGATTTTTAAATTTAAATATAATAAATATATTATTATTTAATTTAATTAAAAAATCATATAATTATTTACAAAAGTCATACATTTGTTAAATTATTATTAGAAAACTATATAATTATCATGCCTTAATAATAAAAATATAAGAAATTAAATATAAATTTTTTCCTCTTACTAAACTCAACATTTCAAACTATATGTAACTTTAAAATCCTCATTTTATATAATTGATCTTTATTTTAGTAATATAAATTTTAACATTTATGAGCTATTTGGTATAGTTGATGGAAGTAGATTTAAGTATAATATTTATTATATTTTTGTAATTATTACTTAATTATATATATTTTTTATTTTTTAAAATATAAAAATTATGTTTTATTCATAAAATCATATTTTTTCATTTTTATTCCTATCACCTATAATGAGATCTCAATGTTGTTAGAGAAAGCTAGCTCATATTATTATTATTAAAAAAAAATTATATGAGAAGGTTTTATCACAGGGTACATGGTTAAATATGGTACGTAGTCGTACACGGTCTCGCAGCTTCTTTGCATTAAAGGGATAAAAGAGCCAAAAAAAACATAATAAAAAAAAGGAGGAAAAATATCAAAGAGAAAAGATGGTGGGAGGGTCAGAAATTTATTTATATACACGTGAAGACCCAAGAATATTTAACATTCTTTTTCATAATAAATAATTTTTATATGTAATGTTTAATTCCATCACAATTAATAATATTTAGCTTTTTCTGATTTTTATTCTTTATTCTCCTAAATCATAGTCTCAACGCTTAACACAAAAATATGAAAAGTACGATATTTGTGTCTTTCTTTCTAGTACGATTATTATTCCTTTAAAATATATAAACAAAGATATTTAAAATAATATTTTTATTCGTTAATTTTATACTGCCGTTTAACCCCTCAACAAATAATTCTCGAGATTTAAATTTGACCACCAAACTTGTTCTAACTTTGAACGTTTGACTTCTTTCATTTGAAAATTTATAGATTCATACACAATAATTTAAATTTAATTTTTAAACTCATAATGTTAAAATAAGTTTACAAGTTGCATATTTCTGAATTAGGTTTTGCCAATTTCTTAATTTATTTTCTTTTTCTCTTTTTCTTTTATCATTTAGTTGATGAAAGCAATTTATTATAAGTGTTTTACAAAAATGATATTATCATAGAATCAAAATGAATTAGCTTACGCTGTCAAAACCCATATTTTTAGGATATTCTTAGTAACTTTAAGGAGCTTAACAATAACTAGTGCGGAATTGGATAAAAGAAAAATAAATTCTAATTAATTACAAGCAATGCATTATGACTATGACACAATCCCTATAATTGATAAAAGCTACCATTATATGTTGACAACTGCATACCATCTTCTTTTTTTTTAGTTTGCAGAAAAAAACTTGTAATTTTATTAATTATTCTAAATAATACAATATATCTACTTTTTCATTTTTAGCTATAACCTAAGTACCAAAAGGATTATTTATAGTATATCGAAAATTCAAATGATTAAATTGTCCAAAAAAAAGTTACAATTACAAATTATTATTTGTAAACAATCGAAGTTCTTCTTTGTCATGCATTTTAAATAAATTCCTTCTTTTTTGTTTTGAATTTGTCATTAATAATGAAAAATTGATATTCTTGTTTTTTTATGACATGATACGTCTATAACATTTAAATTGTCTGTCCCAAACAGTTTAGATTGCTCGGTTTCATATTCATACATCTAATTATATCTTTCTTGTTTTTTTTTTTTTCAAATCATCAAGTAGATAGATAGGACAGGATAAGGTTCCATTTACATGTATAAGAATTTATTGATATTTATGTTTAAAGAAAGTGAGGTTTCGAATTTTGAATTAAGATTATGATTATTTATATGCTCATTCTCACATTTCTTACGTCTGGAGAAACTATTTTTTTTTCTTTTTAAAACCCAAGCTTGATTATGTCATGATTTGTTAGGGCATGAGTGATATAAGCTAATTAGTCCCATAATAATTGAGAATCCCAAATTAAGATCCAGCCCAATGGATCTGAAGCTCTATCATTGAAATTTCGTTGTCTTGTTATCATCTCCCAAAAAGTTATCAAAAAGGCGTTTTGCAATTTTCACAGTCATTCACAGGCTTTTTCAAAGGACTTGTGAGAAAGAAAACAAGGGCGAGAAAGATAAAAGAGAGTGACCATGGTGTAAGTCAACCGACCCTTTTTGGATTCATATGTATTTGTAAGGCTTCGAAGACTCCACATATCGCGTTTTATCTCCCCCTTTTCCTCTCTCTCTTCCTTTCTCTCTCTTCTGCGCGCAAATCTATAAGCGTCTCCTTTTCTAACCTTTTTTTCTTTAATATATTTATATATATATTTTCTCTCTTCCTCGAGCATGCATAGAACGAGATAACACACACTGAAGACTAGGGTTCTCATTCTACAGGATTTAAGTGTCTCTTCTTAGACTAGTTATTCTGGGTATTATCAGAAGTTGCTCTACTTTCATAGGGTCATATAGAGATAGAAAGAGAGAGACAGAGATAGAGAAGGAAGAGCCGAGCTAGCTGTAATCAGAGGGTTGTTTTTTGCTTGCCTTCTCTCTCTTTCTTTCTCTCCCAATAATAGAAGGCAATTATAAAAAAGAAAGACATTTTTTTAAAGCTACAGAGAGAGAGAGAGAGGTGAGGCATTGGGGCTTTATCCTTTTGTCTCTTGTATCTCTCTCCCTCTATATTTTCGGAGCTTCAATCTTCGTTTTTCCTAGTCTTGTCAAGCGAGCGCACATATATATACACACACACAGATACGAGGTCGATTCTGATATCTCGAAACCCCATTTCATCTCTTGAGGTTTAAAACTTCTGGGGTTTGCTGAATTTGCCTCGAATCTCATGTACGGAAGGCTGAGTCGCTACTCAGTTCAGAATTTGTGAAGAGAGAGAAGCAAAGTAGAAGAAGGGTATAGAAAGCTTTTTTGCCTGAAGAATCACGAAGAGAAAAAGTGGCTTCTTTGATGAGTTTTGGGGGTTTTCTCGACAATAACTGGGGGGGTGGTGGTGGCGGCGGCGGCGGCGGTGCGAGAATCGTAGCCGATGTTCCTTACAGCAACGGAACCAACGATAATAGAATGCCCTCGAGTGGGACAATCTCACAGCCTCGTCTCGTCACCCCCACTTTGGCCAAATCCATGTTCAACTCTCCTGGCCTTTCTCTCGCACTAGTGAGATCTCCTTCCTTTATTCCCTTGCTTTTTGGCTGAAACTGATGATATTGTACTATATTGTATATTTATTTATTTTTGGTTCTCTTTGGATAAAGCAAACGAATCTTGACGAGCAACAACAAGGGGATGCGAATAGAATGCCCGAAAACTACGAGCCAAATGTTGGTGGGAGAAGAAGCAGGGAAGAAGAACACGAAAGCAGATCTGGCAGTGATAATATGGAAGGCGCCGCTTCCGGTGACGATCAGGACGCCGCCGACAACCGGCCCAGAAAAAAACGCTATCACCGACACACCCCTCAGCAAATACAAGAGCTCGAAGCGTAAAATCTCCCTTACTTTTTTTTTTTCCCTTTATTCTTTTCTATTTTATTGCAGAGAATTTACTGGATTCTTCGGAGTCTTATTTTGTTTGGTTTATTGATTTGTGGTTTAGTCTATTCAAGGAGTGTCCACACCCAGATGAGAAGCAACGACTAGAACTGAGCAGAAGGCTTTGCTTGGAAACCAGGCAGGTGAAATTTTGGTTCCAAAATCGAAGAACCCAGATGAAGGTAATAACCTCTCCACATCTTTTTCATGGTCGTTTTCAACAAACTACGAAACTTATGTTTTTGTTTCGTACCAGACCCAGTTGGAACGCCATGAAAACACTTTGCTCAGGCAAGAGAACGATAAGCTTAGAGCGGAGAACATGTCTATGAGAGAGGCCATGAGGAATCCTATATGTTCAAATTGTGGAGGCCCAGCCATCATTGGCGAGATTTCGCTCGAAGAACAACATTTGAGGATTGAAAATGCCCGATTAAAGGACGAGCTAGACCGAGTTTGTGCTCTTGCGGGGAAGTTTCTGGGTCGACCTATTTCTTCATTGGCTGGCCCAATGGCTCCTCCATTGCCGAACTCAAGCTTAGAACTAGGAGTTGGGAGTAATGGGTTTGGGGGTATGAGCACTGTGCCTACGACGTTACCTTTGGGGCCTGATTTTGGGATGGGGATTTCGAGCCAATTAGCCATAATGCCTCCGGCAACAACGACCTCTACGATGACTAGACCGGCAGGGTCTCTGGTGGGTGGGTTTGATAGGTCCATAGAGAGGTCTATGTTTCTGGAGCTTGCTTTGGCAGCCATGGACGAGTTGGTGAAGATGGTGCATACGGATGAGCCTCTTTGGTTGAGAAGTTTAGAAGAAGGAGGAAGAGAGATTCTGAACCATGAGGAGTACATGAGGACATTTAGTACTCCTTGCATTGGCTTGAGACCCAACGGATTCGTTTCCGAGGCTTCTAGGGAGACTGGAATGGTCATCATAAACAGCTTGGCCCTGGTTGAGACTCTAATGGATTCAGTAAGCTGTTCGACTCCCAATTCCATGTTCTTTTCTCATTTTATGCTGAAATCTAAATCAAATCGATTTGCTTTCTCTTTCTATAGAATCGATGGGCGGAAATGTTTCCTTGTTTGATTGCAAGAACCTCTACCACTGAAGTGGTGTCCAGTGGAATAAATGGAACCAGAAATGGTGCACTCCAATTGGTAAGTAAAGATTTTGCCTACTTGTTCTAGCCATTTTCTCTTTCAGAAGAGAAGATAGAAATAATTGATTTTTGTGTTTTATAAAAATTGGAACCCAGATGCATGCTGAACTTCAAGTTCTTTCGCCATTGGTTCCGGTTCGTGAGGTGAATTTCCTTCGGTTCTGCAAGCAGCACGCAGAGGGGGTGTGGGCTGTGGTAGATGTGTCCATAGACACCATCCGAGAACCTTCTGGATCACCCTCTTTCATGAACTGCAGGAGGCTTCCTTCTGGGTGTGTTGTTCAAGATATGCCAAATGGTTACTCCAAGGTAAATATTTACCAATGTCCTCCTTTCCTTGGTTATTACAAATCCATCTTTTGTTTCCCAATATTTTGAAACCAGTAAAAATCATTCGCATTACTCCTCTAAACTTGGTCCTCTTACTGGAATCGGATTTGATATCAAATATCATATAAAGCTGAACATACTACGACACTTCATTACACATTGTGTCATATCAGTATGACTATGTGGGCTTCTTATGGGGTATTACTGAACTTACCAAACTGTACAGATTTCTTCACCTGCATTGATCTTTCTTGGCATTCATTTGTTTCTCCAAAGTGGGGATGTGTTTTTTTCCCTTGTCTCAAAATGAGTTGTTTTAAGTAAAATCTGATCTTCAAATTATTTACAAAATAAATAAATTACATTTAAAGAAACAAACTAAATTTTTAAAGTTTGTTTTCAAATAATTTAAATGGTCAAAATTTATTCAAAATAATTTATTTTCTTTTCACAACATAAATCAATGACTCCTCTTTTTTATTTAGTGACCTAGGATCGAAACTTTGAGCATATTTTAAGTGAGGCAAAACACCAGGCCAAGGAATCATGGGGGGACTTTTACTTTTCCAAGCTATTGAAGGAGCTCATAGTTCGAAGTAACCTAGCTTAATTTGTCTAGTGACTACTCACCACATAACCACTCTGTCAGTGATAATTCCCAAATAAATATTTTTTATTTATTTAGCCTCTCAAAGCATCTGCACCTGAGTAGGATGCTTCTTCTTGTCTCAATTATATTCCAAACTTCAATTTTCAACAATTGATTGTGATCCCATATAAAATATACTTGAATAATACCCCCATCTGGGATAAAATCGAGATTAATTAATCTATTATTTTTCTTCACAGAAAGCCTGATCTCTTACTTAAATTTCTGAACCCTCAACACATTAATTTTGTTTACTCATCCCTTTGCAAAGCAACTTGCCTTGTAATAATCTTGTACCTACTTTTTGATTCTATAAACAATGTATATGATGTTTCCATTCCAGTCTTTGATGCTGTATCAGTAGTCTTCCTCAAGCAATATTTTATTGGTTCTAGCCCTTATAATCCGTAGGTCTGTTGCATATAATATTCAATGTAGACCCTTGAAGTCAAAATCCAAGACTAGCAAATCTCGATGTCCCCTCTCCATAGTGCTCGATGCTTCTCTAAATCCTCTGCATGTATTAAGCAATATTTTATGTACTTGTTGCTCAAGGCTCATGGAAACCATATATATACCATACCTTCTTTCATTGAACCCAATCTTTAGGCTTTTTCAAGATCCATTTGCTTTTGTATTTTTCTGTCATCGTCTTCGTACCTGGTGACGGCTTAAGCTTGAAGAAATGACTTCTCGTCTTGCTCTTGGACGAATTTGGGCCAATCGTAATACTAGCAAAAAATAACCTTTTTTCCCTATAAAGTTTTGAAAATCGATTAGAGAGCTTGAATTAAAATAATAATTTTCAAATATTGATGCTGTTACCTGTTAGATTGCTTAAAATCCACCTGACGTAGTTGATCGTAAGCACCCATGTGAATTCAGTGTACGTAGTGTACAGGATCATAAAATTAGTGCTATTAGAAAAATCCAAACTTTCACCAACACACGATACTGGGAGAATTCGTGAATTAATACAAAAACAATAATACTCTGAAAAATTGTGCAGTTTTGTTGAATTGAACGTGTAAATTTTGCCACTTCAGTAATGGGGTTAAATGGTTTTGCATGCATTTGCAGGTGACATGGGTGGAGCATGCAGAATATGATGAAAGTCAAGTCCACCAGCTCTATAGACCCTTGTTAAGCTCCGGCATGGGCTTCGGTGCTCAACGTTGGATCGCCACCCTGCAACGCCAATGCGAGTGCCTCGCCATCTTAATGTCCTCCTCCGTTCCCTCTCGAGACCACACCGGTATGCTTCCGGTGTTTAAAAATGCTATAGAAAACTCAACCTCTTAATATTATCACTTGAAAAAAAAAAACGTGTTCCAATTCTGTATATTAATATTCATCAATGTTGTATTTGCACTGAACCATGTGAGTTTTCTTTGGTTGGTTCTGGCAGCTATCACGGCGGGTGGCCGGCGGAGCATGTTGAAGCTAGCACAGCGTATGACCAACAACTTCTGTGCCGGAGTTTGCGCTTCCACGGTGCACAAATGGAACAAGCTCAACGCCGGGAACGTCGATGAGGACGTCCGGGTGATGACCCGGAAGAGCGTGGACGATCCCGGTGAGCCGCCGGGGATAGTCTTGAGCGCAGCCACCTCCGTTTGGCTTCCTGTTTCACCCCAGAGACTGTTTGATTTCTTGCGTGACGAACGGCTCCGAAGCGAATGGGACATACTCTCAAACGGTGGGCCCATGCAGGAGATGGCCCACATCGCCAAAGGCCAAGACCACGGCAATTGCGTCTCACTTCTGAGAGCCAGTGTACGACTCTCTCTCTCTCTTACATTTTCTCTTTCTTATTGACGAAAATACCCTCGGGAGTAAGATAGGTCAATTGGGTATTGTCGTGTAGTGTTCTGCCGGATTAAAAAAAAGGTGAACTTTAGAAGGACAGGTTTGGAAATTTGGAAGTATCTATGTAGACAAGGTGTCTCAGAAATAGGGCAGCGTTTGTTTCAGAGTAAGCTTTTATAAAAAAGTCAAAATATAGGACGGTTGTCAATTTTCTGGATCTCTGAGTAAGTCTGACCTTTTTAAAAAAAACTTTTTAATTAACTTTAACCCAAAAATAAGGGAGAAATAATTACAATAAAAAATGGTCCCAGGGTTTGACTATATAGCTCATTGTAAACTTAACGAAAGTGACAATAGTAAATTTGTTTTATTTTTCTGCAGGCGATGAATGCAAACCAGAGTAGCATGCTGATACTGCAGGAGACATGCATAGACGCGGGGGGGTCGCTTGTGGTATACGCGCCGGTTGATATTCCGGCCATGCACGTGGTGATGAACGGCGGTGACTCGGCTTATGTGGCACTGTTGCCGTCGGGGTTTGCTATAGTCCCGGATGGGCCGGGGTCGCGTGGATCCCAATTACCGGCGAACAATGGGAACGGAAACGGCGGGGTTCATCAGAGAGTAAGTGGGTCCCTCCTAACGGTGGCGTTTCAAATCCTTGTGAATAGTCTCCCTACGGCCAAGCTCACGGTGGAATCGGTGGAGACGGTGAACAACCTCATCTCGTGCACCGTTCAGAAAATAAAGGCCGCGCTTCAATGTGAAAGCTGACACTCACGTGACCCGTCGAAGGTCACGTGATCACGTGTTTCTTTCTTTCTGCTGCTTTACTTTTCGTATGAGTGTTTTTGAAATAGTTGATTATGTGATGGGTGGCGCGTGTGAAAGGCACGAGAGTGAGAGATACTCTTGGTGGTGTTTTAAAAGGATGGTAGGGGTGTGGAGTCAAGAACGAACCGCACAAGAAAAATAAAAAAAAAAACTCCTTGCATGGTGGTAAGGATCTGAAGCTCAGGGTCCGGATTCGGATCCTTAACACAAGGCAAGGGTGGTGGTTCGGGTATTGACTCGGGTCAACCCTTGCTTTCTCAATTAGTAGAAAAACAAATTTTAAAAAAATCCTGAAGGGGTTCATTTTTTCTCTTTTCTGTTTTTTAATTTGTTGGGTTCTGTAAATTTGATATCTTTATTTTGTATTGAATATCAGTGGGGTTCTGGTCGTACGGTTATAGCCCTTGAAATATGAAATTAAGTGAATGCGTCTATTTCTCACTTCTTTTTGTGGTTGTTACACACGAGCTGCTTGGCGAGCGTGGGGGTGTGATTTGTTGTGTTGTGTCTGCAAATGAATTAAATGAGGAAGCAGAAACTGTGGGTAGAAGCGTTGCCGTCATTTAATGCTAGGAGTTTGGCACCGTTTACATCAACCGGTCAATAAGATTCTGACACGTGGAGGAACATCGTTCGACCACTTTCGTTAAGAAGAATTTTTTTTTTCAAATTACAATTGAAAACCAAAATTTTTATATTAAGGTATTTTAAATTTTAAAAAACTATTTTATAATTAAAATTACAAATTTAAATTATAATTTATTTATGAAATTTAATTGGATCTTTTAAAATAATATTAAAATTTAATATTTTTAATTTAAGGGCTGATTTCTCTAAAAGTCTTCCCTTTGCTCTGTTCATCTGCTAGCTAGACTCATTATCTTATAACTGAGCTTTCTTCTGAGTCACAGAGTGGGACCTGGAGCCATCAGGAAGAGAAGAGGATGCAAAAATCTGTTTGCTTTGAAATGATAGTCAATTTTTATATTAATATTATATTATTAACGAAATGGACTTCATTTGTTTGGTTCCCTAGAAAGAATTCTTCTCCAGTCAAATTGTGCGGATTGTTTAATGTAACTTGGTTTTGACCTCTAGTTTCGACTTTTCTCAATTGAATTTTGTCTACACTAATAAAAAGAATATCTAGTTTCATTTTCATGTTTGTCAAAGTTTAATATAAAATGTATTCTTAAACTAATTGAGATAAGAGAAGTACTGAATCTCAACAGTGTCTTAATGATGTCATCAATTATTTGGCATCTGTAATATATAAAATTATGTGTATGTTTTGCTCATGATTGATATTACTCAACAATACACCAAACTAAACTAAAGATTCAAACGAATCTTATTGAAACTTGTCTAGTTATACATATGTAAGTTTTATTTATTCATTTACAGGTTTCTTTCAATATGATAATGGAGACCTTCCCAAAACAATTTATTTTACACAGGTGAGAAAGTAAGGACGGATTTAATAATAATTATTAAGAGAAATATATGTATTTCTTAGAACTTTAAGTGAATTTGTCAGATTTTTTTGAGTTTTACTGAAATTAATTTTAATTTTTTTTATTAAAATACTTTTCATTAACCTATATGTATATATGTTTTTTAAGCTAAAAAAATTAAAATTATACCAAAGTATAGGGTAACATTTTGTTTTAAAGGAATTTGTGTATATTTTGAAAATAAAAAAGAAGTCTATATAATTTTAACAAAATTTAAGAAAAAATTGTATAATTTATTCTAAAATTTCTAATATATCTCTTTTAGTTTTTAGAAGTCTCCAACACATGTTCTAATTTTGTTTTTTGAAATTTTTCCCCCATGTTTTTTTCCCCAATGATTAATGTTACAAAATTATGTTATGTACCATAATTTAACTGTGGGACTCAACCTTGACCCTTAGAACTTGGATCCTCTCTGCATAGGTTGAGATGCGTATACTGTGCGCATCCCAATTTGGACCATTCAGATTAAATCTAGACGGTCCGGATTTTATAAAAAATTTGTTAATTTTTTTTATACAAAATATCATTTTTTTATACTTTCAAGTTATAAAAATATTTTTATTTCACGTTTTGCATCTTATAGGATAAAAAAAAATTTTAGAATTAAAAAAATAATATAAAATATGGATTTTTCAGATCAAATCTGGATGCTCCAGATGGATTGGCACATGGATGCGCACAGAATTGAAGAGGTTGACCTTGGTATCTCTTTAGACGAAAAAAAGAGAGGGTATTTTGTTGGTTAAAAAAAATAAAGTACTTTTAAATCTTAATTTCTTATCAATAGCTTGAGGATGATTCAGAACAAAAAAGGGCAAAAGAAGAAAATGCAAATATGGTAATTAAAGAGTCTATTATTGAAAGAATTGATGAGTTACAACTGGATAAGCTAAGAGGATAGGATATTTTCCAGCAAGTTGAATATGGGAAACAGTATCGTATTTGGAAGGTTACAAAAATGAATCGTTTACCAGGAAAGTGACTCTTGCTTGAAGCTTAAAGCAAAAGATGTGCTATCTTCGCTGATGAATACACCTTGACATTGTCAATAATAGATGTAAGTTTGTGTGTAAAATACACTTTTGGCCAGTTCATATATTATAAACACCTACACGTTTCTCATTCAATCACTTGATTTTCCATTGATAGAGTTGTTTCTACTCTCACTCAAATGAAGGAATGAATGGCTCACAATAATCCACATACATTGCCATTACTATTAACGACAGTTCACAATTTTGCTAGTACAATCTCCATTAATTTGGTCCCTCCCCACAAGTCTCTCACATCGGCTCTTTGAATTTTAAGGACATAATTTTTTATATTTAATTTTTTTATTAAAATTAGATAAATGTATAATTTTTCAATATTAACATGATAGTTGTATAATTTAATTAGAGAAATATACAGTTATCTATAAAACATTGTATACATATTATATTATTATTTAAAAATTATATATTTATTATATTTTGATTGAAAACTTTGATAATAAAAATATAAAGAATTGCATCAAAATTTTTTTTTTTTTATCTTTAAAACCTCACATCTGTTGAATCAAACAATTATAGTTTGAAAATATTTCTCAAATCATTGAAAGCAGCTCTTTAGAACCTATAAATATTTTAAATGTGTATTTTTTATGATTTCGGGAGATTGTTAATTACTAGTAGTACATGACTGAAGAAAAAAAAAGTTGAGATTTGATACTATGTGAACTACTAATTTATTAATGAGATTATAAAACTTTAGCCATATAAAAGGATATGCTATTTTAATCACTTAATTGATATAATTTAATTGAGCACTAGATTTTAAATTGAAACAGTTCATATATTTGATACTCAATCATTGATAATATCTATTGGAAAGGGATCCTTTGGAGTTTGCATATAGAATATTTAAAATTCTCATAAATGTATACGAATCCCATCTCATAATCAAGGATTCAAGAAAATGAAAGAATTTATTTAAGTTAATTATTTTCTTTGATTTAAATTTAACTAAACATTGTTTTTTATTCATTTTAAACATATTTTAAGAAAAGTATATTTAAATTAAAATTTAAAATCTACATTAAACCTTTTATTTCCTTCCTTTTCATTTTTCTCAATTCAAACGTACTCAAAAATTGCAGCTGAAAATTGCTAAACATCCGAGGTGTGCGGCAAGTGTCCTCTTTTTCGCTTTTATTGGAAGTACAGGGACAACTTCTGATTTTACAACACAATATCCAATCCTTCAATCCTGATCCCATGTGTGGCCCAAAATAAATAAATAAATAAATAAATAAATAAATATGATCCCATGTACATATATATCTTTGTCTTTAAAAACATTTGTATTATTAAAATAAAAAGTTACTGTTATAAGTGTTTTACAAACTCAAAATTCTCATAAACCTCTAACAAATTTACTTGTTTTACTGAGGCTCATAAGTTATAATTTAAATGAGTTATATATAATGTAATGATTTTACAAGTTGTTCTGAACAATATAGTTTGAAAGGCTAAACATGATAAGCTATTTTAAATAAAATGACTTTTATGGTTCGAAGAGAACTAATTGATCTAGTTATTATCAGAAAAAGTATAAATACAAGCTATTCAAAGCTCAAAAGATATAGCTCAACCACTTAAAACCATATATATTTTCATTGCATATTATCTTTAAGGCTTTTGTTCTTGTATTATTGTTGCCACATCCTTAATAAATCACCCCTCTCTCATTCTCCTCAAAAGGGTTTCTTTATTGGTCTATAGTTTGATCTCGCCCAAAACAAATATGATACACTAATATCTAAAAACTTGTACACTATTAACTTTCATTCTAATAACTGTTATCTATGTATTTATAGCGACCAAGCAGAAGATATGAACATTTTGAATGAATCGCAATCATATCGATGCACAAGCACACGTGAGGATGAGAGGCAGTAATGTGTTGGATCCCAATAGTGGGAGGTGAGGACGAAGGCAATAAAGTCAAGAAAATGAAAGGCTATCCGAATGAAGGAATGGCAGTTGGCCATTTTAGCTTCTGCAAGCATGCTTTGGAAGGACACCATCTTATGGGCCTCTTTTTCTATCTTCATATTTATCGCCATCTTCTTCTCACCCACCTCTCTTCAACACACATGCTTGTGGGTTCCATACTCCCCCACATCCTTGAAAACATAGAGTATGATAATGATAGCAATATTTGGAAGCATTATATTCACATCAAATCTTTCTCAGTTTTATCATCATATGGTGTTTGATAAAATATAAATAATGATTACACTAAGTGAGCCGAATCGACCCAATTCACACGAATTTAGAGTAATTAAATTTATTCTTGAGGAGTTTGTATATACATATATTCAAAACATCGAGTAAGTTTCTCTTTTAGATTTGATTTCTTATTCTCAACTTTTCTAAACTACTTACTTTTTTAAAATTATTTTTCTCTATCTTATATTGATTTAAGTGTTAGGGTTTATGACAAAGTCCTTGATTCCATCATGGGGCTAACTCCGTATTATTTTATGAGACACATAACTAAAAATAAATTTTACATGGTTTTAATGGACATATCATATATTGGTGTGGATTATGAAAATTATCAACTTATTATATTTCTATATTAAAATAATACTTAAAAAAATTGTATTTGTCTAATTGTGAACTATTAGATGGGGGTGGGAAACTAAATCTGAGAAAATTATTACAAACCCCTTATCTTCAAACAACTTGAAGAAACGTCAAAGTTGAGAACGCTAACCATTAATCATTGTTACTCATTAATTATGATAGCTTTTTTTGGTGGTCCATTAACAAATCGAAGAAAACCAAACAGAGAAAAGGCTTTGCTCAAGGGAGAAGGCCTAAATTGATCTTTTGAGAAGTTAATAAATTTTGTAAGTATTTAGGAATCCAAGAAGGCTTTTGCATAACCATGTGGCTTAGCTATCATGTTAAGCGTGTTTTTACGCACTTCATATGCCATCTTTTCCATCTATAATGTTTTGAATTTTCATTAAGAGGACAACAAACAATGTAATTTTCTTTTTTTTAAAAATAGAAGTCACCAATTGTGATTTAGTAATGAAAAATATAAATAATTTATCGCAAGTCTTATTTAGGTTTAAACCTCCGTATTATAGTAAGGCTGGCTTTGCTTTGTTGGAAATTAGAAAAAGTATATATTTGTTTTGTTAGAAAAAAATTTTAAAAGAAAAGGATTTTTAACAATATATTTTTACTCTATTTTGAAAAGAAATTAAAAAAAGTAATTTTAATATGCAACAACTATTTTACTGTTGCTACAGTACAGTGAGACACCGTCATCCTTTGTTGGCCATCATGGGGCTAGGCCCAAAACAATTTTGTGAAGCCCAAACCCAGGTATTTCAATTTGGGTGTCAAAAATACAAAATATGAAGTTTTAGAAAGAAGTGGGTTTATACCCGAGATTGGGCTTAGGACAAACACGTTTATTTGCATGGAACATTTTTTTTTTAAATAAAGTAAATTATATTATCTTTCATTGTTTAAATTACACAACAATTTATTTTACTTTGAATATTTTGAATACTTATACTCTCTTTTTTGAGATTGAAAAAATGCGTTACATTGATCTCATCAATTGAAAATGAGTTTTAATTATATTTATTTTGATTAAAATATTATTATATTTATTATTTATATAACATAACAAATATTAAAGATATTCAACTTTTAAATTTGGATTAAATTTGAATTTATAATACAGAATAAATTAGATTAAAAATAAGAGTTTAAAACTTTTTTATAAGTTATATTTTTAATAATAGAAATCAATATTACTTTTGAGTGTATTTTAATAAAAAAGTTTCACAAAATTTATGTATATTTTTAAAATAAAAAATTATATAATTTAAACATTTTCAAAAGAGAAAATAATAATTTACCTTGTTTGAGCTTGGGCTTGTTTCTAAACATTTTTATTTGAGTTAGGGGCCAACTCAAATTACAATAAGAATAAACTGTTATTTAACTTTTAAAATCAAGTTTATCTTGGACCTAAACTCATTTATCTTTTTTTTTTTTCCTTTTTTAAAATTTTTCTTGCGTCTCATGATAAGTTCCCTGTCATCTTCATCACCATTAACATTTCAGAATTACAGTTATTATATTTTTACATTAATAATGATAACTAATTCTTTTTTTTGGTAATTATATTACATTTACAATTATTTTTATGCCATTTTTTATGTTTTCTTATCGTCTCATTTCTTTCGGTTTTTGTTTTTTGGGTTCATCTTTATCTTCGCTATTTTTATTTTGTGTTTATGCTTATCATCTCCTTTGTTTCTGGTCTTCAAACTTTAAACATCACTGCTTCAACCTAAATAATAAAAAGCACAATCAGTACATACATTAATTTATAAAAAAATTAGAATAATAAAGAACAAATAGTGGAAATATATTAACCAAATTAAACTTATTTCTTTATCTATTCAGATAAATAATCTGCAAAAAAGAAGAAGAAGAAAGGATAAATAAGAAATGCAAGCAAAAGAAGGAAAAACATAAAAATTAAAAAGTGAAATTTAATCCGAAGTAAACCAAAAAACAAAAAATAAAAAAATGTAACAGTGTAGAAGATACAAAATGAAAAAGAAGAAAGACAAGAGAGAGAGAAGAAAGAGAAAGAAGAGAGCAGAGATGAAGGTGAATGTCAAAAGAAAAAAATGAAGAAAAAAAGAAACAGCATATATAAAAAAGAAAACGAGCGGAGTAGAAAAATGTTTTCATGTCGCGGGCTTTTCAAATTTTATTTTATAGTCACTTAATTTAAATATATACTGTCTCGCAGCTTAACAGTCAAACAGAATATAATTTGTTTTTTTCATTGCGTTAATGGGGATATATATATATATATAATCTAATATATATAACTTATATATATATATATATATATATATATTTTAAGGACTTGCAATTGATTTGGAAAAAAAAAATTAAAAGATACAAAAATGTTTCATTTACTCAATGATTTTTATATTTTTAATATATATTTAAAATATTAATATCTAATAAACTAATTTAACCTATATTATGTGAAATAATATTTTATAAAAATTATAAAATATATTAAAAAATAACAAGGTGCAAAATAATATATATTTTTAACATCTTGAATTAATATATATCTGTTATTATTATATTTATAATATATATTAAATTATATAATTTAATAAATAATAATTTTTAGCATATTAATACATGATAAATTAACTAACTAAACATATATTATGTTAAATAATATATTTAAATACTTTAATTTTACATATATATATATATATACATATAATTTATGTATATTTTTATAATAGAGAGAATAATTTTAAACACCTTAAAAAAAAAAGAGAAAGTAACTCAACTAAAAAAAAAAGCTATTTCCAAACATATTAGAACCAGGTGGGTTTGTTTTTCTGAGTAATTTGTGACTCTTTAATCATCCATGTATGTGCAGCAATCCGTATGACTTTTGTAACCACCCCCTCTTTTTTGTTTGGCCAAAACTTGTATCACATTGCACATATTTAAATATTTATTAATTAACAAATTTAAAATGAAAATTTTGGTTGTTAGAGAAGTTAAAAGTTTTAATTTAATTTAATTATTACCGGCTATAATTTTCAATTGGAGTTTTATTGGCTCTCTTAAACCTCATCCTCCTTTCGCCTCAACTCTCTTGAAAATTAGCCAGAACTCGATCTCCTATATATATATGAGTCCTAACTCACATCCAAAATAGATAATTGATACTAAAAAAAATAATAGAAAAAAGCCGATTTTGCATCAATTTGATATTCATTGATTTAAATAAATAAATCTTTTAAATTAAATAAATATGAAATAAAAAATGAATCCAGTTTCTTGCATTAATCCATTTTACATTCATTCATTCTAAATGAAGTTTTCAAATAAAAGATACTAAAAATTAATTACAATATCTTTCTTTTATTTTCTGGAATTGAGTGAGAAAAATGGTTTTATTAAGTTGGTCACATGAAAAATTTTTCAGTACACTTGATGCACATTATTTATATATTATCTAATAAAATAATGTTAATTTATATAATTGGATCTTATGCTTCATTATCTACTACTTTATCATCACATAAGTAGATTATTGTATGGAACCCACACTCTATAACCCATTACCTACAAAAACTCTTAAGTACACTTGGTGTATGATGTCATTTATACACTAATTAATAAAATAATATTAAATTACATAATTGGGTCTAATATTTTATTACCCATTACATTATTACATAAATGTAGTGTTATATAGAGCTTACATTTTTTTCCCACTATAGTACTATGATATAAATTGAGTGTTATGTGGCGTTTATTATATAATTTGGCTCTTTTTTATTAGTTAATGTATAGATAATATGATATATTGAATGTATCTATAACACTATCATATAGATAGAGTGTATATAATTTAATTTAATTATTTAGTGTACAAATGACATGGTATATTATGTGTACATAAGAATCTCTTCTGTTATAGAGGATAAATCAAAAGAAAATTAGTAGCAAAAATAGTTGTTATATATTATTATATATGATATATCAAAACAAATATATGACTCTCTTATTATCTAGATTCTTGAATTAATTCTTAAAAAGAATTTCCTAAAACAAAATTGAAAAAACAAAAAAGAAAATATAATTAGACTATCTATATAAATATCACATTACACTTATTTAAATTCATTAATTTCTGTAACAAAAGATTTTAAACAAATTTGAAATGAATATTTTGATTGTTAGAGTAATTAAAAGTTTTAATTTAATTTGATTATTTCTGGATATACATTTCAATTAGAATTTTATCACCTCTCAACAACTTAATCCTCCTTTCGCTCCAACTCCTGAAAATAAGCCACAACTAAATCTCCTATATATTTGAGTCCTAACTCACATCCAAATATACGACTCTTTCTCTCAGTTCTAATAATCCAAATTCTTGCATTAATTGTATCTGCACATACGTACGTAACTAGTGAACAAGAATTGATGGAGCAAGTTTATGATGATCAATGGTTGAAGCCTGAAGAAGAGATGAATGAAGATGGATCGGTGAAGGAGGAGTACTTTGAGAGAGTTCTTCCCCCAGGATTTCGCTTTGCACCCACTGATGAAGAGTTGATGGAATATTTGTTCAAAAAGGTTCATCAACAAAATATGCCTATTCACAAGATTCATGAAGAAGATGTCTACAACAATTCCCCTGAAGAACTCATTGGTTTGTGTGTTAATATTCAAAATTTTCGCCTCTTGATTTTCATCTTTAGTTTAATTTTTGGTTAATTTTCACAGAAAAAATTTTAGGTGCAATAAGTTTACGTATACTTAATGGTTAAAATTTGATTTATATATGTGAGACCTGCTATACAGAATAAATCTGGGACATCACTTATTATGTGTAAAAAATTTTTCTTCCACATATAATACAGGCTACCTATTTATCCTAGTATAGAATATGTATTCAATATCTTAATACTCTGTCACTCTCATGTATCAAAATAAATAATATATCAACCTTAGGGTATACAGGCATAATAAAAACAATTACATATTAATATAAACTTTTATTGTCAAAAACTTTGAATTAAACGAAAATTCTTGTGAGAATATTTTTACGATAAGTTATATACTGGTGTAAATATTTGTTTGATTTATAATGGTGTCAATAAATCCTAATATGTATATTGATGTATGTATGCTATATAAGAATAACGTTGAACGATAATATTTGTTGCTAGGGTTTCTTTTATGGATTGTATTTTTTTGCCCCTAGTTCAGTGAAAGTAAAGGTAATCCCACCCTCATCTGAACAAACACATCCTTCGTCGGAATTTTAACTTTAAATCTATATAACCTTTATAATATAAATTAGATTTAAGCCCCATGCAATCATGCAATTGCATGAGACCCATGTCAATTTAAAAAAAAATTGAAAAAAAAAAGAAAGGGAGAAAATTTAAAAAGAAAAAAGAGACCCATAAAGAGCTTAGGAATAGTATTCTAAAATATAATCCATTTTCTCCATATATATATATATATGATTATTTAAGAAAACATTAAATACATATTTTCTTGATTGTTATCTAATTTTTCTTGAATGTCTCAAATATTAATCCTTTGTATTAATAGTTTTTCATGTCTTGGTATTTATAGGGAAACACAAATTGTATAGAGAAAAAGAGAGTTATTTTTTCTGTTCAAGATATCGTAAGTATCCAAATGGCAAGCGCCCGAGTCGATCAGCTAAATCTGGGTTTTGGAAATTGACTGGAAAGAGTGTTGAAATTGAACATGGAGGGAAGGTAATTGGAAGCAAATCAACTTTGGACTACAAGTTAGGGAGAGGCAAAAATGGCAAAGATACTGAATGGAAAATGCATGAGTTTGTTCTCCAAGGAGGTGACATTCCTCCTCAAGGCAAAAAGGGCAAAGACAAGGTATTAAGTTTTTCTCCTCAATACATCCTCTATTGTATTAGAAATGATCTGTTAGAAAGAAAAAGAAAGATGAGAGGTGAGGCTTAGTGGGATCCTAAATTCTAAATCCACCCACATGGATTCCACCTTTCCTCTTCTTTTTTTTTTTTTCTTTCTTTCTTTCACATATTTTCTTTGGTATGAGATAAAATTCAGATTCTTTTTTTTTTCTTTTCTCTTTTAGTTGGGTAGCTTTTGTTTGACTTTATATTTTGTTTCTTGTTTTGTTAGATAACGGATTGGGTTCTCTGCAAGATTTACAAGACAAATTATAAGAGAAAGAGAATGGGTAATGTTGAGGAGGAGCAATATAATGATAGTGGTTTTGCACATGAATCAGAGGCTGGCATGGCTGATCCACCCAGTGAAAATGGCTTTCATGACATGATGGACGAGGAGGAAAGTTTTCAAGATTATTGTCAAAAATTGACTGGTTTTATAGATCTTTCTAGTTTGAGTTGACATTGCATGATTAACTGGTTTCAGAGTTCGTATAATTATATTTCAATATTACGTGTCAAATGACCTATGCCAGTGGCATATATTATTCATGGGACAAAACATTTTATCAAACTAATATTTATGTTCCAAATTTTCAAGTTTTTACTCTTTTAATTGTAGCTTTTTTTGGTTGGTTTATGTTTTTATAATATAAGAGTTATTTACTCTTTTATGTTCAAGTTATATGGCCATTTCTTCTATTTTGAAAATATATACTTGTTCATTTAAACTAAAATATAATTAAGAATAATATTTATTTTTCAATAAAAATTATAACTTATTAAATATATTTTTTAAACTTATATTTTAATAATATACTTTATTTTGGATTGAGAATCATAACTTTAATTTACTTTAAAAATTTATTAAATTTACCACAATACTTATATTTATTATTATATATTTAATACAAATATTATTCTTGAAATTAAATCATTATTTGTAAATTAATTAAATTTAAAATTATTTTGTGAATATATTATTCCGTATTTAATAATTATTTTTTATCAAATAATTTTATAATTTGTTAAATTTATAAAATTAAATATTTTATATTGAACACATATTTTTAATAGCATGGCGTATATGAATATTTAACAAAATATTATCATAAAACATTAAAAACTATCAATTTGTGGGTTAATTAAACGAACACTTCCATCTCTCTTCTACAATCAACTCTTGCTCCTGGATACAATACTTTCCTTGAAACCCTGAATCACCACATAAAAAGCATTAAAGATACTTTGCTGGGTATAGAGAAACTGTCTGCACTCAATTTTTTCACTAGAAAGAATATTAGATTAAATAAACTTTAAAGTTTGGTCGAATGGAAGAATGAAGAGTCATCCCAGAATTTATCAGAACACACTACTTTGGTCATTTCATGAAATCATAAACTGGGGTCTAAAGATTAAGTTCAAACAAACAATTTAATAGCACTCAAATCCAAATCTTTTTTCTTTTTTCAAAGGACAAATAAGTTGACTGAATACATGAGTTTAAGGCACTATAAGAAAACTAATGTTTAATCCACAGTAAAACCGTAGCTAAATTAAGTTAGAATTTTCTTCCGAACCGCACATTATGTGATAGGAGAAAGAAAGAGATTGGGTCTCAGTAACTACACAGTGTACGATTGCTGTAAAGAATCTTGTCTCGGCTAAATTGTTAAAAATCGTGGAAACCCCATGTCACCGCATTACTGTCTACCGTGGCTAATATGGGCGTTGCTTCCTCTCACTTCACCATGGTCATGACTTTTACCTTTGGCCAAGTTCCAAGTAATTACAGTTTGTTTCAGAACGCACAGACTTACCCGCCGTTATTAGGGTGGCAAACTTTATTGTTGAAAAAAAGGAAAAGAAAACGTTTGCCATGCTTTTAACCGTGGCTAACTTTAATGAATCACATTGTCAAATTGAGTGCACCTATTTTTTAACATCTTCCCTGCATCAGATCTGTTGCAAGAGTAAAGAGAAAAGAAACTCCATAAAAGATTACATACTAAGAACAAAATCAAAACTCCAAAAGTACTTAGGTTACGATAAACAATTCAAAATCAAATTTTTATCATTATCTGTAAAGTTTACAGAACTAACGAAATGATAATGATCAGATACAATGACTAGATGATGAAATGAGAGAAACTCTATGTTATTGATTGCTGACACATGCTTTATACAGGGTCTGAACACATAACAGAATGGTACACAGTTACAGCTTAACCGTAACTAAACTGATCCTTTACTTGTTATTACCTAACATTTGCCCTCAAACTCATGGTGCGTGATCTCTACACTGAGTTTATCTCTGAATGAAGGGAACGTAGAAGTGTATAATGCTTTGGTGAGCACATCAGCTACCTGACAATCAGAAGGAATGAACTTAACAATAAGTTGCCCTTGTATTACCTTTTCTCAAACAAAATTAGGGTCAAGTTCCACATGTTTGGTTCGAGAATGTAAACATGATTAGTGGACAGCATCAGAATACTGAGATTGTCAGAATAAATTGCAAGAACGTGAGTTAGCTGAACCTTTAGTTCACCCTATGTAATGCTTGGATCCAAGATAATTAATAAACTAAATGAACCAAGGCTCGATATTCAGCCACAGCAACACGTCGAGCTTCATATTTTTGGATAGTGCCATCTAGATTGTGCTTATCCTTGAACACCAACTTAAAACCAAAGGGTTTCCTTCCATGAGGTAAAGTTACTAGATTCCATGTCCTGTTGTTGAGCAATGCTTCATTTTCTGATTACATAGCAGCCTTCCAATGAGGTTATGACAATGCTCCAGTTACAGAAGAAGATTCAATGGCAGCAATGTAAGCCACAGGTTTAAAGATCCCATTCTTAGAGCTTGTCACCTTGGCATGTGTATTTGGCCGTTGAGGCATTTAAGTAACTAGTGTTGGGGCATTTTGGAGATTAGGATCATCAAAAGGTAAAGAGATGGACTCATTAGAAGAGTCAGGTAGGGAGAGCTGCACATTCATGTCACTGTCAGAGGATTTATATAGATGAATGAATTAGGCACATCATTAATCATAGTTTGCATAGTAACGTTTGGAACATTCATAACATCTGCGTCACTTGAATCACGAACTGAAGGAATAGAAGTTTGTTTAGAGTTACAAGAAGAAGAACAGTTTGAAAGGCTGAGAAAAGGGATAAGAAGTTTCATCAAATAAAACATCCCTGGAGATTATTAGCTTTCCATTGGAAACAAGACACTTATAATCCTTGTAGTTATCACAGTTTATGAGCATCGTATGGTTTGGTGTGTGGAAAACAAGCACACCAAAGACCTTAAGAGTCTTGTAATTAGGTTATTCTTAAAACAATAGTTCCAAAGGTGTTCTATGCTGTAGTAGGGTTGGGAGCCTATTTATAAGGTAAACAGTAGTTTTGAAAGACTCATCCCAGTATTTGAGAGGAAGAAAAGTTGTGGCTAGTAGTATAAGACTGATTTCAGTGATATCTCTATGTTTCCTCTTAGAAGTACCATTCTGCTCATGGGTAGAGAACAGCTTATCCTATGAGTAATACCATGTTTAGTGAAAAACTGAGTGAACTTTCTGTTTTCGCCACCCACTCACTTTGTAGGGACTTTTTAGTTCAATTAAGTTGGTTTTCAATCTTGGCTAAGCATGATGACCAAATGGGTGAGGGTTCCCAAACATCTGTGTATAAGTTCTAATGGTTTAGATATTGCAGCATTGGAAAGAGGAACAGGGAATTTATGAGACTTGCCATAGCATCACAGAACACATGATTTGGACTGATTTTTATTGATAGACTTAATATTACATGATTGAAATACAGAAGTCACCACCTTAGATGAGGGGTCCTATTATGCCAAACAGTAAAGCTAGAATCAGAAATGCTAATGTTACATTTTTTTCATTATGAAAAGCTGCTAAAGAAATGGAATTAGAAAGACGTTGAAGCTGAAATTTATCAAAGACATACGGACCATTCTTGGCAACTCCTTTAAGCAGAGCATTCTCGGTGTCCTGTGATCTGATATGGCAACAGTTAGAGTGGAATTCAAAGAATGCAGGGTTATCTTTGGTAAACTTTGAGACACTGAGTAAATTTTTGGTTATATGTGAAACATGAAGTGATTTAAGGAAGGAGAAGATTGAGAGTTAGGACTTTTTATGCTTGAATGTCCAAAATTTTCTATCTGTAAACCTATGCCATTACCTACATGGACCTTCTCTCGTCCAGAATAGGGAGATTTCAGCACAAAATTGTTATGATATGGTGCAAGTGGTTTGTTGCTCCAGAGTCAGGGTTCCAATCCTAATCAAAGATTGTCTCTGGAGTAACTACCATTGCTGTCCGTTGAGCACCAGTATTGGAGGATCCTTGTGAGGAAGATTGAGCATTGAGAGAACTCATAAATTGTTGATCAAATCTAAGATAGCAGTTTCTTGCCATATGACCAAACTTGCCACAAAGTTGACTCTGGCTGAGTTTGAATTCTAGCTCCCACCTTTGTTTCTTCCTCTACAATATCCCCTTCCAAAATTTACAGAGTAGTTTCAATTGTTCGGCTAGTTCTGAGAGAAATTTCTTGCCCGATTGTGATTCTGTGTTGTATTTCACTGATAAAAGCCTTGAGTTTGCGCAATATTGACTATGATTAACTCAACTTCTTGTGCTTCTCCAATCTACTTTCTTAAGCCATTAGTAAGGCTTCTATTTCAACAACAATGAAGGGCCCAACCCTTGAAGTCACAGAGGTAATGAAACCATAATAGTCTACTAGTAACCCTTTGAAAATTGCTTCTATGTGGTCTGCAACAGTAACAGGAAATCCAATGGAGCCCATAGTATATGCAAGTTTCTTTATGGGTAAAGATACTCATTGATACTAAGGGATCCCTTCTGTGTGTTACGTAATTGGGTCTTGAGCTGCTTCTCTTTTGCTCTAGTCTGAGAAGCGAAGAAAACCTCTAATCTTTCCCGCATCTTGAGGACATACTTCCATACATGAAGATAGTATCCAGGGGAGTAAGAGCTGATCTAAGGAGGAATATGTCTTGCTGAACTAAGAAGGAATATATCTTGCTCCCATAATGAACTTCTGCAACTTATAATCTTCGTTGTTTGCTACAATTTGCTGTTTCCATGGCAAGTAGTTGTCCTCTTCCAATTTTACAGAAACAAGGTGAGTGAATGACAGACGAACGAACTTCATAGCCTGAGATTAAGTACTGACTGAAGACGAGAAATCCTCCATTTGCAAATGCTTTGAAGCTCTGATACCATATGAAGTTTATAGGACTAAGGAAATGATAACCATCATATGATGATTAGATGAGGAAATGAGAGAAACTCTATGTTATTCATTGATCATACATGCTTTATAGAAGTTCTGAATACGTAACAGAATGGTTCGTAGTTATAGCTCAGCCATAACAAACTTAACTGATCCCGACACTTTGTTATTACCTAAAACTATCCAATGTATACATTTATGTCAAAAAAGAAAAATATTTATTAATTATAATTTAATTAGGAAGGAACACATTTAAGAAATCTGATTTTTTAAAATGATATATCTCACAATTCAGAAAGGTCATCAAAAGGACAATGATGGCATGGCCTAATGAACTAAATCCTCCACACTAATGCAATGGCACTAATCAAATTCAATCCTCAAGGGAGCAGTTGAGCTATTTTCCCTTTCTATTTGTCCATTCTCAATAGCAATCAAGAATGGAGTTAATAAATTGTTTTAGAGAGATAAATTGTTACCTTTCATTTTGAGTATCTTCCTCTTGAGTTGCGTAGCACAGGCCTCATAGTACATGTTTACACAAAGTTACTACTCCACTAACTTGGAACATCAACCAATTACCAATTGTTGATTAGCGGTTTGCACTAAAAAATAGCTTTGCTTTCTAAACTAGAAAGAGAAGGAACAAATTAAATTGTGATACCTGAGATGTAACAACCTTTGGAATAGGTGCTCCTTCAGAGGTGGCCAAGCTCTGGACACGGTTCAGGGAAGAAGATGATGAGTTAGGAAAAAATTGAGAGATGGAAGAGAAGTTGAGGACTCATCATTGACGTCGCTGGGTTTGAAACCAGTGGTCAGTCTCCCAGGGCACAACTCAATCGTCCTTCCCCTTCTATTGTCATGCAAATCAATTCGGATGTTTGTCAATTGTGCAATTGAGCATTAGACAGCTTGGATTTCGTTTATCGTTCAAATTTTAACTTTTTTTTAAAAAATTTATATTCTTATTAATTTTTTAAATTTGTAATTAAAAGATTATTTTCTTTACGTTCTATTTCTTTCAAGATAAAAATATCAAAATAAAGAAATAAACATAAATATGGATGGCATAAATCTCTTAATTGAGCATCTATTTTGAACTTTAACTTTCAATATATATATATATATATACACATTTAATTCTAATACTTTAAAAAATTAAAATGTTATTAAACTAGGTTGAAGAGTGATTCATGATCAAATTAAATTAAATTATTTTTTAAATATACATTCAAAATATAAATATATATAAAAAACTTATAATTAAATTAATAATATATTTTAAGTAAATATAAATATTTAAAAATATAAAAATTAATTAAAAATATTTTATATAATGATGAATTTATGTAAAATGAGTTAGATAGATTTTATTAAATATTATAATTAATTAATTAATTGATTAATTAATTAAAAAATAGTTAACTAAACACCCATTCATTTATTTCTATTCCATGTTTGCTTTTAATTTTGATACTTCCCATACAACAGTTGTAGACCACAATCTCAAAAGAAGCAAGCTAATTTTGTCTTTCTCATCTCCATCAATGTTCGATTTGAAGCTTGCTATAATAGGATGTTTCTAAACTTTTTGTTTCTCTTACTCGTAATGTATATGAGTGTTATGAACTCAATTGACTTGTAGAAACTGAGTTTAGAGACTACTATTTATTGCAAAAATAAGAGACATATTGTAACCCTTCTCCCTTAAATAACTAATTTTTATATCATGTTGTATTGATTTTTAATTGTGTGAGATAAGTGGAAGCTAAAAAACGCGATAAGAAAGAGTTACACAACTATATATATATATATGTTAGTGATAAATTTAACCAAAAAAATGTATCTAATATATATGTTTATATATAGTTTATTTATTTAATTTTTTGTAGAAAAGAGACATGTGAAGGTCAACAGTTCAACAGAAAAAGATTTTTGGACGTATGAGATATAATAGTCGGTAAAAAACTGTAATTAAAGTAACGTGACTTGATGGGATATATGCTTTCCCTCCTTTTGCTTACAACTAGCTTTTCTAATCAGTATTAAGATATATATATATATATATATATATATGTTTGAAGAATACTAGTCCTAATCTATAAATTGATATGACCTTTTTTTTTAATGTGTTTTTTTTTTTAACGATGGAATTGCACATACAGCATCGCTAGTTAATAGAAAAGAGAGAGAGCATAGGCCATGCCATGTAAGGAATTCGAGCCCACATGAGCTTCAAAATCCAAAGATTAATTAAGAAAATAGAGGCAGACCCACCACCCCCAATATGGTGTTGTTTCAATGGTGGGGTTAATCTAAATATAGACAGTGTGGCTACTGGAAGATACGATAGGTCCTATATATACAAAAAACGGGGCAACTTCTTCATGCTTTACACACACAAATCATTGCACAGCTATGGTCCGATGTGGAAAGTAGAATTGAAACTTAGTTGCTCTCTGTTACTTCAATGCATGCATGTTCCACGAACTGATGAATAAACTCAAAAACTGCATCATAAATGTTTGTTACATTGAGTTCCATGTCCCATACGCTAACCCAGCGTATTTTCTACGGGCATAAGAAAAAAAATACATTTTACTCATTGAACTAAGATTTTATTAGAACATTAATATATTCATTTTACAAAAAATTCTACATTATTGGGGGAGAAAAAAACAAACTTAACTCTTGGTCGCATTTAACATCACGAGATCATAAATTAAGGATGTTGGAATAGTCAGCTGGTGAATTATATTTAAGGAATGAGGCTTAATGAATTCTACAAACTATTTTTTCTATTACAAGTTAGGGTGATCAACTAGTATGGATAGGCATGATTACAGTTTCGTATGCATTGGCAAATGGATGTAAATTGTTGTCTAGATAATTAGAGTTAAATCATTTACAATTATGCATAGATTGGGGTAAACTTTGAAAGCTATGTCTTTCAATTCAGGTTATCTTGTTTATGCAGCACTTATTCTGTAGAGCTCTACCCTTGTTGACAACCCTTCACTTACATCATTTACTTATTGAAGATGGATGCCAATTTTGTGATTATCAAGAAGAATTATATAATCATGTGTTCTTAATGTGTCCATTTGTACATGCGATTTGGTTTGATCTCAATTAGGCTTAATTGTGGATTGGTTCTCGTCACCTGATATTTTTGTATGTTTGAAACGACAGTTCTCCCAAGAGCAGCAAGTCATAATGAATAAAGTTTGTTTAGTTCTATATTCTATTTGGTCTTTCTGTAATTGGAAACTTTTTGAGGATCTCCAATGTTTGCATGCGATTATAATGATTCGACACCTATTTGGTACATATCTAATTTTAGAGGACACAAGTTCTAATCAGTATTCAAGATTCCAACAAAGAAGGCAGCTAATTTGGAATGGAAGATTTCCACTTAATCAATGATATTTATTTGTCAACCGGCCTTGACGAAATAATAGGGATGTAATACCTTTAAAATAATAATAATAATATAATATAATAAAATAAATCACTCTAGGCTATTAAAATAAAACTAAATGTTTTTAAATTAATTCTGGAGTTTATAAAATTTCCTAGGAACTTTTTAAATTGTTTTAGATACCAAATCAAAGCACATTAAACTTTTAGGGGCTAAAATGCAATTATAGCCAAAGATTATTAAAATATTAGTATCTCACCTTTTCATTTTCTTTCTCCTGAGACTTGCGATTTTCAGCGTCCTTTCCTACTACTTCTTTCATTTTGCTCTGTTTCTCGTTCTCTCCTCATTTTTTTTTTCTAATGCTACAATCATGGATCTTCAACCATTATGCAACTGTCTCCATCAAGCTCCGACCAATTCTAATCATCGATGAGTTCTGCTACTTTGGTTTACCATGAACCACCTTGAAAGGAAGAAGAGGAAAGAAGGGAAAGATATGTTTAAAAACCAAGAAATAAAAAAATTTATTTTTAAAAATCTATTATTACTAGGTTCAACTGTTTGTTGTTAAACTCAGTGATAATATGTCTTTAAAAATAAATTTTTTCACTTTTTGATCATTTATTATAATTCTCCCAAGAAAGAAAGCCATTGGTGTTTATTTCTTTTCTCTTTTGTGCTAATAGTTTCTTCCCTTTGTAGTTCCCCATTTTTCCATTCAATTTCTTTTCTAAAATTTTCGATTCTTCCCTTCCATATTGTGGCTGCTGTTGCTGGACATATAAAAAAAAAGGGATTTCACTATTGAATCTTTAAAATAGCAAATTGACACTTCTACTTCCAATTATCATATACTATGAAATAAGTTTTAAATTTAATTTGAGTTATGAAAATTTAGGTTAAAAAACCCCAAATTTAGGGATAGTATTCAAGATAAAAATGTATATAAAAACAAATTTAAGGATTTATATTTTAGGGAGTACATTATGTTATATAAATAATTATGGATGTTATTGGAGTAGTCAAAATAATTTATATTGATTATAATTTTAGGTGATACTGGAGAAACTCATTCAACTAGGACTCAGCACTAAATAATAGGAATCAGGGACTTATACTATTAGTCTCAATTTGTGAGTGTATAAATAATGGAGTGACATATTTATTTTATTCCTTGGTATATTTCTGTAGCAAAAATTTCATTTTTTGTTATTTATATGCTTTGTTCCTTGGGAAAACAAATTGGTGTTTCCAAAACTTCAAAAGAGGAGTATATACGTATTCATGTGATGATTTAATGAATTTATTAAAGTAACTAAAAAATTGAAATGTGGCAAAATATATACTTGCGGAATGCAAAAGAAGAAATTGAATGAAAGGAAAGTAGTGGTATATTTATAAGTGTATATAATTATTTGTGAGAGAAATGTTTATATTGTTTTATTGTTTCATATGTTACATTGACTCTATTAAAAGTGAACTCACTTTATTTAATTATTCCCTTGATTCCTTGTTTATTTCAGCTAGCTAAATGCTATGTTAGTAGATTTTATTTTTTTATTTTATTTTATGTAATGGATGAGGATCTAGTTAGAACCCTATAACTATTAGCGAAGGTAATGGCCTAGGTGCACCTAGAATAAGTTGTGAATTATGATAGTATTGTGACGTGATGTATCTAGTGCTACGATATCAGATACTAGATGTGTACTGTGAAAGTGATAAGATAGGATGGATCCAAAGAAATGCCAAGATATATAATGCTGTGGTTTGATAATTTGGTTCCTCTCTATGATACCTATTTCCATAATATTTTTTTTACACTTAGAAAATATGAGTTTTGTCTAAAAGTTTATTTTTTAATTAAATAATTACTTTTCATTTTAACTAAAATTTTTATTGCTTAAATTATTCGATAATCATTGATTTTTAAAAACTCTGGCGTGCACTTGTTTTCCCTTCTATGCACATTATTATTTATACACTCACTAAGTTAGTGGTAGGCTTATCCCTCTTCTTTCCTTATTTTTCAGACTAGCAAGTAAGGAAGTGAAGTGATTTAGAAGCTCGTGTGCTACCCAACCTTTAGAGTATGTGATTAATTTTGCGAGATTGTGTCAAACTCTATGATGTGGTGGCACTTACGTGTAGAGAAAGTATTTTGGAATTGGCGTATGTTATATGGTCACTTAGAATGTGTAAACATTATTTATACTTATTTAGCTAAGTATTTTGGTTATATATAACTTGTTGTTGGTGGTGCTGGTACTAGTTTAACTTATTTTATAGGTTGGGATGTTCAATTTTTAGGGGAGATGCTATCGGATTTTCAATAGTCCCCTAGTGACATAATGAAATGAATACTTAATTTTTTCAAAACTTGTGAGTTGTATGGGTTAGCTTAATTATATGATATAATAGTTGACTATAGAATTTTTTTAAGATTGCTAGGCTAATCCAATCGCTAGATTAGTTTAGCCTATGTACCGGTCATTACTTAGAAATTTAGGTTATGACAAGGGAGACAAGGGCATAACTTGAATTTAAATTTGGCTAAATAATCATAGATTTAAGATAGTGGTTTGGTACAACAAATCGCATAAGGGTATATTAGTGGCTTTTTTCTTGGCAATATGATATGGGTTGAGTTTTCTTCTCAAATGACAACAAATTCTAAATTCTCATTTATATCCTCTGAATGTTGATGTCTTCCTTGAACAACAATATTGTCACTTAGAGAGGCCTATGGCACTACCAATAAATTTATAGTTTCTATAATAAGATATTAGGAATCTACTTGCTAGGTTTGTTTTGTTTACAATTATACTTGTGTAAAGACCGACGTCCATGAGAATATATATATATATATATATATATAGGAAGTTTGACTTCTTCCTTACCCAGAGTTTGAATATTCAAGCTGCCACGTAACACTTCTTTTCTTCCTTTTTGCAATTTTCTGATCTCCCATATATACCTTCTTGTATCTACTTTAAGCTTGGTTTTTACGTCATTTACCATTCAAACTTCTGTAGCACACATCCTTTCAATCAGAGAAAATCGTAGAAGCATACCAAAGGCTCTGTATCTCCATTTCTGTTCACTGTACGTTGCTTCCTTCTGGTTCTTCATTGCTGTGCGAGTCACTACTTGCTGCCATGTCTGTTTTAATTGCTCCATTTCAACCGCATTAAATCGTGTAAGCTCATTCCTCAGACCTGCTGCGTGATACTTCCTCATTTGAGTTCTATTTTGATACTTTTCCCCCTTCTATAGTTTCGGCGCTGTTGTGTGTTTTCTTTTTTCCTGTAAGAAGTGTGTTGGAGGAAGTGTGGTACTGGTCAAGAAAAATTTCATATAAGATTATGATTCTTAGTTAGAGCAATTATGGTTTATGTTATACAAGAGTTTATTTTATGCTCCCTTAGCGTTATTGCTCTCAATTTCTGCATGATGCTTTTGCTACAAAATTAAATTCCCTTGTGCTTTTCACTATCTCACTTCACTTATGTAGAATAAGCTCCTCTCCATTCATGCTCTGCTAATAGGATTGACAACCATGGTGTAGTGTGAGCCTTCCCCATTTCTGTTGGCTTTTACCTTGAGCTTCTTTGTGGATTAGGGGAGGTAAGAGCTCAAGACTGATATGGTTTCATTTTTCTTTCCTCCCTTGAAAGAATTTCAATCTTTGAATGTAGAATCCAAAATGCTCTGCTACCATATACGGACATATATATATATACCTATCTATATCTCTATATATGTATATTGTGTGTATTGGATGGGTATGGAGGGCATGAAATTGAAGAGAGGATAGTGGATTTAGTTACTTGAAATTATATACATATCTATAGTATGCTAAAGGAATGAAGAATAGATACCAATGTTCTTTTCTTTTACTAGAATTTGGTTCAAATAGACTAAGCTAATGAGATTATGAGCGGCAATCATAGCTATCCTCCTATTCATAGGAAGAGGAATTTTTATCCATGTGAAGTGCGTATCTTATTCTTATTCATTCTTATTTATGCGTTGACCTCGCGAGATAAGGAAATTTTTTTTAAAAAAATAATAAATAATAATAAGATAAGTTCTGTATGAGATAAACTGTAATTATTCACACTCTAAAATTTGGTGAACGGGTATTATAGGGTATTTCGGAGATTGAGTCATAGCTGAGGAGTGGGTAGGGAATTTCTGTATCATCTTGGAAGGTGAGTAAGTAATGCGGACCCTATGTAAATATCATCAACCATTTTGTTATTAAGTTTTCTTACAATGCTCTAAATTGGAAATTCTATTTATGGAGTTACGAATTTGAATGCTTCGTCATACATATCTTTACTGAAAATTGATTTGAACATGAAATTTTGTAAATTAAGACTGTTTGAGTTATCTGGAAACTCTGGTATTGAACTTATGTGAAAGATGCTCTATCTGAAATGCTATTTGGAGAAAACGTATTGTTTTACGAGGTTATCTGCTTAGAACCCTGTAGCTAACAGCAGTAGATGTTAGCCCTGGTGCACCATGATCTGTACCTCAACTAGCAGGGGTGTTGCAAGCCCCGTGTGGGCGACCACCACACGTGGATCTATTTTGTTATCGCAAGCTGAATGCTTTGCGTCTATGGTTATTTTCCCTACGAGTTGTGTGTTCTGCATCTGTTTCAATTGGTTCTGCTTAGATGCTTTCGATGCATTTTAAGAAATGATTCACATATTTTTTTTTGGGTTGGCATTACTTATTCATTGAGTATCAAACTCACATCTTTTTTTTAAAAAATTTTTTTCAGATAGCGGTGCAGACCCTAGTCTCCCTGAGCAGCTTACTAATAGTTGATCTACCGTTTATCTCTTTTGGTGAGCCCATAATTGTTTATGTGGGTGTATTTTGTTCATATGCATGTAATCTATTTTGTTCTGAATAATGTAGAGTGTGGCTTCACTGAATCATAGATAGGATATCCCCAATCCCTAGAAATTTATTTTTGGTCCTGAATGAATACGGGTTGTTCCTTTTGGGTGTATTATTTTAGTTGACTGATTGTAGAAATATCGGGAGGTCCAAATTACAGAGGAGACTCTGTCAAAATTTCTACAAAAGTCACCTAAACAAAAAAAAAAAAACTCATATGTTTTGTATAAAAATGATACCTATAGTTTTATTATATGAAGTCACAATTTAGTGATGTTCTCTAAATTTTGAGGAGATTGCCAATATAAATAGACTTGTGTTAGGGGGAATTATTTGTCTTCTGCGCCAATGTACTTAAATTTGAGGGGTGTGACAACTTGTTTCACAATAGTTGAGACAAGTTAATAGTTATTGTAATTTTAATATTTATTAAAAAAGAAACATCAAGAGATCATGTGAGAAGTATACTTCACCAAATATAATCCCCATCCTTGAGGATAAGGATTATATTTTAAAAAAAATTCAAATTATATCATATATAATATTTAAAAAATTTGCAACAAATTTAGTGACAGATTATAAATGGTTAATTTTGTGAAAGACAATTCCATCGCAAAATTAGCAATAGATTTTCCTAATGCAAAAAAATTGTCACAAAAGTTGAATAGGCTATGCTGTTTATTAGTGATGGCATTTTGCAACAATAAATAGATTAGTGATGGAAATATTTTTGACAGAAAATTTTGTCGCTAATTGTATCATGATGGAAATATTTTGATGAAAAATTTCTTCACTAATTTTGGTGATGAAATTAGTGACGAATTTGTGATGGAAAACATTTCTGTTACGACCCAATTTCTGGGCTACGACCGACACATAAGCTAAACTAATATGGAGATTTAGTTAGCCTAGCAAGCCTTATAAAATCTAAAGTCAACTATTATATCATATATTTAAATTAACCCATATAACCCATAAGTTTTAGAAAATTTAATATTCAATTCATTATGTCATTAGAGGCTACCGAAAATCCGGTAGCATCTCTCCTAAAAATTGGACATCCCATCTTAAAAAATAAATTAAACTAGCACCAGCACCAGTAACAACAAATTACATATAACCAAAATGGTTAACTAGGAAAATAAAAACAATATTTACATATTATAAGTGATCATATAACATGGACAATTCCAAAATTCTTTCTCTATACCTAAGTGCCACCACATCATGGAATCTGACATAATCTCACAAAATTAAACATCTACTTTAAGGGTCTGGTAGCTCATGAGCTCCCAGATCACTTTACTCCTTTACTTGCTGGTCTGAAAAATAAGAAAAGAATAAGGGTAAACCTACCATTGGTTTAGTAAGTGTATAAATAATAAAGTGCATAAAGGGAAAAACAAGGGCATACAGGAGTTTTTAAAAATCAATGATTATCAAATAATTTAGGTAATAAAATTTATGGATGAAATGAAAAATAATTATTTAAATAAAAAGAAACTTTTAGAAAAAATATATATTTTCTAAATATAAAAAAATATTATAGGAATAGGTATCATAGAAAGGAACCAAATTATCAAATCACATCATCATATATCATGGTATTTCTTTGGATTCATCCCATTTTATCACTTTCACAATATACATCTAGTATCTCAGATCGCAGCACTGGATACATCATATCGTAGTGCTATCTCAATTCACAACTTATTCTAGGTGCACCTAGGTCGTTATCTCCGCTAGTAGTTATGGGATCATAACTAGATTCTTATTCATTATATAAAATAAAAATAATTAAAATAAAATTCCTTCAAATGGCATTTAGCTATAAAAAATAAATAAAAATCAAAGAAGTAAATAAATAATTAAATAAGGCAAGTTAACCTTCAATATAATCTCTATAATATATGAGACCACAAGAAAACATAAAATACTCTCCTCATAAATAAATATATATACACTATCACTTTCTTTCTATCCAATTCATTCTTTTGCGTTTCACAAGAATATATCACGCCATATTTCAACTATCAATTTCTTTTGATAAATTTGTTAAATCATCATAAGAATATATATATATATATATATATCCATTTTGAAGTTTTGAAAACACCGATTTGTTTCTCTAAGGAATAGAGCGCATAAATCACACAATTAAAAATTTCACCATAAAAAATATAAAATGGAATGAAATAGATATACCACTCTATTATCTACACACTCACCAGTTGGGACTAATAGTATAAATCCGTATTTCCTATTGTTTAATGCTGAGTCTTAGTTGAATGAGTTTTCCCAAGATCAACTAAATTATGACTAATATAAATTGTTTATATTAACCATTCCAATAATATCCATAATTATTTATATAACCTAATATACTCCCTAAAATATAAATCCCTAAATTCTTATATACCTTTTTATCCTAAATACTAACCCTAAAATTTGGAGTTTTTCAATCTAAGCTTCTATAACTCAAATTAAATTTAAAATTCACTTCTTGAAGCTTCAAAGATGAAATATGAAGTGTTTATTGTAACATCCGGTCTCTCCGTAAACGTGAGAAACGCAATGTTCGGTTTCTCCGTAAACGTCAGAAAGGGGCTAAATATAAAAGGAAGTCCCTAAAATAGAAGGAATTGGGGCCAAATAAAAATATGATAAAATTCTAAATAATGGAAAATGAGGATTTGAGCCTTGAGTTGGCCAGAAACCGGGGTCGAAGTGATTCGAACAAATTGCCGAAAGGCCAGTGGCATTTTCGTAAATAAGTGCAATTTTGGAGAAGCACCTAGGATGGCTTTTTAAATGGAAATTTTGAGTTGCCCAGGGTTCTCAGAGGCCCCAAAAACCATGGGAAGCCCCGGGACCAGTAAAGCCACTCCGGTATACTCTTTTCGATGTCAGTTGACCCAAACTTTGACCGAATCGTTCGGGAAGGTTTTAGCTCCAAATTGAGTGATTCCAAAGGCATTTTATAAGATTGAGGACCAAATTTTATGATAGAAGAGACAGTTCTCAAAAAGGAGCTAAAACGGATTAGAAACGAAAATACCAAAAATGAGGGACGAAATGGGAATTTTTGGAATTCTTTTTCTTTTAATACACTCTCTTTCTCACGCCCTCCCTTGCCCTCATTTTTCACCGTCTTTCTTCTGACCAAAACAGATAGGAGACTCAGTTCTCTTAGGCGCACAAGAAGGAGCACTCTTGGAGGGAGAAAAAAAGCCAAGAAAAGGTAGGAAATTCCATGGAAAATCTACCTTTCTCCTTAGCAAGTCACTTCTCCTCCTTCTCCTCCTTTTCTATGGGTTTGATGGTGCTTTTAAATCTGTTTTGAAGGCAGAACAGAGGTGGAATTTTCGGATTTGGTGAGGGGAGGCTAGCCAAGTGAAAAGCAACTAAGAGAAAGCAAGAAAACAAGGTAAAACTTCTATTTTTTGGTGGTTCCTTCCTCCTCCTTCCTCTTGCACGAATTTGGGCACCATGAGCCTAATTTTTAGGGGCTATTTTCTGCCCAATTTATGGAAGGATTAGAGGTTTTGGAGTGTAAGGATTAAGAATGAACTAATAGAATCAAGAAAGGGGCATTAGGAAACAAGATGGAACCATTAGGGATCCAAATGCTCCTTTGCAAATCTGAGTTTATATGAATGTTTTTAGACTTAATTGAATGTTTAAACATGTTCCTAAAACCCCTAGAGAGCTTCCCACATGCACCTCCCATCCAAGAAGGCAAAGAAATTGCAAGAACAATTAATGAACTCTAAGTAGAAAAAGTGTAGTGCATTTGAAGGGATTGCAAAAACTGATTTGATTCATGCATTCCCTAGCATATATGAGTGTTTGATTGAGCTCCTAAGACCTCTAAGAAGCCTCCCAAGTGTGTCTCGCATCAAGGAAAAATCAAGAAGGCCATGAACTCTTCTTCCCCCCATAGTCTCGCCCTAGGCAAGTTCCTATAGCTAGGGAGAGTTTTAAATTTTTCTAAGGCTATTCTTGAGTCATATGTGATGAGTGAAGATGAGTAGAGGCCTTAGAAAAAATTTAGAACTCAAAGAAAATGAATTGGTGCCATAGGTCCCATATTAGGACCTAAAGAAGCAACATGATGCTAGGCCCTTTGTTTTAATGATGTGATGACTCCAAGAGGTTTAAAAGGAGTCAAGAATCATAATTGAAAAGAAAGAATGAGGCCTAGAAGTCATTTGATGGGTGTTGCTTCATTAGGTGTGATTATGGACCATAATGGAGCCTATAGAGCAATCTAGTGTTGTATCAAGTGATGTAGCCTCAGAATATGTTTCATAGAGCTAATTGGCTCCCATAAATTGTATCTAGGCCAAGAGAAACTATCTCCACCAAATTGTGGGTGTGTGGCCAAAAAAGGAGGCTTGAAAGCTAAGGAAAAAGTGTGTGAAATTGTGCAAGGTAGCTCTCTCCACCTTCTCTCATGCATGAATGTGTGTTTAGCTTGTTTTAGAATGTGTGTATGTGTATTTCCAAGCTAAGAAAAGTATGCTAGCATGCCTTTATATTCCATGATCCTTGATGCCATATTATATTTTAAATGAATCTATGATATTTGTATGAGTTTGCTTGAGTGAGGAGAGGCCAAGAACTCTTCCCTTTGGTGAGGATGAGCCAAGAACCCTTAAGCTTGGTTGAGACATAGCAAAGAGTCTCCCAAAAGCAAAGTGGGCTCCCAAGAGTATGGTTGAGTCCAAAGCTCTTAAAGAATGGGTGAGGCAAGTCCAAAATCCATGAGGAGAAGTGTGAGGCCAATCCAAACACTTGGGGAACTCTTGAATGTCTTGTATGATTGATTCACATGCCAAGGTTGCTTTGAAAATGTTCATGACTTCTATTTTTCCATACATGCATTTGAAAAGCTTGCTTTGTACATATTATGTGTGATTGAATGGGAGATGAGCTATTAGGATTCTTTGAATCTCATCCCCTCCTCTCCAATGCTCTAATATGCTAGGTGGACCAAGTAGCTATGGTGAAGGGAGCCAACAACCATAAAAGAAGGAGATTGACAAGCCTAGGCCTAGTTTGTATTCTTTTTGAACCATAATGATGTTCAATGATGTATATGATTATTGTAAATGGCACATGACCCTTGAGACACATGTAAATATAATATTATATGATGTTTAAATGTATGAATATGATGTATGACTTCTAGCCTACATTTTGAGCATGAGATGCCAAATTATGCAATATGAAAGTATGATGGAAGTGTGCATAAATGTGGGTTGAATGGACAAAATAAGATGCATGAGTTTTGGGACCATTTGGGCAGCTCACACAAGTCTTAAATGTACTTTTAGACCTGCCCAAAAGGTGCCAAAACCAAGGGAAATCCATTTGGCAATTTTGGTACCCAATATGGAGCCAAAATTGACCATAATGGAATCCTATACCATTTTTTTGCCAAATGAGTTAGTCTTGCCCTGAAACTTGGCATGCACTTAGGTCTCATTAAGATATTTTTGGGAAGCTAAAGATCAAGTCATTTGGAGGTCTGTAGAATTTTCTATGATTTTTCAAAGTTGGTATCAGAATTTCGGATTTTCAGAAACACTGTTCATTTGGTCAGTTATGGAATTGTGTCATCCGAGGGGCAAACGTAGTCCAATGGCTACAAAATTTTATAGGCAGAAACTAGACAGTCACAGTGACTTGTAGAAACTAGAAGCACCTCATTTGGAGGTCTAGAGAGGAATATATGCATTTTTGAAGGTTCTGCCCAGTATCAGACATCTTGCCAGACCCGAGGTACTGTTCCATCGATTTCTGGGAGTTTGGCTTGATGAACTGATCTAGAGATATTTTTCCTCTCTAGTTAACATCCACATATTTCCATAGTGGTATCATTTGCAAGCATTGGATTTTTTTGGAATTAGTTAGACATTTTTGAAGTTCATATCAGTAAACTGTGACAGTATCAGGAACCCTTCCGACCTGCAGTTGATTTCGCATGTCAAACATGTTATGTGTGGGATTTTATGACTTGTATATATTTTTTCCATGAAGTAGACAGTCTAAGATTTCCAGAATGACCAAGAGTGCATGTTTTCGATTTTTCTAGATTTACTTATGAATTTTCCAAGTTTGCCCAGAAATGGGGCCAAGTCTGACCGAGGAGAAATATGCATGTCCCATGTTTCCCTTCAGTTTCCATGAGTTTTGAGCTAGTTTTTGTGATTGAAATGAGTTGTAATTGTGCAATTAAATATGAGGATGCATAGAATGAGCTCACATGGTCCACGTGACACCGAATGGGTTTTTGGATAGGATGACTTACAAATAAAAGTCTAAATCTTCATGCTTCCTCTATGAGAATTATGTGTATGTTTCATGATAATTATGCTATTCAAAGGCATGAGATGAGCTAGAATGAAGGTGTTACATTTATTTATACCTAAATGTAGAAATTCAAGAAGCCCCCAAGTTGAAAGCTCACCCACAGCATTAGGAACAAAGAGAGCTACATGAAGGGGATTTTGCTTCAATAAAGCATGTGAAATGATCAATATTAATGGAAAAGAAAGATAAAGGGGGAAGAGAAAAAAAAAACTACCTCCGAATTCCAAAAGCTGGACAGCGAAGAAAAATGGAAAGAAGATGAGAATAATGGAGTTGTAATGATGGGAAGAAGCACCAGGATTGAAGTACGTCGGAATAGTAACTAATGATGGTAGATGCGTGATTGGAGGTAACCAAAATAAAAGTGAAAATTTTTTAGAGATGAAGATGTATGGATGGTAGCAAAGAGAAGTAGCATTTTTCGTGAATGAAATGAAGAAGAAAGAAAAGGGACGGATGAAAAAGTTGGAGAGAGAAGGTGTTTAGGAAATATTAAAATATCTTTGGCTAATATTGAACTTTTGCCCTCAAGAAATTTAATATGCTTCAATTGAGGTTTAAAATGATTGAAATTTTTTTTTTAAATTTTTATTTACTCCAAAATAGATTTAAAAATTATTTAGTTTTTTTAATAACCTAATATATATATATATATATATATTTTTTTTTTTGGTATTGCAATTTTCATCGCTAAATTTCGTCAGTTCGTCCCAAAAATTCATTGTTTTCGCCTTCTACCATTTTGGTTGAGCCCATTTTGATCCAGAGAAGATTGAAGATTATGTCAAATTGGAGATATAGGCAATCAAGACTTTGACCTTTTTATTTTTTATCTTTTTTACTGTAAGACAACTTTTATATCTTGACATTAATTGAGATTGGTCATGAATGGTTAACATGTGAAGTTTTTTTGGTCCAAAAAGAAAAGGGGTGTTTTGTTCCATTTAAAAATTAATATATTTTAATAGTAATTAAATCTTAGTTAAACAAAAAGTAAAATGTATTTTTCTTTGAAAAAACCATTTTTTGCGTCAATAAAAAAAAGCACCTTCAGTCCGTTAGGCATGGGACCAAAGAAGTTGAAGATGATGTTAAAATAAATAAGTAGCATTGTAAATGAGGGCCTACACGTGAAGATGGGCATGTAGCTACCAAATTGAAGGGAAAAATTCGAAAAATTGCAATGAAACAATTTCGTACCTGATAGAATCCGTATATGATATCCTTCAATTTTTTGTACTACACTCTTATTAATAGGCTTTTGGACATTAATACGATAAAAAAAAAAAAGAAATGACTTAAACGTTATATTGCCAAAATTTTTTTTTATATGCTTAAAATTTTATTTTTTATTTTATTTATTAATGTGAGATGCCGCGATTCATTTTTTTTAATTTTTTTTAATTGAGTCACGACATTTGAGATACTACGACTCAATTGATATTTATATTTATATTTAATTTTTAATATTTTTTTAATTTGTTTAAAAAATAAATTTAAATTTAATATCTTTATTATTAAATTCGAAATTATTTATAAAAATGTAAATTAAATTTTTTATTTTTAAATTTTTAATTATAATTGAAATTATTTTAATTAATTTTAAAATATATAATTTATTATTATTATTATTTTCAAAATTTTGAATTTTTTCATTTCAAATAAATTATTAGATTTATTATTTTTTAAAAAAATTGAATTGAATTATTTTTAATTTTCATCTAATTTTTAAATTTAAATTTTCTATATATATATTTTATCTAATTTTTTTAATTTCTTCATTTAAATCAATTATAGAATTTAAAATTTTTTTACAAAATTTTGAATTTAAAATTTTAATTCTTTGTATATATATATATATATATAAATTCGTTAACTTCTTCAAAATCTTTAATTTACAGTCCTTGAATGTTTATGTTTTTGGGATGAAAATAAATTTGCAATTATAGATTTCTTTTTTTTATTTCGTCATTCACATTGAAAGAATATAGAAAAAAAAATGATATGATTCAACCTCAAACCCATTTGAATGTAGCCGATAATAACAAGGCCAACGAATTAATGTGTATTCAAATCATAAGAACTAGTAATCGATAATATGTTTATATTGGTGACGTTATAGATATTCAAGAATTGGAAATTAAAGATTTTAAAAAAGTTAACGAATTGAATTGCAAATTTTTTTTTCAATTTGGGAAATCCCATAAATTTTTTTTCAAGAATTGGAAATTAAACATTTTGGATTTCTTTTTTTCAATTTTCAAAGAAACCTATAATTGCAAATTTTTTTATCCCAAAAACATAAACATTCAAGGACTATAAATTAAAGATTTTGAAGAAGTTAACAAATTAATATATATATACATATAATAAATACAAAGAATTAAAATTTTAAATTCAAAATTTTGTAAAAAAAATTTAAATTCTATAATTGATTTAAATGAAGAAATTAAAAAAATTAGATGAAATAGATATATAAAATTTAAATTTAAAAATTAGATAAAAAATAAAAATAACTCAATTCAATTTTTTTAAAAAATAATAAATCTAATAATTTATTTGAAATGAAAAAAATTCATAATGTTGAAAAAAATAATAATAATAAATTATATATTTTAAAATTAATTAAAATAATTATAATTATAATTAAAACTAAAAAAATAAAAAATTTATTTTACATTTTTATAAATAATTTCAAATTTAATAATAAAATATATTAAATTTAAATTTATTTTTTAAATAAATTTAAAAATAAATAAATTAAATATAAATAAAAAAATATAAATTGAGTTGCTATGACTCAATTAAAAAAAATAAAAAAAAATGGGTCGCGACATCTCAGATGTCACCACCCATTAATAAAAAAAATAAAAAATAAGATTTTAAGTATATAAAAAAAAATTTTGGTAGTGGAGCGTTTGAATTTTTTTTTTTTTATCGTATTAATGTCAAAAAGCCCTTATTAATAGCCTTCGCAATTTACGCAAAGCCAGCTGTTTGGACTTCGTGTATTGTTCTTATAGCTCTTGCACCCAAACCGTAGAAGAATGTGGCCACTCTCTAGAGCTCTCAAGGAGAGCAGTGCATTCTTTAGATAATAACTAATTATTATTTCATATATTTAAGATAATAATTAATTATTCTAACAATTTAAGTAGTTAAATTAATCAATTATATTGAGTTTTGTATTAAGTCAACTCAACATGGACGTCCCAAATCCAACAAAAAGAAATTATTTAAATATTTTCAAGTTCGTAACCAAGACAATAAGACGTGACTAAATTAGAATAAAAATATGTAAACACGTTTCAAGTTTCAGCCAGGAAGATACCCTTTAATCAATCTTGTATATAAAAGAAAGATCACGTATGGACTGTTTTTGTGGTTTCGATTGATGTCTTCCATTTTTTCATCCAATATGGATTGGAGATATTGAAATTACATATATCAAAGTCATTAGATAATGATTTTTAAAAATTCCTTGTTAACCTTTATTATCCAAACAGAGTAAACTACACATATTCCATTGTTTGTGACCAATTGAAAATTTTGTTATTCAAACAAAGTAAACAGTGTATTTTATCCAGGTGTGCTTGAAAATAATATTAAAATCAAATTAGTGAAAATAAATAAAAAATAAAATTAACAAAAAAAGAGAATAACTAAAAAAAATAAAAATAAAAAATCAATAAAAGACATAAAAAATATAATAAAAACATCCAACGTAGCCTAATCTGTTAAGCTCAAACCTTTCGAAGCCCATATAACCAAAGTAACTCCTTTCGGCTCAATTATGTCAAACCTAGATAGCCCTATACTTTTAGAAAAGAAAAAAGCCAAAACAAAATAGAAGCCCTAGGTCCTTTCAGCCGATACAACGTAATATAAAAAGCAGAAAAATAAAATAAGAATATAACCAGAACGCCGAAAAAAAAAAAGAAGTGAAAACAAAAAGAAGCTGGAGGTTCCATACAACCCAATATAAAAAGCAGACAAATAAAATAAAAATATAACTAGAACACCAAAAAAAAAGTGAAAACAAAAAAATGAAAAAAAAAAAAGTGATGGAAGAGAGAAAACGAACAAAAGACAAAACAAGAAAACCTAGGGCCCTTCCGCACGACTGCTGCTCACGACAGATACGACTCTGAGCACCACGTAGAGCGGGGGAGGAAGAAAAGCACCAGCTTTTTGCAAAGCAGGGGGCGATAGAAAACAACAAGCATGGAGAAATGAAAGTGCTGGAGTGGAGGAGCAGTCATGCCTAAAAGCACCCCTCACGAACAAGAGCAAGAAGACAAGGGAGGAGCAACCAGGAAGGAAACAAAAAAAATAGCCTTTACAAGACAGGAGAGGGGAACACGCATCAAGGCTACACATTGGTGGAGAAGAGGATGGAGTGTGAGATGAAGAGAGAACTGAGGTTCAGCGAGAGCGAAAGAAGGAGAGATTGAGAGGGAGAAAAAGAAGCTGGAGGTCACTCGAAAGGAGCAGAGAGTAGAATGGTTCAGCGAGAGAAGAGACCGAGAAGGAGAAAAAGAAGCTTAAGGTTTATTCATCAAGAGAGACCGAGGGGAGAAATGTTGAGTGATGCTTCAAATCACAGCTCTTCGTTTTTTTTTTTTTTCACGATAAGTTATTGAATTTTTTAATATAAAATTTTGTTGCTTTGTTGAATAAGTCAGAACGTGGGCCATGTATCCACTGTCATATTTTGTTCTTATATTTTAGTATTTTCAATTGCTGTATGCCTATATAATAGGCTTTGACATTGTTTAATTAATTTAAGTTTTATCTGTCTTATTCTCTTCAATATTATATTCAATTTATTTTATTCCCTTTTTCCAACAATATTTTTTGGTATCAGAGCTTTCCAGAGAGCAAGAGGGAGAACATTTGTGAGATATCCAAGAGGCCAGAGCATCGCAGCAACTCTTTCATTTTTTCTCACTTCGACCCTTACTTTCTCCAATAGACAGCACCGCAACTATTCTTTCCTTCTCTTACTTTTTGTTCCAGGTTTGATTATGAATAGGGGAGACTTTGTTCAAGGAATTGGATGAATTGCAAAAATTTAATGTTCGACTTGGAGATAAAAGACGGCTTCCAAGTGAAGGTAAAGGTATAGTCTATCTTAACATTAGCAATGGTAAGAAGAAACTTTTGCATAATGTTTCATATGTACCTAACTTGGGTCAAACTCTTTTGAGTGTGGGTCAATTGATGGAGAGTGGATTGAGAGTTATATTTGATGACGGTTTTCATGTCATTCAAGATAAGAAAATTGGTCAGGTCCTTGCTAAAATTAAGATGACTAAAAATAAGATGTTCACGCTTGATGTTTCATCTATTCAAGAAAATGTTTTTATTATTAAAGGCATAAGTGATTCTAATCTTTGGCATTTATAGTATGGTCATTTGCATCTTAAGGGATTGCAATTGTTGAGTCAAAAGGATATGGTTTTAGGGCTACCAAACATTGAAACTATTGAATTCTGTGAAGGTTGTGTTTTGGGAAAACAAAGTAAAAAATCATTTCCTGTAAGGAAGTCTTGAAGAGCCTCTTAATGTCTTGAGTTAGTGCATGCAGATTTATGTAGGCCCATGAATACTGAGTCATTAAATGGGAGTCGTTATTTTCTGTTGTTTACTGATGATTATAGCATAATGAGTTGGGTTTATTTCTTGAAATTGAAATATGAAACGTATGAAAATTTCAAGAAATTTAAAGCTTTAGTATAGAAGCAAAGTGATTGTTACATAAAGGTGTTACATATAGATAAAGAAGGAGAATTTTACTTTAATGAATTTGCCATTTTTTGTGAGGAAAATGGTATTCACAGGGAGCTCACTTCACCATATACACTAGAGCAAAATGGCATTGCTGAATAGAAGAACTGAACTATGGTAAAAATGGCTAGAAGTATGATGAAAGCAAAGGAGCTTCCTAATCAATTTTGGGCTGAAGTAGTAGGCACAGCAGTGTATCTCCTCAATCTCTCTCTCACAAAAGCAGTCATAAACAAGACATCTTATGAAGCATGGAGAGGTGTAAAGCCCTGGGTAAGCCACTTAAAAGCAATTGGTTATATAGCCTATGCTTTGTAAAATCATTTCGTCAAAAACTTGATGAAAAATCTAAAAAATGTATCTTTGTTGGCTATAATGTGCAATTTAAAGCTTATAGGCTTTATAATCTAATTAGTGGAAAAATAATTATTAGTAGGGATGTTATATTTAATGAAGAATTTTGTTGGGATTGGTGTAGCAAGAGCAACAAAGAAGCTGAAAAATCTGTCCCTATAAGTGTTGAAGTAGCATATTCTAAACCAGAACTAGTAGATGTGGAACTCTCTTCCCAAGGAAGCAGCAGCTATCAAACTCCTAATTCATCACTTGTGGGTTCACCAACCAGTTCACCATCAAGTTTATCAAGTGAAACACCCCTCAGAAAGTTTTGATGTTTAAGGGAAATTTATGAAACTTATGACTTTGCTCTTTGTGTTACAAATCCTATATCTTATGCAGATGCTACAAAAGAGCAAGTGTATTAAGATGCAATGGTTGAAGAGATGGATTGCATCAAGAAAAATGATACGTGAGAGTTAGTTGATCTTCCGCAAGGCAAGAATGTAATTAGGCTTAAGTGGGTATATAGAACCAAGTATAATGCTAATGGTAGTATACAGAAGCACAAAGCATGGTTAATGGCTAAAGGCTATGCTTAACAGCAAGGGATTGATTTTGATGAAACTTTCTCTCTCATGGCTAGTTTTGAAATGGTGAGAACTTTTCTAGCTTTAGCTGCTCAACTTCAATGGCCTGTGTTTCAATTTGATGTTAAATAATCCTTTTTGAATGGTGAGTTGAAAGAGGAAGTATTTGTAATGAACAGTAAATTCCGTAAAATGACAAAATGAGTTGTATAAAGGCAAGTCCTCCGAAATGAACTAAATAATGTTCTAAAAAATATGGGTAGTGTCCTAGGCTCCTAAAAATAATAATCATAAGCTCAGATAGAAAGAAAAGTAGAGATAGGATGGTGAAATAAAATTGTGATGAAAACTGATGAAACGTAGTAATATTTTTGTAAATATGTACAATTTTTGGAAAAACTTATAGGAAGGCTTTTCAAAGGGTCTAAAAATAATCAGAAGCCCTAGGACAGTTAAATCTTCTTTCGATGTATATTTTTCAACAACGATGAACTCAAACTTCGATGGATTCATTCGAAAAGATTTTAGCTCCAAATTAAGTGATTCGAAAGGCATTTTATTAAATTAGAAACATAAATTTTATAATGGAAAATGTGGTTCTCATAAAGGAGCTAAAATGAAATTGCCATTACAAAAAAAACAAAATTGAAATTTTTGAAAAAAGTTGCTTCAATTAGCCATTTATAGAACTATTATGTAACCTCTGAAACCACTTGTGCTTTTAAGAAAAAGTGTAGTGTCTCAGCTTGCTTCAAGAGTATAATTATGTGTTATTTATGGTGTTTAGGCCAAGAGAACCCCAATCTACCTAAGTATACTTGTGGAATCAAAAAGGTGAAGGAGAAAGACCAAGAAAAGCTTGCATAAGTTTATGGTAGTTCTCCATCTCATTCTCTTGCTTTGGTTTGCTTGAGTATGGTGAAGCTAAGAACTTTCTAACTATGATGAGGATGAGCCAAAAACCTTCAATAATGGTTGAGACAAAGCCAATAGTCTCCCAAAAGTAAGACTTAGTTCAAGGCCTTTAAGAAAAGGGTGAGGCAAGTCCAAAATCCTTGACGAAAATGGGTAAGGCTAATCCACTTACTTAGAAAGCCTATGCATGCTATGTATAATTTTTTTAAAATGCCAAGAAAGTTTCTTGAATAATCACATGTTCCATAATAGTCATACACGTACTTTTAGACATAGATTTGCATTTTTTATGTGTGATTGAAAGGGAGAAGAGTTATTGGGATTCCTAGAATCTCATTTCTTCCTCCCCACATGTCTGGGTAGACCAAGTGAGCAAAGGAATGGAAGCTATCAAGCCTAAAGGAAGGAGAGTGATAACAAAGTGTGGAAATGTGCTAAATTGTAGCCATATGAGTGGCATATGATGTAATCCTTTATTGTATATGTTATATAACCTTATGAGCACATGTAAATATGTAAATGTATTATGTGTGAATGAGATTTTGGTGTAATATGCATGGTATAACATGATTTGGGTATGGAATGACAAGACTTGACATATGCATTCTTGTATATAACTTGGGATAGATGAGTGAGTTTGAAAACTCTAGATTTGTGCACCTTTGAGATAAGTTTAGTAGACCATTTTAGTGCTTTCCCACGTACTCAAGTGGTCACGGTTTGCTTAGAAGCAATTTTGGACCATTTGAGACCCTTATATAGCACAAATTGAGTCATTTTGTAACCTAATGTCAAGATCTGACCAAATGAACGCATTTGTCCATGAAATTTGGCATGCATATAGATGTCATCTAGATATTTTTGGAAAGCTAAAGATTAGATTATTTAGAGCTCTATGAAATTAATTATGATTTTTCAAAGTTGGCATGTTTTCTGTTGAACTGATATAAACACTGTTTATATGGTCAGTTTCTTATGCTATGTTATTCGAGGGACAAATGGTATTCAATACTCATGAAATTTTACAGACATAAATTAGATATGATAGGCTTTCCATAGCCATTAAGATCACCCCAATTGGATATTTGAGTAGGGAGATATGAATTTTTGAAGTTTGAGGATAGTATTAGTAATGATAGGCAACCTCTGGTATTATTATATCAATTTTCGGTGGCTAGCAACCTCGTTTTGATTTGGATTTATTTTTAACATAAATTAGACATCTGCATCTTTTTAGAATGGTCAAGTATTTTTGATTTTGATTTTTTTAAAATTAATTATGATTTTTCAAAATTTATGTCAGAATTTTGGAATTCTACTCGAGACAACATCATTGAATTTTATGTGAATACTTTATTTGCTTGAATTCTAGGCCACTTATTGAGATGATTTTGAGTTGTATTTGTGTATTTAAATATAAAAATGAGATGGATGAATTCATATGACCCACAAGACATGAAAAAAAAATTTTATCCATAACGTAATACAATTAAATGGAGTATTTTTAATAGCTTTCCTTGGGAATTTTATGTAATCCAAGGAGATGAGCCTAATAATGATGTAAGATGAGTTTAGTAAATATGGCATTACAAGTGGAGAGGAAAAAGAAAGAGAGGGAAAATAAAAAGTGAGGAACTCCAAGTTTTCTCCAATTAAAATCAAATAAGAGGTAAGGAGGATTTTCTTTTGCACAACAAATAAAATAAAGAATCTAAAAATGTTTAGGTTCACAAGGAGCAACTTACTCTGAAACCTTGGGAAACAAAAGAATCTTATTGAGTATAACATAAATACCAAAGTAACTCTTTAAGATAACTTCTTAGCTCCATAAATTTTCAAAATTAATTAGTTAATGTTTTCTACTCTAAAATAATTTAATTTTTTTATTAATAAGAATTATTTTTAGTGATAACTACTTTTGGCATTATATCTTGGCATTCATTGAGATGAATCATGAATGGTTAACATATGAAGTTTTTTCATCCTAAAAAATTAGAGGTATTTTATTCCTTTTAAAAATGAATATATTTTAATAGTAATTAAATCTTATTTCAAAAATTAAAATTTTTTTTTCATTTAAGAAAAAACAGCCTCTTTCCATCAAGTTAACAAGAAAATAATCTTTAGTTTGTTAGGCAGGGGTCCAAAGAAATTCAAGATGACAATATAATAAATAATAAGTAGAATTGTAAATGAAGGGCCTACAATGGTTTGACAAATCGAAAATTTTATTATCCAAACAGAGTAAACAACACAGTTACATTCCATTATCTGTTGGAAATTGATATCAATAGTGTTTATGAACAGTTTTCAGTTTAGAGAATATATATATATATATATATATATATATGAATCAATAGATCGGATTGAAAATTCATTGTGCAATGCAACTTTCCTAAAGGAACGAAAATTGTTAAAGGAATAATGGTATTTATTTGTGAACGTTGGGCCATCAATGTCATCAAGGATTCACTAGTAAACGTCTTGGAAAGTAGAAAATGTTGAAAGGCTAAGTGCATATTTGGAAAAACTTTTTTATCACTCAAACCACGTTTTGTACAAAATAACAATACGTTGCTTCTGCAAAATTATGGTCAGCAAATGAGATTTTTTTCTCCCCAAACACATATCCAAACATGTTATAAGTTATATATATAAGACCTTCTTTTATTCCGTCTCTCTTAATTCTCTTCTTTAATTAAGACAAACATAAAGACATCAAAATCAATCAGATTCAGGTGTTGGATCAGTTTTATTTATTTATTTATTTATTTATTTATAAAACACCATCAACCCTAAAGCTGAGAAAGCCACGGCAAGCAACTTGGAATCTGTAAGTTTGCTTTTGGGTAACTTCTTGGAATCTTCTTTTCTTAATTGTTGAATGATTTTCAGTATATTCTCAATCTACGTAATTTTACTTGCTGACCTAACTTAAAATTTCAAGTTCAATTTTTGAGAGGTATAAATTATATTTAATTTAACAGAAATTGTATGCTTTCATCTATTTTGGATATAATATTTTGCACTTTTAATTCTTTTATTTATTCAAGAAATAATTTAGATTCTCTAATAATTATTTAATCAATATATATTCGTAAAAAATTATATCCCTTCTATTATTAATGAAAACAGTATAAACTAAAATAATAAAAAATAATATTTAGATGGTACAATAGTTAAATTTTGTAAAGTTATCACACATAAAAGAATTATTCAATTGGTTGAGGATGGGGAATGAATATAACAAGGAAATGGATGGCAAAGAGAGAGAATGAGAGTTATATTACTCAAAAAATGAAAGTATAGTAAGTGTATCAGAATTTGAGTTTGAAATGATACACAAATAATATAGGGTTATGAACAACGCATCCTTCACAAATGCAATTGAGTACTGTTTATATTAAGGAAGACACAAGTTATATATGATTTTTATCAAATTGATATGTCTCTTTTAACAAAGTTATACTATTCAAAATAACTTACCGTCTTAGTTCATTATACATAGAACTTTAAGCATTGTGATGGTAAATTTTTTGAATCATATGGATATTGAGCTGTTTTAAAGCATAGAAGTAATAATATTCAAAATAACAATTTCAATATCACCCATTTTTACAATACATACATATTTTTTAAAACAAAGAGCTATGTTATACTAATTTAATTTTAAATTTTTTAACTAAAATATTCTTCATAAAATTAATATAAACTCATAAATTTAGTGTATCAGTAAATTATTATATATAACAAGATTTTTATTGATTTATTATATATGTATTTAAAAAATTGTTATGCAAACAGAGCAAACAACATATCCCATTGCCCAGGACTCGGATCCTCTTATGTTGCTCTCTCTCATGTTTTTTCATGTCTCTCACCAGCTTCATTTTTTTTTTTTTTTTGAAGAGAGAATAACTTCTATTACAAGAACATGAGTAAATGTAACATGAGCAAATCCATTTCCCCATTGCCTATGACTACTTGAATTTTCTACTACCCCAAACAACCAGTGAAGACTGGAATCCAAACATTGAAGATCAAGGATAGGTGTTCAAGAGAAAATAAAATTACTCAAAACGTTGGATAATATAGATGCTGAAAGAGACGGTAATTATTTCTCTCAAGTCCTTCCTTTCATTCTCATTACATGCATCTCTAGTTTTGATGACTACCCCAAATCCAGCTTCCATTTCTTACCTTGATCAGGGACTGGTTCTTAGTTCTCATTACATGGATTTATAGTTTTGATGATAACCAATAGTTTAGTGATTGATCCGTAAGCATTTGAAAAATTCTTAATTTGGCTAATATAATCGCATTTTACTTGGTTGCAAAACATACTAGCTGGTCCTCTGGTTTTGATTTACTATGTCTGAATAGTTCAGAAACCATGAGAAAATTATATCAGTTTTCTTTCCTTTATCCCCTTCTTCACGTTCTCCTCCTTCAGCTTTGTTTTTGTTCCTGTCCTTCCTGCCCGATGCCCCCCTCCCGTGTGAGCTTCAGTCGCGCAAGCCACTAGCCGTCGTTCACCGGAGAGTCAGCGCCAGCAGTGGCAGAGAACGCCGGCGAGCCTCCCTCAATGCCTGACCGTCGCGCAGTGGTCCGTCTGTGGAGGCCGAAGCTGTCACTGGCAGTGGTGAGTTTATTTTTCATATTACCTTCATTTTTTCTTCAATTTTTGTTGCAACTCACTGATTCTTCCCTCCCTCTTTCCATTTTCGGCCTATCCCCTCCTCTACAAGCTCAGATCAGTGGCTGCCCTCTCCTCCCTATTGTCTAGCTGAAGATGTGAGCTGATGGGTGGTGTTGTGAGTTTCAGCTTTCTAACCGCATCATTTATGCCTCAAATCTATAATTTCTAGCTCCTTTAAGATAAATTCTGAACTTAAAAATGATGAGTTAGTAGTTAAATAGGTACTTGTGGGTTCATGGTTAACTGTAACAATGGAGGATTGAGTTAGAAAATGGATTATTTTATTTTAGCTATTATAGAGTTATATGGATATTAGGAATTGATTGTTTGAATTTATGCAATAACTCAATGAGTTATGAATGTTGTTGGGGAGCCTTGTGAGCACTCTTGGAGAAAGAAGTTAGTCTTAGAACAAGTGCCCTCTTAACTTCTAACATTACTGCGAGTAAATAACAAGTTTCCAATGTTACTTATGATTATCTTTAATTCTTGCAAGTTCACGGCTACAGTTTTTTGATTTTGATTTGACCATTTTATATGTACTTATGCGGAATGAGCTTTTCTGTGCCCTCTCTCCATATGTTTGATTTGTGGAAAAAGAAAAAAACATGAGAATGATTTGGAAGGACCGTCTGGTTAATATATTAAAAAGATGTCATGTTGATATAAGAAGTAGGATATTATTTCCTAACTTAATTATAATACTATCTGGTCTCTTTTTGAGTTCTGTCACGTGAATTGAAATTCTTGTTGAATGCATTTCGAGACACATTATAGAAAAGAAAGTAAAAAATAAAATATGCTGAAATGGCATTTAGCTAACAAAAATAAACAAGGAATCAAAAAAATAATTAATTAATTAAATAAGGTGAGTTAACTTTCAATAGAGTCACTATAGTATATGAAATCACAAAATAATATAAAACACTTTTCTCATAAATAAATATATATATACACACCACTATTTTCTTTTAAGCCAATTCTTCCTTTGCATTTCACAAGGATGTATCTTGTCACATTTCAATTATCTATTTGCTTTAATAAATTTATTAGATCATCATATGAATATATATGTACACCAATTTTAAAGTTTTGAAAACACTAATTTATTTTCCCAAGGAGCCAAGCACATAAATTATAAAATGAAATTTTTGCTACAAAAAAAATAACATGAAATAAAATATATATGCCACTCTATTATTTATATACTCACCAATTGGAACTAGTCGTACAAGTCCTTATTTTTTATTGTTTAATGCCGAGTCCTAATTGAAGAAGTTTTTTCGGTGTCACCTAAAATTATGACCAATATAAATTAATTATTTTGTCTACTTCAATAACATCCATAATTATTTATATAACTTAATATACTCCTTAAAATATAAATCCCTAAAATTTTTACATACTTTTTTATTCTAAATACTAACTTTAAATTTGATGTTTTTCAATCTAAGTTTTCATAACTTAAATTAAATTTAAAATTTAAAATTTACTTCTTGGAGTTTCAAAGATGAAATAGGATGTGTTAATCACACTTAAATATTGAAATTCAAGAAACCCCCAATTTTGTAGCTCCCCAACGGCACTAGAAAGGAAGAAAGCTGTACAAAGGGCTTGTGCTTCAATAAAACATGTGAAAATGATCAATATTGATAGGAAAAAAGGATGACGGAGCGAAGAGAAAAACTAACTTTCAAATTCCACAAAACTGACGGTTGAATAGTGAAGGAAGATAGGAAGAAGATGGAGTTGCATCAATGGGAAAGAACACAAAAAATGTAGCTTGGAATAGTAGTTAACAATGGCAGGTGGGCGGTTGGAAGTGAAGAGAAAATTTGGAGGATGAAGAAATGTGGATGCACGCCAAACAAATGCCGAGCTTGGTGAAGAAGATGAAAAAGATGCATCACGAGAAGAAAAAATGGAGAGAGAGGGTATTTGAAAAGTATTAAAATATCTCTATACTAATATTACAATATATTACACTTTTGCCCTTAAAAAGTTTGATATGCTTTAATTGGTATCTAAAATAATTACAAAAGTCCCTAAAAATTTTATAAACTTCAAAATCAATTTAAAAATTATTTAGTCTTTATTTTAATAACCTAAAATATTTTATTTTATTTTATTTTATTTTTTTAAGGTATTAGATATCTACTTTCATAGATTACATTATCTTTATATCACTGCCACTCATTGTCTTGCTTTGTTTTGTTATGAAATATTTGATTTTTTTTAGATTAATAAATTTTAATAGAGATTTGTTAAAAATATTGTCACATTATGAATAGCTTGAAAACAGTGCAAAAAACTAAGTTCTTATATACAAACTAAATTATCAAGTGTCATTTTATCTTTGCATCATAAAGAATTAATAGCATTGATTTTAATACGTTGCTTGAGAATCACAAAGTGGGGCTAATTCTTATTACTCATGCGTCATTCTTGTGTTCTGGACAGTTACCTTAAAAGGAGTTAAATGAAAATCATAGCCAATCCATAAATTTGTACTTTACGATCAAGATAATCATGTCTTTTCAGCATTTTAGGATGGCCACGTGAGTGAGATTCTTCTTTTTATAATTTCTTCGTTATGCTACTTTACATTTATCGATATTCATATCATTCGATATCATATTATTTATACTTTATACCAAATCCACAATAGTTTCATGTTCAGATCCTGGGTTTATTAGACATATGCAGAGGGATTGGGCAGCATTACTAGATGATTAAGTGTCTTTCCTGTTCTAGTTTTGGTTCTACTAGTACTTTATCTTAGGAAGATTAATCCTCCTTTTATGTATTTTTTTTTCTTCCTTCATAAAATTTCTTCTTCTATCAAAAAAAGAAAAAAGAAAAAAGGAGCTTGGTGTCCTTAGATGTCATGAATACACTTCAATGCTTGTTCATAGGAAGCTCATACCTAAACAGATTAAGTTAGTTGAGAAGCCTGGTTTTGACCACCTACGATTACTTCCTGCTACTGAGTCGTGACTTTTGACAATGCACTGATAGCAGCTTTGGTATAGCAGTGGAGAAGAGTAACAAATGAAACAGAGCAGTTTGAAGATTTTCCGGAAGGAGAAAATGAGAAAGAAAGGAAGTCGGAAACGTTTCTAAAAGGATCACATGATTAGAATATAAATAACATAGCATTAGACTACAAAATAGCCAATCAGACTAATTCTGACTAAGGTTTTAAATTGAGATCACAGTTGCAGTTACGTTACAGTTGCAGGTGTTGGGATAACTATAAAACAAGTTGTAGGTGCTGCGGACTATTATGTTGTGGATTAATGCAGATGCAAACCGCATCCGTAATATTGTTTTCACATCATGTGATGTGTTTTGCAATTTAGAACCCTAATTCTGACTTTAACCCACTAATATTGTAACTCAAGGTTAGAAAAGGACACAACATATATACCTAAACCCACTAATATTGTAACTCAAGGTTAGAAAAGGACACAACATATATACCTAAACACCACTAAGAACATAATCCCTATAGAAGAGGATGAGACTTATTCAGAATTATGAAGATTTCAGACATTTGAAAGCTGATAGGATCCTATTAGATCTCCATTAAGTCATTTTGTTTGTAGCCATTATGTGTTCATTGCTATAGGTACTGCAACTGAGCAATTTTTTATTTTACTTGCAGCTTGTAATAGGGAATGTCTCATTCAACCGAAACATGTGGTTGAAATTTTTTGTTTAAGATAACGGAGAAAAACTGTGTAAAATTACTGAATATTTGGAAGTATAATGGCAATTTAGAAGCTGCTTCATTAGCTTTCCTTCTATAAAGACAATCTCTTTTTTTTTTATAGTTTTTGGATTTAAAATTGAACAAAATTAACGTTACATAGCAAAATGAGTGATGATTGCACATTCTGTTTTACAAAACCACAAACAATTTTAAATCATCCTTCTATAGGATGAACTCAATCTAAATACAAGAAGTGATTGGACATTCTGTTTCGCCAAAGGAACTGGATACTTACATCATCCTTCTCTGTCACTCACCCACTGTCATAGGCACCATTGCAATTGTAACTACCTCCTCTTCTATATGCTTTTGTTGGCAGAATTGATAGAATGGTACAAAGTGATTCATGGATCAGAACATATATGTAATTTTCTTAATTTCAGTCTTATTTCCGCAATGGCTTTTGATCTTCTTTATTTATCACCAGGTAAACCAAAGAATATATGTAATTTTTAAAAACTTCATTCGTTGACATGCCATTTAGAACATCTGAATCATGAAATCTGCAAGGTATTTATATAAAAGCCAAAATTAGAGCTAAGCGTAATCAATGATAAAGGGAGGATTTGATAATATCATAACTCAAGGAGGCAGAGCACTCTGTTCTTATTTGCATTTTTAAGTTTATAGAAGTGTACATCATATTTACAGTGCCACTATATTTAACAAGATCCATGATTGAATATATTTATATTTTTCATTGAAAATTCTTAATGATGCAGATTTAGGTCATTCGTATTAAAATGAAAGTAAGTAACTAAAGTACATTCTTTTAATAGTGACGTTAACAATAATGTGCAAATCCTGTTTGAGTTTAATACACGAAAATTTAAAAATATATATTTAACTAGCTATTTTTTTATTATATATGCACTTTTGAAAGGAAGAGTAATACCCATATAATTACTAGTCATATCACTGCTATGGACTCTCAAAATTAGACATTTTAAAATATAAAAGAAAAAATTGGAAAAAGTAATAGTTGTGGGATGAAAAATAGAATTCCATACAAAATCAAGGGATGAAAAACATATTTTGACGTAACTAAATTATCAAATGAAATTGTTGTTAAAATTACTTAGTAAACATTAATTGAACTAACCCCCACTTGCAAGACAATGAGAATTGAGAAATAGTTGGTTAGAAGTTAATGGGTGCCATAGATCTGGCAACCCAAACTAGTAGAAGAAGGAAGAATAAAGTGAACTCAAGTCCTTCCTTTCATTCAAAATACAAATATCGGAAGAAAGGGGTTGGAAGAGAGATTCCGAAAATTTCTTGGTGTTGCAGAAGTTGTTCTAGCTCATGTTCATTCTCATGACATCTCTTGGTTTGATGATTAAATCTTGCTTCAATAGTAGCTAGACAAAAAATATAAGATTCTTTTCACTAAAGTATAGATAAAGCTATTTGACCATTTTCACCGAGCACATATAAAGCAGGATGTGAGATCATACATGAAGACAACAACTACTCTAACAACCACTAAAGAATTTGAGGATCTTATGCTAGCTATCTTTGTGAAGTTATCATAACTTAAGCATGGATCTGACATCTTTTATTTTGAGCGATATTGTCTTGAAACAAAATAAACAAGTAAATAATATAATATTGTGGCTGCATTTTCTTGAGAAAGAAATTAGAGTCAGAATTGTTTTTAAAAACAGAATAGGTGTCTTTTCTTATGGTATACGTAATAACCCAAATTAAAATTATAATAGTAAAATAAATAATTAAATCAGACAAATTTATTTTTTTGAAATAAATATTATATTTAGGAAATTTTAGGATAATTATAGTGCTTTAAAATTATTTTGAAGAGCTATTCTGAAATCATCTTATGCCCATTGGGATATTTCTATGTCCCAAAATTTTAAAATAGATAAATATGGAAACTCTAAATAATTATGGGGTCCTAATTTTTACATTTAGGCATATAAGAATAATTCTCCATGAGTTTTAAACAAATTACATTATAAAAAAAAACCTTGGGTGCCTTTTTGTAATTTCTCTTTTTCCATTTATAATATATTTTTCTTCTTTATTACTCTTATATATTTTGACATATGAGCCTTTCCCCCCATTCTTTTTTTTTTTCTCTTTCTTGGAAAAGCTTCTTCTTCTCCTTAGTAGCTTCCCATTAACGCAGCCCCTTTTCTCTTCTTCTTCTTCTTCTTCTTCTTCTTTCATTTTCTTTCTTTTCTCTTCTTTGTTCTTGTTGCTCGCTAGTTGTTATTCCTTCTGAGATGCTGTTGCCATCATCCTGCTCAGGTGGCTAAGCATTGGGTGGCTATGGCTACTGCGTGAGAAGACATGTGGTGAGTTGCATTAAAGCTTTAATTTCATTCTTCTTCTTATCATATACCTGGGTTGCTTTTCTCCGTGACTTTAGCTTTTATTTTTGCTCCATTTTCATACCAATGGTGATCCAAACTTTAATGGCTGCTTCCCTTCTCTTTTTGGCCATGGAAGGAGTTCTTAAATTGAGGCTTTTTGTTTTATACCACTTCCAATATATTCATTTAAGTTCCTTAAGTTACATTTTAAGCTCAAATTAAAATTTAAAAGCTTAAATTGAAATTTGGAAATTAATTTGTGAAATCCAAAATCTAGGGATTATAGTGACATTAGAAAATTTAAATTATAATTATGGGTTTAGGTGTTGAAGGGTGAAGTTAATTATATTGAACATATTAGGAGCTAATGGAGTAAGTAAGGTGATATTCTTATGTTCAATATAATTATAGGTGATATTGAGACAATTCTTTCAATTGGATATCTCTTCAAATTTTAAGAATTTGGGACCTCTACAATTGGCTTTCACAGGTGAGTGTATAGATAGCAAAGTGACATTTTCTTTTTACTCCATGCTTTATATTGCTAGCCTATCTTCACATTTTATTATTTATCTTGTTCACATTGTCGGGAAACAAATTTTGCATTTTAAACTTTATGTGGATCATAATATACATGTGAAATTATATATATACATAGTTATTATGTTGGAGAGATAATGAATGACTTTTATAATTTAATTACATAAATTTGTTGATTCATTATTTATATTTATATAAATTACTTTTTTTATTTGATCTATTTTTTACTTATTTATTTACTTGTTGATATTTAATTTATTTAAATGATTTCATTTCAAAATCATGGATAGAGATATGATTAAAACCTCATAGCCATTAGCGAAGATAACATCTTAGGTGCACCTAATTAGGATAATGAATAACTACTGTGTGATGACACTTAGTGATAATTATACTGGATATATCGTGAGATGCACATCGTGTAGTGGCATTTGGTGATAGTGGTGATATTATAATATTGTGCAGTGGCATTAATGGTAGTATTGAGTTTTATATGGCGACACTCAGGGCTTATTATAATTCTTTCTCATGATACCTATTTTATCTTATTTTCTTTAATTTTTAAATTACGTTTTTGCTAATAGCTTGCAATATAATTTAATTGTTGTGTGTATATATATATATATATATATTAGTAAACTATTTTGTCACACCTTACAAATTTAAGTACGTTGGCGCAAAAGACAAACAATCCCCCCTACCACAAGTCTATTTGTATTGACACCTCCTTCTTATTTAGAGAATATCTTTAAGTTGTAATTTTATATAATAAACTATGGGTATTATTTCCGAATCATCTTCATACAAAACATATAAGTTTTTAGGTGACTTTTGTAAAAATTTCAGCAGAGTCTGTTCTGTAATTTAGATCCCCGATATTTCTACAATCAGTCAGCTAAAATAATACACCCAAAAGAAATAACCCGTATTCATTCAGACCAAAAATAAACTTCTAGGGATTAGGGATCCTCTATCTATGATTCAGTGAAGCCACACTTTACATTGTTCAGAACAAAATAGATTACACGCATATGAACAAAATGCACCCACATGAACAACTACGGGCTCGCCAAAGAAATAAACGAAAGATCAACTACTAGTAGGCTGCTGAGGGTAGACTAGGGTTTACATCGCTATCTAAAAAAAAATTTTAAAAAAATATAGTGAGTTTAACACTCAATGAATAAGTAATGCCAACCCTTAAAAATAGAGACAAGGCTTGTAAATATAAATAAATATATATATATATATATATATATATAACTCATGAAGCATGCCTTATGCAAATCATTTCTTAAAATGCATCGGAAGCATCTAAGCAGAATCAATTAAAACAGACGCAGAGCACACAGCTCGCAGAGAAAATAACCACAGACGTAAAGCATTCTGCTTGCGAAAATAAAATGACTCCGCGTGTAGTGGCCACCCACACGGGGCTAGCAACACCCTGCTAGCTGAGGTACATATCATGGTGCACCATGGCTAACAACTATTACTGTTAGCTACAAGGTTCTAAATAGATAACATCTTAAAGTAGTACTTTTCTCAAATTAGCATTTCAGATAGAGTTCCTTCCATATCAATTCAATATCAAAGTTTCTAGATAACTCAAACAAATTTAAATTTGTAAAATTTCATGTTCAAATCAATTTTCAGTAAACATGCATATGACAAAACATTTAATTACGTATCTCTATAAATAGATTATCAAAATTTAAAACACTGCAAGGAAACTTAGTAACAAAATAATAAATAATAAATACTAGTAACTCATGATCTGCATTACATACTCACCTTCCAAGATGATACAGAAATTCCCTGCCCACTCCTCAGCTATGACTCAATCTCCAGAATACCCTATAATACTCGTTCACCATATTTTAGAGTGTGAATAACTACTATTTATCTCAAATAGAACTTATCTTGTTTTACAAAAAAATTTCTTATCTCGTGAGGTCAAAGCATAAATAAGAACGAATAAGAATAAAATATGCACTTCACATGGCTAAAAATTCCTCTTCTTACGAATAGGAGAATAGTTATGGTTGCCGCTCATAACCTCATTAGCCTGGTCTATTTGAACAAAATTCTATGAAAGGAAAAGAAAAAAAAGGAAGATTTAAAACTATGATATTATTATTATTATTATTATTATTATTATTATTATATATGTAAACACCGTATTTTGTTTAGACAAATTTCAAAAATAACAAAATCAAAGAAGGAAAAAATATAAAAAAGAAATGAAAAGATAAGGAAAGGTTTTTCAAAATATATTAGATTTTTTTTTCTTTTTTCCCCTCAAATCCCTAAAACCCAAATAACTCAATAAAAAAAAAGGAAAAAAATTAAAAATATAAAATCAAAAAAGAAGAATAATTAGAAAAAAAAAGAGAATACAAGAAAATACAAAAAAAAGAGAAAAAAAATCAAATGAGCGCAACAAGCTAAAAAAAATAATCAATCAAAGAGGAAGTAAAAAAATTAAAAAAATAAAGAAAAATCCAAAAAACAATAATAATGTAAAAAAAAAGAAAAAACCAAAAGAAAAACAAAAAAAATTATATAGAAAAAATAAAGGATAAAAAAAAAGGAGAAAAAAATCCAAAAAAAGGAAAGACTGGAAAAAGGATATGGGTCCAATTTCTGAAGTCCAGAACCTCTTTTCCCTTTTTTGCATTGGGCCATCGGGCCGCATGTTGAACCCTACTCGTTTTCTCCCATTGCTTCTTCTCTTCATCCATATTTGGTGGAAGTAAAAAAGAGGCACAAAGAAAAGCAATGGCAAGTTTTAGGAAAAGGGAAACACGCAGAACTGAACACAAAAAGCAGACATAGAGCAGAACGTAAGAATGGGAAGCAACAATAGGCTCGAGGATTTGACCTCTTCTCAGGTCCCTTTCACCACGGGAAGAACGAGGCGAAGCGGACAAAAGCTCTAGATACAAATGGGGGGAGACTTTCGGGTTCGGGGGGCTGAGTGGAGAATAGAGAGAGGGAGTGAGCGCAAGAGGGAGAGAGGGGCTTCAGATTCAAGTAAGAGAGACGGAGAGGGAGGCAGAAGAACAAGCTTGAGAAAACCGGAGATGAGAAAAACGGAGAGGAAATGGAGAGTGAGAGGGAGCCATGCAAGAGATAGAGACTGGAAGATAAAGGAGAAACGAGAGAGATGAACGGGAGATGGGTTAGATTGAGGAGGAGACCGAGCACGAGAATGGAGGAAGAAAGCAAGAAATGCCATTTTCAGTGTGGTTACGGCTCTCCCAATAGGTATTGTTTCCTGTCTCTCATCTTTCCTAGTTATAAAAACACGAAATTATAAATTGGGTATGATCTAGATGCTAAAGTTTTTGTCTCTAATAGTTTCGGATGCCATTGAATCTTGGGGGCTGATGTTTCAGATGCTGATTTATGAAATTGATGTATGGTAGTGCCGGATGATGGAGTTTAGGGGAACCTTTGGTTGCCTTTTTTATTATTTCTCCTTGATTTTTGTCGTATGAATGGAGTTTTGTTTTGGAATAATGCTTATGTTCAGATTTTGAACAAGTCAACTTTTCCAATAAGTGTAGATTTGTACTAATAAACATAGATGGATTTGCAAATCCTTTACTCTATTTTATCATAGCATGCCATTGTTGTCTTTGTTGTAATATGGATCCGTTAACACGCTGGGCAAATTGCAATCATACCCTTTATTGTCTTTTGCATCTTTATATAAAAATGAAGAGAAATCTCAGTGAGGCTATGGTCCTGGTTCTCTGAAATTCTAAAGCAAACTTCTAAATGTCTGATGGGCTTATGTCTGGTTTGATATACTATGGAGAGGGACCTTAGGCTAAAGCATTCCATTTTTAATCTTGTAAAATTGTTTTTTGCCTTGGATGAACAGGTGGATGGCTCGAGGTTAGCTTTGATTTTTTTATGTGATTGATAAATGTAGTTTGTTTTTGTTTTGAAGGAATTCCTACTATTTTGTCTAATATTTACAATAGGGACTAGTGACTAAATTAGTTGCATTTTTTTCTTCCCTAACTCTTTCGCCCATTTATTCAGTTTTCACATGGTGTTATGGTTCTTGAAATGGGTTGGTGTGGAGGTTCCTATCAAGGCATTGATTTTGTGGGTCTCAAGTATATCAATTTTAAGGATGGATATCGTATTTGAAAGTTAGGGAATTAACTTGAGTGTTATTTATTTGGCTAGAAGTTAATGCATCTTTTTTTTTTCTTAGCTTATTGACATGGCGAGGAGTATCCTGAGACCATGTTGGAATTGCACCTGGGGATTTGTTCAAAGGAGGATGACAGCATAACATAACTGCTACGGATTCTGCATCTTACTGGTATATGTGGCTTGCGACTCGGAGGATCATGGTTTGAGGAAAGCTATGGGAGGAAAGAAGGGACATGGGCCTGTGAATTGGCAAAGGGAAGTTGTAAGAATGAATTATGGGATGACGAGATAGGATGCTCAATGGGTTTTCTTTATCTGCTTTCTAATTCATGTATCTTGATACAATATGTGCTTGAGGATGATCTTTAACAGAATGCACCAGAACACATACATTCATAAGTTGTTGTGTGTTTGTGAGTTTTTATTTTTATTTTATTTTATCCTTGTTTCATTTCATTTTATTTTGATTTTTAAAGTTGTCGTGTAGGATTTTATATCTTCTCAGATATATATGGGTCACTCGTGACTATGTGGGACAATAAGTCTCCTTAGTTATTTGGCTGAATCATGAAATATTTTTCAATAAATCTTTGGCTCTAATAACTCTAGTTAATTTGATTTTTATTTTTTTTAAGAAAATAAAATTTTAAAAAGGGACAGTGGGATGAAAAATCAAAATAAGAAAAGCAAGGGATTAATTTCACTTTTCTAAACTTTTAAGCTTTTCTCAAGTTTTCTTATAACAAAAATTATAAATTAAAATACGTTGTAAAAAAAAAAAGAAGAGAAAAAAAAAAAGAAAACCAAAAGATAAACAAGAATAGAAATAAAGGCAAAAAAAGAAAAAAAAAAGGATTTTGTTTGAAAGTCAAATGGATTTCTTTTAAAATAAAAAATGTGTTTGCGAAGTTTAGAGTTAAGTTTTGAATATTAAAAAAAAAGGAATTTCCCTAAAAAAAAGAAGGGAAGAAGAAAACCAAAAAAAAAAAAAACAAGAAAAAAAATAATAAATAAAAAATAATAATAAATAAGTAAAAACAAACAACCACAAAAAATGAAAAAAAGAGAAAAAAATGAAAAAACAAAAAAGATAATGAAAAGAAAAATTGAAAATGCAAGAAAAGTAAAATTAAATTTACTTTTAACAAATTAAAATACATCAACCAATTTCTAAATTTGTTTTATTTGTTAAAAGGGAAAGTAATTTTTATTTTCATTGTCTTTTCACCCAAAAATAAAATAAAAAAATAATAAAAGCTTAGTCATTTAAAATTAAAAAAATATAAAAATAAATAAATAAAAAGAAGAAAGCAAAAAAAAAAACAACATCAACAAAACAAAATGAAACCAAAAAAAAAACAAACAAAAATCAAAAGCTTAAACAAAACAAAAAACAAAAAAAAAAAAAAAAAAAAAAATACAAAACAAACAAAACAAAACAAATAAACAAACACAGTTTCCGGTTGAACTACATGGGTTTTGATCCCTTTGAAAAGTACGTAGGTCTTAGGTTCTCATCCTAGGTCAAATCTCCCTTCTGTAAATAAAGTTTTCTTTTCAATTTTCATTTCTTTAATTTCTTTTCCTTTATTTTGTTTTTTTTTCTAATCTTTTTTCTTTAATTTCTTTCTTTCTTACTTACTTTTATTTTCATTTCCTTTATTTTTATTTTTCATTTTTGCATGTGAGTAGTTAGAGAGAGTCAAAATAAACTAAAGGTCATAGTAATTTTGCACAACTGACTTAGCGCAACTGTTTTTAGTAATGGGTGTTGTGGGTTGCCTAATATCTTCCCCACTTATAATTGACTTCCGAACTCGTATCTGATTCACAGATTATTTTTGTTTTTTTCTTATAAAAGGCTTTTCCAAAGTTTTGCTTTTTAAAAAATGTAAAATTTTGGTGGCGGCTCTACTACTTTTAATTCTGATTTCGGTTTGGCGCTACGCGATCGCATGTTCAGGTGTGACAATGTATATATGTATTTTAACTCCCATTGGTATCTATTCTTCATTCCTCTAGCATGCTATAGATATGTATATGATTTCAAGTGACTAAATCCACCATCCTTTCCTCAATTTCATGCCCTCCATACCCATACAGTACACGTAATATACATATATATAGAGATATAGACATATATATATATATATATATATATATGTCCGTATATGGCAGCAGAGCATTTTGGATTCTACATTCAAAGACGAAATTCACTTAAGGGAGGAAAGAAAAAAGAACCATGTCAATCTTGTGCCCTTTCCTCCCTAATTCCACTAAGGAGCTAGACTCAAAAACCAAGAAATAAAAGAAAACTCATACCATACAAGGCTATCCACTTCGCAGCAAAACATGCTAGAGGGGAGCTTATTCTGCACAAACAAAAATTGGCAAGTAAGAAGCACAATAGAATTTGGTTTTAGATTAGGAAATTCATGCATAAAATGGGAGCAACCACCCTATAGGAAGATCAAAATACATTTTAGCATAATAAAAACTAAGATTGCCCTAGCCAAACACATCCTCTTACACCAAATTTTGGTCTGCATAACACTTTCCCCCAGCTTGCTTTACACCAAAAAAACGCACTGCAGAACTAAGAAGCAGGGGAGGAAGACTCTATTAAGATGGAACTAGAAGAAGCAACACACACGGCAGAAACTCCAGACCTGGGGAAAGAATTTATATGGCGTTAATCTACCAGCCAACCAGCAGCGAAACTCAGCCTATAACAAGGATAAAGCAAGCAGCAAAAAAAATCGAACCAGAGAAAGCAAAGTGACGGTGAACAGGGGAGAGAAGGTGCAGCTCTTTCTAGTGTAATTTCTGCTACTTTTATGACTGCAAGGATGGAAGTAGATGGAGGTTCTGTGCTGCAGAAATTTGAGTGGCAAAATGACGTGAAACCTTGGCTTAAAGTAGATACAAGAGGGTATATATGGAATACCAGGAAATTGCAAAAGAAAGGAAAGAATTGATACGTGGCAGCTTCAGAACGCAGATTTGAAAAGTCAAACTTTCTATATATATATTCATGCACGCTTGGTCTTTACATATTTGTCCAAGTAATTTATTGCAAAAAACTCTAAACCTAGTTGTTTCCCCTTCTGCTTATTTTGTTGTCTATGCATTCACTAAGCCAGTGGTAGGCTTACATCTATTCCTTGTATATTTTCAGATCATCATAAAGTAGATTAAGGTGCTTTGGGATTTGCGTGCCTCCCAGACATACATGGTATGATATTTTGGGTAGTTAGATTGTGTAGGAATTTCAAGACACATTGGCTACTAGCTGGTACATTATTTTGAGTCATGTAGATGTTATGTTTCTTTTGTAACCATATAATAACCATTGTAATGACATTTGATTATATTTTGAAAAACTCATGTACATGCTGTATTGTGGTAAGAATTCAGAAGTATAAGATATTGGTGAATTTTTGAAATTAAATGTATTGGTTTGTATTGGATTTGCAGGATTGGGATGTCCAATTTTTAGGAGATGTACTGTCGAATTTTCGACAACCTCTAATCATTGAATGTATCTTCATTTAAAAGCATGAGCATTGAATGAGCTATTGGACTTACTAGAATAGGACAATCATCCTTGGCTTGGTCTAGGTGCTGGTCATGGCTTGGAGTTTGGGTCGTGATAGTATATTTTTAATAACTAGTCATAAACAAAAACAATGCATACTCCCATAGATATAAATCATGTTAGCCAATCTAGTAGATGAAGGAAAATAACAGAGAATTCAAATTGAACAACAATTATTAAAAAATGAGTAAATTATATGGATCTCCTCTTAATTTTATTGAGATTACATGAATCTCCTTTTATTTTCAAAATGTACACTTTAGTCTAATTTTAAAATAAAAAATTTGTATATTTTCAACAAAATTTAAAAAAATTGCATAATTTACTCTTGAAAAGAGGCATGTGTGCGTAGCCATTCATTGATTGAAAAGAGAATATATGACCAACAGAACCAAAAGAAGTGAAATATGGGCGGGAAATAGTCAAGTCCAAAAGGAATTTGGAAAGCAGAGTGTAGTGGTTACCAGAGAATGAGCTACAAAAGCAAATTTTGATGCTTGGCATGAAACAACTGAATTGAAGTCTCTTTCCCCTTTTCAAAAAAAGGTGATATTCCCTTACACAGGAATGAGGAAGGATGAATATAAGTTAGAAGCACAACAAAAATCAGCATAAACTATACAATGCAACAAGTTAGAAGCACAATACTTACTGCTATATGACTGCACTTCTGTATCAAAACTTAGAAAAGAAATGCCACTGAAATTCTTTGAGAAGAAACCTAATCGTAGCAACAAGTCAATAAAAGTGCAGTCAAATTTTGGAACAATTAGGATTAATTAAAAACATACCGTGTATTGTTTCTTTAGAGCGCACACAAGCAGGGGATTAATTAATAAACTGTCCCCATAATGCACACAAGCTCGTGTATTGTAATATATAAAGAAAATTGACCTTTTTGTACCAAAATCTAACTTAATCAAGGAATAACATGTTAGAAAGAGAGATACCGATAAAGCAATCATTGAAAATTTATTTCTCTAGAGTGACTTCCCTTCAATCTGCGTACAAATTTTAGTTGCAAGACGTGGTAGATAGATCCATCGGACTTTTTGGTCTGAAAACCTTGCTTATTAGTGATATTCTGACGTATACATTGGGCAGACTCCACACGCTTTTATGTAGTCATAACATTCATCTATCGAATTCTCTGTACAAATAGGAACAGAGAATTTAAATGAAACCTTTAAGTTATTAGTTGTACCTTGATTATTTCCTCTACTGCTTTTAACTCCTTCTACCACGCTTTCACTATCGTATGGTTGATAGCACAGAAAGACATGATCTGAATTCAATTCCCAATCTATATCAAATTGAAATAGATCCACATATTCGACCTCTTTACCATCTTCTATGTAGCATTCGCATCACAATGTGGTCCAAGGCTGTATTTCATTTAAGGTAAGCTTAGAAATAACACAGCAAAAGAGGAAATCCTTTAAGTCCTCAAAAGGTGGAGCAAGTTCAATAGTAATGGAAGTCGCTTTTGTTCGTTTATATCCAAACCACTCTGGAACTCTGCTTCCTGGGTACTAAATGTCAATTCCTCCTGAATTGTTATATATTGATCACTTCATTGAGAGCAGAGCAGATTCCATATTGAGTGAATGCTCATCCAATTCCATGCAGTTTTGAAACCAAAAGGTAAATTCCTCGTCGTTATTGTATTGTAGTATGGAAGTCCTAGAAGGCACTACAATTTTCAATGAGGTGCAGTCTATGGCATATAAAACTGTGAGGAATGGTGGATGTTCTGGAAGAGTCCAAAGCCTTTTGCAATCTTTCAAGTGAATTCTTCTCAAATTTAACAAATGCATGATGCTAGTCGGCAAGCTCTCGACACTGCTTCCTTGTAGACTTAAATTCACAAAAGAGAAACATTACATGAGAAACCCACATTCAGTTAAATTAAAAACTGAAACCTATATTTGTGTATGTATACCTGCACTCCTTCCCAAAGTTTTCTAACATGGCTGTCTTCCATGCAAAGTTCTACAATCTTCTTAGGACAAAAAGTCAATGGGAGAGACTCCAAAGGATATCCATCCCAATGAAAGTATCTCAATTCATCAAGAAGTGACATCAAGCTAGAAGGAAGTATCACATTACATGATCTCTTGTCCAACCATAATAAAATTTGAGAAATCTTAAATTATTCATCTTTTTGAAAGTGTCTACACTCAAGCATACTTTTCATATTTGAGACACATCAAGTATAATGCCTTCAATTGCATCAGTTCCCTAACATGAAAAAGCAACATCAAAATTAATGTTACTAAATAGTTTTTAATTTTCAAATTTTACAAAAAGAAAAATTTTAAAGGGGTTTAGTGTATCTTTCTCTTACCTTATTATTTTTCAATACATCATAAACTTCCTCCATGTCCTTCAATCAATTGCGTCTTCCTAGATCTTTTATAGATTCTTCACAAACTATCTATTCACCCATCTCTTTGATCAAGTCATGCATTATGATTGTATTATCTTTTGAAATTGTTATAAGAGCTTTATCCACAAGTTTGTCTATTCCACTAGCTGCATAGAAATCAAAAGCATCTAGTACCCTTATAACATCATCTTTATGTTTTCCTCATAAAAAGAATGCAATGTCTAGAAATATCCTCTTATTTAAATCATCTAATTCATCATAACTCACTTTTAATACTTTTTGAATTTCCCCATTGGGATGCTTCTGGAGTTTGTTGAGATTACTTTCCCAGACTTCTTTATCTTTAGAATAAAAAAGTGAACTTAAAACTTTTAAAGCTAATGATAGCTCTTCATATCCCATTTTGGGATGGCTCTGTTCGAAAGCCCTTAAGCTAAAAAGTTGAAGTGATTCTTGAAAATTCAGTTTATTAACCTCATGTATTGCATGAACTCCTCCACTAATTAGAACATATTTGTCTCTGCTTGTTACAATGACTCTACTACTTGGGCTGAAGCAAAGTTCACCAACTAGATATTCTAATTGCTCTAAGGTGTCCACATCATCAAGCACGATAAGAACTTTTTCTGACATAACCTTCTCTTAACCATCATATTGAATCTTGCTTTTGCTTTGATATTTCTAGGGAGGTCTTCTTGCCGTAATAGTTCATCAAGAAGTTCTTGAAGCAAACAACTTAGTCCTTTTTTTGCTGATTCTTCTCTGACATTTTCTAGGAAGCAACAACTTTCATAATGGGAAAGAAATTTCTCATATACAGCATGAGCAAGGGTTGTTTTACCTATGCCTCCCATGCCCCAAATTTCAATAACTCGAACTTCTTTTGACTCAATTTCCAACAACGATTCAATACAAGCAAAGTTTTGATCAATTCCAACAAGCATTTTGGCTCAATTGGGTAAATATTATTCAATTTCTTCAAGATATCTTCGACTATTCTATCCATAAGTTTAGACTTATTCCTAGTATATCGAAAGAGAGGAAAATGAAAAAGAGAAAAAGAGTCATGTGCAAGAAAAGGAAAAGAAAAATTAATTAACAACAAAATGACAAATATAATTATACATTTTCATGTAACATGCATTTTGACCTTTCTCTTGTCTTAAACAAAAAAAGAAAAAAAAAATAAAAAGAAAAAGCAATTTAAACTTGAATAAACTACTCTGTTGGTTCTTGAAAGATACCATGTCATAAATTTTGTCCTTGAAATTAAAGTTTATTGTCATCAAATTATTCTTAATGTTTGAAAAAATGCATCATTTCAGTTGTGATCCTAATTTAGTCGATACTATATTGATGGTAACAAACTTCTGAGTGAGAACCAAAATAATGTATTTGACAATAAACTTTTAAGGACTAAATTGATTATAGGGGTTTTAGAGATTGAGTTTTGTGATAACTTAAATTTCATAAGCTGATGAAATATGGCAAGAATTTTGGATAAAGTTTGACAGGGAAAATTCTAAAAATATAGAACGGGATTCAGGGACTAAAAGTGAAACAGAACAAGTTGCAGGGGTCAAACTGTAGTCTCTAAAAATGAGGGCAAACGCTATTTTTAAGCCAAGAAACGTTAAACATTGTAACTGTCTACATGCTCATAATATTTAAATATCTCGTGTTCATGTCTACATGTTTAGAAAATATCTTCCTAGCTAGTCTTTGGAATATCCTCCCAGTGTTTGCCATTTGTTGCAGCCTCTTTTTTTTTTTTTCTCCTTGGGCATAAATGAAAAAGAACAGGGAAATTAAATTTTACCGAGATGCATTGTTACAAATTTGGTATAGGAATGTTAAAACGTAACAGAACACTTCCTATGTAACAAACATAAAAAAATGTTTCACCCTTTCTGGTCATGTCTTTTTACTCCGTAGAAAGTGTTTTTTTACATTTTGAAAGTTACGTACCACTTCTGTAACTAAACCTTCAAGTGAGTAAAATATAGTTTTCCCAAAAGAACAATTAAAGCTTTTGGGATCTAGTCTGAAATTGTTGAAGTTTTATAGTAGGAAATAACAATTACTGTGACAAAACAAACTAGAAAATAAAGGTTAAAATTCATGTGACAGTATTATCAGGGTTCTTCGTGCAGTGGGTCGCATTGGTGGGTTAATGTCGATAAAAACAGTAAGATTAGAAAGGTCAAAAGTGTTAGTCGTCTTGGATTAAATAATTTGAAAACGGTGAGTTCTAATTTAAACCGCCAGCTTAGCATATTTATACAACAAATAAAAAGCAAATAACAAATACACATTTAGAAAAGAAAATACTTACTCAAAATTTGATGGACAATGATAGCCAGACAAGTTTGCGGCTTCGTTCAAAATATATCTCCAAATTAGCAGCTTGTCCATCTTATCTTTGAACTTTTGATCATGTTGTTCAAATGCATCTCCATAATTGCGTTTCTGATGTCTTACATTTGATGGATCTATATAAACTGGAATTACAATTTGACCATTATTTTTCTTGCATTTGATGATTTTCACAAGCTCTTCCAAGCACCATTTTGAAGAAGCATAGTCTTTTGAGAATATGATCAATGAAATCTCTGATCTTTCAATTGCTTCGAGAAGTGATGATGATATTTCATCTCCTCTCTCAAGCCTCTCATCTACGTAGGCATTAATATAATTCTGACGTAATTCCTTTGTTAAATGGCTTAGAAAACCACGTCTGGTGTCTGAACCTCTAAAACTGATAAACACATCATATTTCTTTTGATGAACATGGGAAGAAGAAGACGCCATTATTGGACAGAAATGAGAGCAGAAGTGTCTTGATTCTTGTGGATCTGGACTCTAATCCTTCCACACAAGCGTGTACCTCTTGGTCTTATCCAAAAATTGCAGTAAGTCTGCCATTATAACGAAGCTAAGTTAAGCAGAAAGTAAACAAGAAGAAACAAAGGAGTAGCTTCCAAGAACTAAATAAATAGCTAAAGTAAATTGTATAATATCTTGCTATATCCGTCTATAAGGATTGAGGAAGATGATCATAAATTCGAAATACCTGGCTGGAATGCTATGAAACCTTTTCTTAGGTTTAGGTTCTGAAAGAATATGGCTGGCAGGCCGGTCTGCTTTTTTGTTACTACTCGGAAGTTTCCATTTTATATATATTTCTTAATTGCTGGAGTGTGTAATTACTGGAAATGCCATCATATATTTTGGATATAATATTTTGCACTTGTAATTCTTTTATTTATCAATAAATAACTTAGTTCCTCTAATAATTATTTAAGCAATATATTTTGTTTTATTTTGTTCATTGAAAAATATATCCCTTCTATCATTAATTAAAACAGTTAAACTAAAACAATCAAAAATAATATTTTTATATGGGACAATAGTTAAATTTTGTAAAGTCATAAATAATACAAAAATAAAATTACTTAATTTGTTGAGGATAGGAAATGACTGTAACAAGCAAATAGATGGGTAAGAGAGATAATAAGCATTATATTGCTCAGAAATACAATTATTACAGTAAAAGTTCCAGAATTAGAGTCTAAAGTGATACAAGAATAACAAAGGGTTATGAAGCAAAATTAGGGTGCAGAATGAGGAAGATATGATGATAATAATTAATAATACCTGGCGGGGATTGGCTAAACATGATCTTAGGTTGAAGTTGGCTAATATAATTTGGCAAGTTGGCTGATATCACACACCTTCAAAAAAGCAGCACATAAAAATATGGCCAAGGCAAGCCAAAGGGTGATATAAAAGCAAATCAAAACACCTTGAAGTAATAATATTCAAAATAACAATTCCAATGTCGCCGGCCTGAAAGTTAAATTAATGGTTCGAGGCGTTCGATGCTCTTATAACATGTTAGGTTTTGTTGCAAGATTCAGAGTACCCAACAAAGAATTTAGGGGTGTCTTGATCTGACATAGTAAAATATTATGACATTTAGAATAAAGACTACAAGCACCCCCAATTCAATTGGATTACAAGAGACAAGTTTTACCGACTGTATATGAGGACAACCTCAGTCTATGAGGACGTGATTTTCATTAAATTTTAGAGTAAATTGCACACTTTTTTATTTTTTATTTTTTCTTGAAATTATATTAATATTTTTTTATTCTTAAAGTACACAAAAATATTTTTAAAATAAAAAAATTTTAATTAACTTAAATATAGATATTTTTTACTAGAATATTTTTTTTACATTTTTTATGAAGAGCATTTTAATCAAACAATTTAAAATTAAACTAAAGTGTATATTTTAAAATAAAAAATTATATAATTTCAATAAAAATTAAAAAAATGAATAATTTACTCTAAATTTTATCCTAACGTGCCCTCCTCCAACAGGAATATGACCATTTGTCCTAATTAACTCATTCGCGAACCCCCATATCCTAATTTCCATTCTGTGGTTTCAGACCCACGGGATTCAAGAAATTAATATAAACTCGCCAAGTTATTGTATCAATAAATTATTACATAAAATATTAATTTTGACAAATTTTTATTAATATATTGTATATGCATTTTAAAAAATTATTGTGGTTGAACTTGACAATTTTTTTTAGTATATTCGTTTTAATGAATGAATAAACTGAATTAATAATAAATATATATTAGAGATAAATTTAACTGAAAAATATATCTATTATATATGTTTATATATAATTAACTTATTTTTTTTTTTTAATTTTTTCTATAGGAAAGAGACACGTGAAGGTCCATAGTTCAATAGAAAAAGATTCTTGGACATATGAAATAATGGTCAGTAAAATAATGTAATTAAATTAACGTGATTTGTTGGTATATTCGTTTTCCCTCCTTCTGCTTACAACTTGCTTTTCTAATCAGTATTAATATATATGTCTATGTATATATTTATTTATTTATAAAAGTAATGTTCGGAAATCCAAGGACCAATTTAGAAAATGGAGGCAGACCCTCACAAGTGGAGTTAATTTAAATAGAGACTGTGTGGCTACCGAAAGACGCAATGGGTCTCATATATACAAGCAAGGGGGCACCTTCTTCATAAAAAACCTTTTTGTACTTCAATTAAGGGGGAAAAAAAACTTCAGTTTGTTAGGCAGGGGCCCAACGAGGTTAAAGATGATAATATATTAAATAAGTAGAAATGTAAATGATGGCCTACACGTGAAGTTGGGCACGTAGCTGCCGAAGTAAAGGAAAAAAAAATACATGAACTTAGATTTTATAAAATTTATAATAAATAATTTTAAAAATTAAAATTATTTTTAAAGATCAAAATTATTATTAGTTTTTAGAAGACTTAAGATTAAATTTTAAAAAAAATTACTATTAAATTTTAAAAAAATTATCACTTTTTAAAATCTAGTGATAATTTTTTTAAATCTAATAATAAATCTCTTAAAATTTAATAGTAATTTTATTTTTTAAAGATACTTTTATTTTTAATTTTATAAAACTTAAATCTTTAAATACAATTTTTCCGGGGGAAGAAAAATTCAAAAAATTGCAACGAAAGGATATCATACTTGATAGAATTCGTATATGATATGCTAAAATTTTTCGTACTACACTCTTATTAATAGCTTTCCCATTGACGAAAAATCATTTGAACTTCGTGTATCGTTCTCATACCTACTGCACCCAGACAATGGAAGAAAGTGGCCGCTCTCAGGAACTCTAGAGGAGACTAGCAAATTCTTCAAATAATAACTAATTATTATTCCAAATTGTTAAGATAATAATTAATTATTATAACAATTTAAATAATTAAATTAATTAATTAGATTGAGTCTTGTATTGAGTCAGCCCAATATAGACTTCCCAAATCTAACGAAAAGAAATTATTTAAACATTTTCAAGTTCATAACTAAGACAATAAGGCGTGAATGAATTAGAATAACTGTTTTCTGCTACCCCAAAAGACGAGTGATTCTACAAATTTGTTGGGGCTGCAGAAATAATTTTAGCCAAGTTCATTCTCATTACATGCATCTCTAGTTTTAATGTAGCCACCCGAAATCCAGGTTCAATTTCTTGCCTTGATCACGGACTGGTTCTTTGTTCTTACTTAAATCAAAACGGCTCTGGAAAATGGAAATGATACCTATAAACACCATATTGGATTATATATCAAATTTTCAATAGCTGTAATCAACACACCAAATGCACAAAGTAAACTATCGGTTTTCCTACAATTATGGCATTCAAGGGGCAGCTTCACTCATTCTGGGCCAAGGTAACATCTAATATGACAAAATTAAAAGGAAATGTTTGGTTTCTATTTTGTTCATATTGTTCTAGTGATTGGACAGCAGAATAAATTTCTCTTATCATAATCTAGAATTGAAAATATGACAGCACGAAGATAAATGTTATCATTAACATTAGTATTTCAAAGTTTAAGTTACAAAACCACCAATCTTGACAATCTGCACACATGCACATTTTTGTGAGGAGAATAGAAACATGGCAGCTATTAAGAACCAAACATTTGGTGCTTATTTGGCCACATTTCTGTTGGCCCAAGGTTGCTAGGTCAAAAACTTTGATGATAATAAAACTTAAATCAAATTTATGAAAAAGCTCATGTTCTTAATCGGCGCGAAAAGCTAAGTGTTAACTGCTCTAGGCTTTGACTCTTATTAAAATCTATGTTAAGATTATGTGCTAAATGACAAATTAATTAATGGGTAAAAGATAAAAGAGTTATGGTGTAAAACCCGACATGAATGCATGTAGGAGGTTTGACTTTTCAACGCAGGTGTGCAGCTGCCACGTACTGCTCTTTGAACTTACTGATATATCCTTGTTTTAATCACCTTCAACTGGGTTTTTCGGTCATTATCCTTTTGATCTCTGCAGCTCATATCCCTCTAGCGAAGCACTTGCAGAACAGACTCGAAAATTCTGCATCTTCATCCTCTGTTTTGCTGGACGCTGGCCTTCCTGCTTCTTCGAGCTACTGGACGTTGGTTTTCTGTTTCTGCACGCTGTGGATTTACTTCAGTTGAGCTGCTTCATTCAGTCGCATACCTCCTCTTGCTGGATGAATACTGGAGCTGACCGAAAATTCCCTTTCTTCTCCCCTGTTCAGCGCTGGTTTGGTTCGAACTGCAGTTGCAGATTTGCTCCTTGAATTTGTTCCATTTTTGCTGCTGGTTTTGGTGAAAGCACGCCAGAAGAATCCTCTCCCCAAGCTACAAGTTCTGTTAGGCGAAGTGCTTCTGCTAGACGAAGGTTGGGTTGATCAAAAACTGCAAATTCTTTCTCCTCTGTTTAGCGATACAGTGCCTCTTTTCTTGTTTGATTCTTGTTGCTGCTTGCTTCTCCTCGTTTAAGTTGAGTTTATGGTTGTGTGGGGCTGGTGATGTAACACCATCTAGGTCTCTTTAGGCTTGAAATTTATGTTGCATGTGTTGCTTCTTTAATTCCAAATTTTGGCGTTTCCCTCCTCTGTTTATCAATACTGTGATATGAATTATGTAGAAGCCAGCTAAGGGGGGTTCTGCGCAGGAGAAAAGTGGTGCAGGAAGTGATTTTAGTTGGATTAAGTTTGACTTTCTTCATGCTAAATTGTATACCCACTTTTCTACACACTAAATTCTTTCAATTTCTGCATATACCTTTCTTAAATTAAGACACAATTTTGTTGTACTCCTTCTTACTTGCTAAATTCTATTATGCAGAATAAGCTTCCCTTTAAAGTGTGGCTGCAGATTAAAGATGGTATGCATTTCCTTTAGTTTTAAATTTGGGTTTAGCTCATAAGTGGAACCAAGGAAAAGAAAATACAATATAGGTATATGGTATATACGGTATGGAGGGCGTGAAATTAAGTAGAGGAATAAATTTTAAATTAAGATAAGTCCGGTATGAAATTAATTGGGGCGATTCATTTTCTAAAATCTGGTGAATGGGTCTTGTAGGGCATTCAGGAGACTGAGTTATAGCCGAGGAAAGGGGCAGGAAATTTCTATAATATCTCGGAAGGTGAGTAAGTAATGCGGACCGTGAGACATGGGAAATCCTTATTTTGTTACTAAATTTCCTTGCAGTGTTTTAAAAATTTGATTATCTATTTATAGAGATACACATTTCAATATTTTGTCATATGCATGTTTACCAAAAGATCGGTTCGAACCTGAATTTTTCAAATTTATAGATGTTTGAATTATTTGGAAATTTTACGATGAACTCGATCTGGAAGGTACTCTGTCTGAGAGATTAAACGGGAAACATTGCATTGTTTTATGAAGTCATCTGTTCAGAACCCTGTAGCTAACAGCAGTAGATGTTAGCCCTAGTGCACCATGATCTGTACCTCAGCTAGCAGGGGTGGTGCTAGCCCCGTGTGTAGGCCACCACACGTGGAGTTATATTATTTTCTCAAGCTGAATGCTTTGCGTCTGTAGTGATTTTTCCCCATGAGCTGTGTGCTTTGCGTCTGTTTAAATTGGTTTTGCTTAGACACTTTCAGTGCATTTGTACGAAAGAGTTTGCATAAAACATGTTTTACGCGATATATCTATAAATATGTACCCATATATTTGTGACCCTACCTTTATTTTAAAAAGGGTCGGTATTGCTTATTCATTGAGTATTCAACTCATTTTTTTTATATATATTTTTACAGAGAGCAGTAGGGACCCTAATCTACCCCCAGCCGCCTTCTAGTGGTCGATCTCTTGAGACTTCTTTTGACGAGCCTGCAGTTGCTCATGTGGGTGTATTTTGGTTGTATATGTATTTCGTTTGAAACTTTGTAAAACTTTGTAAAGTAGCTCCACTAAATCATAGTTAGGGCATCCCCACACCCCAGATATTTCTTTTGGTCTGATTGGATATGAGTTCGCCCTTTTGGGACGTATTGTATTGTGCTGGCTGACAATTTGTAGAAATATCAGGAGGTCTACTTTATAGAGGAGACTCTACCAAAATTTCTACAAATGTCCTCTAAAGAAAAGCTTATATGTTTGATATGATTCAAATTAATGCCCATAAGTATTTTCTTTATGTTTCCTCTTCTGCGTCAGAGTACTTAAATTGTGGGGTGTGACATATGGTCTTCACATGAAATGAGTATGAGTAGAAAAGTTTTAGTTGCGATTGTCTCTAATTCTTACACAAAAATAAAGTATTACTTTAACCCTTGTTTTAAGCTCTATGATTAGCATTAATTTTGAGTTGACCAAACAAGTTGCATGTAAGAGTAAAACCTACAAAGGTTGAAAAGTTTTGAATGTCAGAAATAAATCATGGTTGCTCTAGCAAAGATGAATAGTGAAGATTAAATTTATCTCTAACAACTAGTCATTGCAAGAAGTCCATATATATTCGAAACAATGAATGATGAAAGGGATAGCGAAGTGCAGTGAACTTGAGAAAATTACAAGATTCAAAAATTGTTGCTTAGTATCTAGTATATTAACTAGTAAAAAGCAATTTTGTTTTGTGCTTGAAAGTTTTGTAAAAGAAAAAGAGGTTTTTTGGAAACTTAAAAGAGTTCAAGGTTAGTTGTAGAAAACCCTGGTGAAAAATTGTTGTACGGTGATAAGTGTAGGTGGGGAAAACCAATTTTTGTATGTATTTTGTTCATTAGTAGGGAAATCCCTAGGTCAAAGAAGAGTGAACCAGGATAAATTTTAACATGCTTTATTCTCTTTCAACTATTTTACAAGTTTGCTGAGCATAGCTCCTCCATTTTATGAGGACCTTGTTTTAATCATGTGCTTGCTTAAGTTCTTACATTCACAGCTTCTCTTCCATACACTGCATCTAATCATTGTCAAATTAATCTAATCATTAACATATTATTTGATTTCAATCCTTCTATACATAAGTCTTCCACCTTCAGTTAATTGAATGGTCCTCTACTTTTTAAGAAGTATTAAAATTACATTTTTTACACTACATACCTATTCACCCTCTTTAGGTGTATTTATCAATTGGTATGAAAGATGGTCTCTTTTGTTTGTGTGCTTAATAGCTGTGAGAAAATGTCCAGTATTTCTTTTATGTGTAGAAAATTACCACTAGCAACTTGGTTGAGTGAGCATGCTTCGGAGAAGGATTCTCAACAATTAGACCTCTCTATTTCATAGGAAAACACTTCTCACACTAAAAAGAAAGAATAAATATATTCATATGCTCAACTGATTACTTGGTATGGAAAGTCATCATAGAAGGAAAATTCTAGCCCTAAAAATACCAATGTTTGGAAAACTTGCTGAAGAAGAAAAAGAGGAACTAAATGAGAAATATATAGCCTTCTTCTTTAAACGGATAGACAAATATGCTAAGAAGAAGAAGGAACTTTGGAAAACTATAATATCATAATGACTTCACTCCAAGTAATCTCTCTTTAGGCTTGATTCCATATGATTTCCAATGAAAAGGACCAAAATCGTGGTATCTTCCTACTTTAAGTCAGGGTTCAATCAGTCATATTTTGCCCAGTGGGTCCCGTGAACCCATAATTCACATTCTTTACTCAAACAAAATTTATACAACTCATACATAGCCTCAAACAACCCATAAACCATGGATATGAAGCCAAAAACCAAGAAAATGCAATTTCTCAAATGGGCCCAAAAGTTAGATTTTTGGCTCTAATTTTAGAAAATCATAAGTAATTCTACGAAAATGGGAATCAAGAAAACCATAGCTTTCTGGAAATCTCTGGATGTTAAATTTACACTAAAAATAATTTCAAACCATAATCTTAACGTCTGGACCATGTTTGAGATCGAAAAAGAGATAGAGGTTTGACTGTCCCTGGTACTAATGTAGCTTGCTGTCATAAAATTTAAAAATTCATAACTAATTCTAAAAAAAAAAATCTAAGAAAACTATACCAATTTGGAAAGATACAAACGTTAACTAGAGGAAAAAAATAATTTTAGATCAGTTTAGCAGCCTTGGACCTCGAAAAATGGATAGAACAGTAACAAAGGTCGGATGGCTTCCCTAATGCTGACACAGAACTTCAGAAAGTTATTTCTCTCTCTATAGACCTCCAATTGAGGTACCTCTAATTGTATAGGTCACTGTAGATGTCTAGCTTATGCCCATAGAATTTCATGACAATTGGACACCGTTTGGTCCATGAATGATATAGAATCATTTTTGGACCTAGTTGCATAGTACAATAACCAAAACCAAAAAATTCTCCAACTTTAACAATTTGGAAAATATGTCCTAGACCTTCAAATATTACCCACTTTAGCTTTCAAAGAAGCTCTCAATAATCTCTAGAGGCATGCCAAATTTTATATCAAGAAGAGCTCATTTAGTCATATCTTGACAGAGTTCACAAATTTGGCAATTTTGACACCCTTTATGGTTCAAAATGGGACCAAATGACCTCATATATGTTCTAACACCTCTTGGGCAAATTTTAAAGCATAAATATAGTATATATGAATAGCCCAAGTGATCCAAACCAATACACATCTCAAACTCACTTTGCTACAGGAAAAATACACTACTGCATATAAGCCACAAAGGAGCCAAATCTCATAATTTCATTACTTTGGTTCTATACTTAGTTTATACATCATTTATACATACTTTTACACTCACTTAAGCATTTACATTTCAAAAAGAATATGTATACATAAGCACTTTGGCTTTCCTATACACTAAACTATGTGTGAGTGTGCAAAAGTGGCAAAACAAAAGCCTTCTATGCCTCATGGCCTCCACTCTTAGGCTCTTGAGCTCCACCTGGACCATATAAGATGGGAGAAGGAAGGGGGTGAGATTCATGGAATCTTAATAGCTCATACACTCAATCAAGGAAGCAATCAAAATATATAAATAAATCAAAGCATACAAACCATTTACAATTACATAACACATGATTTTTATGCCATGATATCATATCAATGCCAAGAATAAGTTTTAGGGACTTTTGGTCTAACTTTACTCAAGTTTTTAGGACTTTTGGCTTCACCTCACCCATCTTAAGGGACTCTTGGCTTTGCCTCACTCGAGCAATTTTAATAATCCATATCATAAAGATATTGGTACCAATGCATTAAGGCAATATCAAATGGCATGGCTCACAATACAAGCATATACACAAGCATACAATGACTATTAAACATCTAAGAATGTAACAAGAAAGAGTGGAGAGCTACCTTATAAGCCAACACAAGCCTTCCCTTTCAATTTCTCTTCTCCCTTCTTGGTTTCACAATCATAACTAGATGGAACTGTTTCTCTTAAGCTTTGACACAACAAAGAGCATAGAGTTACTCTCTTATAACTCAAATAAACACTCACAAGTTAGGGGGCTATTCATCAGGGCAAACCCCACAAAACATGTAAGAAACTAGGGATTCTTTCTTTCTAGAATTTCACCAACTCTTCTTCCCCTTTCTCTGCATTTCTCAACTTGTCACACTTTTTTTCAAGGGTTTCTTGCTCATTCTAGGTCAAAACAGAGCTTTCTTACTCAACAACCCATGAAAAAGAAAGCTTAAAAGGAGAAGAATAAAATTAAGAAGAAGAAGCATGAAGATCTTTAAGGTTTCTTACCTTTCTTCCTTGGCTTCCCTTCTTCTTTCTTAGCTTCTCTTAGTTTCCCTTTCTCTCAAGCCTTTTTCTTTGCTTTGGATGAAGCTTAGGTCAGTTAAAAGAGAAAGAATGAATTTGGATGCTTTAAAAGTGAAATTCTCTTTTTTCACACTTTTCTGAACTAACCCTCCCTATAGCAAAGAATAACCTTTGCTACAACGAGCACGTATCAGTCCCAGACCCCTGTTTTTGCTACGGCGCATGCTATTGCAAGGAACTCTTTAGTTTTTGTATGGGATGCCCACACTCACTATAGCTAGAAGCATTCTCGCTATAGCAAAAAGGCACTTTCGCTATAGTTAGACCATTTCTCGCTATAGAAAATAAGTACATTCGCTATAGCTAGGCCATTTCTCATTATAGCTAGCAGATTTAGAAAGTTTCAGGATTTGGAAAAATTTCAGCACCTTTTTTTTTCGGGTTGTTACAAAAACCAAAGCAAATGCACTAAAGGGAAACCCAAAGAAGGAAGAGCTAACAAAGAACATCATCACTTGCTATGAACGTGGAAAGAATGGACATATCATATCAGAATGTCCATATATCAAACAAATATTAGCAAAAGCCATATGGAAAGAAGAAAGCAATGGTAGCCTGGAGTGATAATGAAGAGGAAGAAGAAGAACTTGAAAAAGAAATGGCCAATATGTGTTTTATGGCAGTTGAAGAAAAGAAAGTAACATTAGAAAACTCTTGTCATTCAATAAACTAGATGAAATATTTAATAAATTACACATAGGCTTTAAAAATTTGTTTGCTAAATATGATGAATTACTAAAAGCAAATTCCAAATTAGAGGAAAACATTCAAAAACTAAACTTGAATTTAGAATCTATCTCTCTAGAAAATGAATCATTAAAGCAAGAAGTTACTAAACTAACTAAAGATTTGGCTAACTTTGTGAAAGGAAAAAAAAATCTAAAAATACTTTTAGGAAAACAAAAATGTATGTTTGATAAAACTAGAATTGAATATAATGAAAATTCAAATGTCAAATTATATAAAAATTTCTTTGTGAAAGCTTCATTTCCATTTCATGTTTACGAGGCAACAAGTTTGGTTATACATGTTATAAATGTAAACTAGATAAATGATAACTCAGGTGGGTTCCAAAAGGAACTATTATCTCTGATACTAATAAAAAAGGACTAAAAAAAGTTTATGTACCTAAGAAAAGTTGAAAACTTTTTAGGTATGCTTAAAAGGGAGGATCTCAAGATAGCAATGGTTTCTAAACAGTGATTGTTCTAGACACATGACTAGAGATCCATCCTAGCTTCTGTCATTCATGAGGAAAGATGGATGATATATCACTTTTGGTGATAGAGGAAAAGGTAAAATTTTAGGTATAGGTAAAATTGAACTCATAGATAATTATTTTCTGAATAATGTATGTCTTCTTGATGGTTTGAAGTATAGTTTACTTAGCATTAGTTAGTTATGTGATAGAGAATATAGAGTATTTTTTTATCCTATGCATTGCACTATCTTTAATAAGGACAAAGCCTTGTTTACTGGACAAAGATTTGAAAATATCTACATTTTGAGTTTTAATCATCTTAGATCAAAGAATGTTACATGTCTTTCCTCAATATGTAATGATTCCTGGTTGTGGCATAAAAAGCTTGGCCATCCTAGCAAGCACACTATATCCAAATTGTCCAAGTTAAATCTTGTCAAAGGTCTTCCCAAATTATACTTTAAAAAGGATCATCTGTGTGATGCATGTCAAATGGGAAAACAAGCTAAATCATCCTTCAAATCTAAGGAATTTGTCTCTTCATCTAGGCCACTTCAATTATTACATATGGAACTCTTTGGCCCTAAGCAAATTTTAAACTTTGGTGGCAAATGCTATGCATTTGTAATCGTTAATGACTATTCTAGGTTTACTTGGGTTCTCTTTATTTCTTATAAAGATGAGACATTTAAGAATTTTGTTGTCTTTTGCAAGAAGTTTTAAAGAGAGAGAGAGGATATTTAATCTCTAGTATTCAAAGTGATCATAGTGGAGAATTTTAAAATAAATCCTTTGAGGATTTCTACAATAAACACGGCTTTAGTCATAACTTTTCCACCCCTAGAACTCCATAGCAAAATGGAGTTGGTCAAAGAAAAAAGTGTACTTTTTCTAAATATGGCTAGAACCATACTCATTGAGAATGATCTTACTAAATACTTTTAGGCTGAAGCCATAAATACTATTTGCTATATCTTGAATCAATGCCTTAAAAGGCCAATTCTTAAAAAGACCCCGTATGAGTTATAGAAAGGGAAATATCCAAATGTGAGTTATTTTCATACTTTTGGATGTAAATGTGATAAATGCTATTTTCATATGCTATTTTCATATATATATATATATATTAATCCTTCTAATTTGGACATTTTTAATGATTAAATATGGCTTAAGGGATTCAATTAGATGGTATTTGATTTTATTAGCTTTTTTTGCATTCTATGAATTAATTTGCAAAATTATTAGTTGTTAATGCATAAATTTCTTTTAAATAACTTTGTAAATTTTTCTACTTAATATTTTTCTATTATTTTTTTAGATTTCAATGGGTGAAAAGAACTTAAAGGAAGAAATTGATTTGGAAAAGAGATGGAGCTTCAAGTGTGTAATTTCAAGGAGGGAATAATAGTTCACATCTTTAATAGAATTTTGGAAAATAAAAATAGAAAAATGGGACAATGACGTGGTTGGCATGTGGAAGGAGAAATGAAGGAAGAAGCAAATCCATCATACACTAATACATGGCTTCATTCATACATATTGATGGCATACACTCACACGTAGATTCATGCTTCATGGGATTAACACATGCATGAACATGTAGACAACAACATGACACTTACCAAATCACACTCATAACCATTCACGCATGGGATTTGGTGAATGAATCACTTATCCATGCACACACTCCATGTGATTAAAAGAGGCATGAGGTCTTTCACCAAGTTAGACACACACTTCATAGCTGGACAGTGAGTCTTGAGCAAAAGGTTTCATGTAGCTAGAATGAAAACACAATCACACATGCATGGATGAATGGAGGGGCCAACACACATATTTACACATAAGAATGGAGAGCCTCAGATTAACATGGAGAACGTGATCTGGGAAAGGAAAAACATGTGAGAAGAAGCATATGATTGATGAGTAGAACGTAAGGAACAGGGGGATGATTCAATGGCTAGGTTTTGGGGGTTGAAGGCAGAGCACATTGGAAAGGACATCATCATTCAATCCTAATTCAAGAAGCTCTATGGTTGTGTGTTCTTCCATTTAATTCCTCTATCCATTTCCTCCAATGGAAGCATGGAGCCACCTTGGTAGTTAGCTGAGAATGTGACTTCCATGGATGAAGATTTGAGCTCCAAGATGTATTCCCAATTTGGCTAATTTCTCTTCTCCCTATCTTTTACTTTTAGCATTAATTTCCTTGTTTAATTTGGCTAGGTTTAGCTTGTTAAATGGAGATTTTTATGGCTGAATGTATTGGATTCAATTGCTTTGTAATTTTTATTGTAATTTCACATTTGGAGACTTATTTTGAAGCCTAAGTATTTGTAGAAATTCTAAACTTAATGGTTGTCCAATTTGCTAGTTGATTCCTCTTATTTTTAGGCGATTTGGTACAATGGTCATCATATTAAGTGGTTAGACTTTTGTGTCATGTTTGTACTTGAAGAAATCTTTAATCTAATTGGTTGATTGGCATTTCTAAGTGAATTGTTCAGTGACTTTAATCAGCATTTAGGTACTATTTTGGTATGTTTTTATTCTTAACTCAAGTAGCTATTTTTTCATAGTTCTTTGTGGTTGTAATTTTCTTGATAATTAGTAATTTGAGTCTCGGATGGTAATTTAATAATTTTTTACAAAGAATGCACTAAGAAGCAAGTAGCTAAGTCTAAGTTTTGGTATGTTAAAAGGGAGTAAGGATAATTGAACTCTAGGAAGCCCATTCAAAAGCTAGTTACCACTCTTTGTCTAATTATTGCCGTCACTTAGTTTTAAGTTTTTAGTTCTTTTTATTTTCTCTAATCATTTAAATTTTAGTAAATCAAAGCCCCCCTAAAGATCTCTGATTTAATGGCACTTGGAGAACTCCTTCATAGATAATTAGAAGTAAAACTTCTTGCAAAATGGCCTAGGTTGTGCCACTAGCTACAAATTTTATTACAACCTAGTATTTTTTAAGGTCATTCGGCAAGACAATTCTTAAAATCCTTTATTCATAATAATAGGAAAGATAACCAAGGAAAATTTGATGCTAGAAGTGATGAAGGAATTTTCTGGCAACTACAGGATGTAAATAAAACAAACAAAGGAAAGAAGTGTCATTAGTCAGTCTGAATATACTAAAAAATTAATCGGCAAGTATGGATTTCAAAACTCAAAACCTATGGCGAATCCAATGTGTCCCTCCTCCGCCTTGGACAAAGATGAAAATGGTAAGAATTTGATCAGAAGAAATATAAAAGTATAATTGGCTCTCTACTATATTTAATAGTGAGTAGACTTGACATCATGCTTAGTGTATGTCAGTGTGCATGCTTTCAAGATAATCCCAAGGAATCACACTTTGCTACTATTAAAAGGATATTTAGGTATCTTATGAGGACACAAGACTATGGTTTGTGGTATCCTGAAACCAATAATTTCAATCTAGTTAGATATGCAGATGCAAACTTTATTAGAGGATAAATTGGATAGAAAAAGCACCAGTGGGTGTTGCTAATTTTTTAGGAATTCATTAATGTCTTTCTACAGCAAGAAGCAAAGTTTTATGGCATTCTCCACTACGAAAATTGAATACATAGCTATTGGAAGTTGCTGCACTCAATTACTATAAATGAAATATCAAATGGAAGATTATTCAATTAGCTTCAGCTGTATCCCCATATTCTATGACAACACTAGTGCCATTTGTCTCACAAAAAATCCTGTACATCACTCTCAGACTAAGCACATCGAAGTGAAACATCATTTCATCCAAGATTATGCACAATAAGGAAATATGAAGGTAGTGTATACTCAAATCAAGAATCAACTTGCAGATATATTCACAAAACTTTTACTTTAGAATAGGTTTGTATACTTAAGAAATAAACTTGGAATGATTGATTATAAATAATGTTTATTGTGTGTTGTTTGAAGTGGAGCACCATTAATCCTCCACTTCCTTGCTAAGTTGAATATGCCTCCTCTACCTCACTCATTTCATAAATTTTGTGATATATCTTGATCGAATCATTATTTGTGCTTATAAATGCTTTATTGATTTTATTTTGAAATAATTATCATATTTTTTGCGAATCATCCCTATGTTGACATGTGTTTTCTGGATATAGGTTTTCATTTAATGATAAACCCCATTTTCTCTTTTCTGGATATTCTTGGGCCCATTAAAGTGTAGTCCTCATTTTTTGATGTGTATGATTTGGTTGTTAAGCAAAAGGATATGGTCGCTGGTAGGAAAACAAATGCCTAAGCCCTTGCATTCCAGTATTGGGTTGCTACTCACATCATTGGAACTACCATATTTCTAAGAATTCGATCATGGGATATAGTCACTCCTAGTGATATATTTTAGGTTAATAATCTGATCATTATGCAGACTATGGATGTATACTAATGGATGATCAAATTTATGGAAGAAGCTGCAAGAAATCCTAATCAAACATTTAGTCTTCCATATGGCATGCTTCTAACCAGAATCTTTAGAGGGCAAGGTGTTAATTTTGAAGGATATCAATCTCGAGTGATCACAAGAATGTATGATGACATTTCTTTGTGTTAGATGAAGTACACATCCATAGGTAATGAGTGGATCAAGAATTGTGACCTAGAAGAGTTTCAAAAGGATTCAGAATTCTTTCAGATCAAGTATAATCGATCCTTCAATTTACACCAAGTTCTTGTTAGCGTTGACCAAGCAACCTCCTTCTTTAAGACTAAAAGAAAGGCTACAGAATAATTGTCTTCCACTCTTGATGATGTTTTAACATTTAAGCTTAAAGAAGTTACTAGAACCTTCAATCTACTAGAGAGTTCAATTGATCCACCATGTCTTATCACTTCACCTTCGCCTTCTCCACTAAACATTGATCCTTCACTTCTCATCACTTCACCCTTGCCTTTTCTACTAAATATTGATCCTCCCCTTTAGTCTCATCCACCATGCTCTACACTCACCCACAACACTTTGATCCTCCTACCTTTCCTCCCTAAACTAGTCCTCCACCTACCCTTGACCGCCCTAATCCTTCATTCCTTTACCTCTAAGCCCTTCTAATCCTCCATTATCTTCTAGCACTCTTGTTTCTCCCACCTCTCTGTATCTCCTTACTCCTCTACCACCCACATCCATAAGTCTTGATCCTCTACCTTCTCCTCATTCTTACAAATGACAAAAGATTCTAACCACCATTTCCCTTTCACCACTGATGATGACCTACCACCTCCTACCTTCATCCCTTTATCCCACAAGGAAGAAATTTCAAACTTTCTCAGTCTATCTCTTTCTCCTTCGCTTTCCCTGCCTACTCCTACCTCACTTTATCCCACTCCTCCTCCACTTCCACCTACAAAACCACCTCAGACTCTACTTCATTCACTTCTACCACCTTTTCCTTCTCATACCACCACCTCACCCAGCCTACTTTTAATGAGATCTTTCAGCAACCTCACACATTGAATGACAATGTTTCATCTCTTCGTTCTGAGTTAAGTCATTGGTCATAAATGTTAGTGCAATTCGTCATCTTCTAAGCATTGATGGGTTATGTGACAGCAACTAGAATTTGTTACCATTAAACTCCATGACACCAAGCAAGCTTTTCAAAATGATCAAATCAAACTCTTATAGTGTCTTTAGGACCTTGATTCTACTATCCTTGCCCTCACTCAAGCCATAGGTGATGCCTTCCACAATCTCAGTTTGTGTCTTTTTCATGATTGTCACTGAGAATACTTTATCATGCTTGACTACTGCCAGTGATGGTTTCATTCTTTTCTAGATCTTGTGCATACCATCACTTTTGTTCTGCTTATGACTTTGATTTTTTTTCCTTTTTGTTGTGCCAAAAAAGGAGAGACATTAGAATACTCATGATTGAATTTTGAATGATTATTGGATTTGAATGATTAATGGTGTTAAGATTGAATATCACATATTAATGCTATTATGACTAATTATTGACATGAATGATTGATATTGCTTGACACCAAATAATTTGTGCTTATCATTTGCTTGATTAAAGCTATTATGATTAATTATTGACATGAATGATTGATATAGGTTGACACTAAATAATGTGTGATTATCATTTGCTGAACTTTGAAAATAGATTATTTGCTGACATATGAGCATTAATGTTACATTAGCTAAAACTAGGGCTTATTGTTAGAGGGAGCATAATAGTTTCAGGGTGAGCATAACTTCAATATAACATGAACTTTTACATAAATCAATTTGAATTTTCTTTTAAAGGGTTTCATCATCATCAAAAGGGGGTATTGTTGGACCAAGGTTGCTAGCCCAAAAACTTTGATGATAACAAAACTTAAATCAAATTTATGTGAAACCCCATATTTTTAATTGGCCTAACAAGCTAAGTGTTAGCTGCATTGGGGTTTGATTATTATTAAAATCCATGTTAAGATTATGTGCTAAATGACAAATTGATTAATAAGTAAAAGACAAAAGAGTTATAGTCTTTATGTGAAATAAGTATAAGAAAAAAAGCTTTAGCTATGACTATCTCTAATTCTTGCATTGTCACATCCCACAACTAAAGGTGTGACCAACTCGAAGATAGCCAAACTTTCTTTTGTAAGTCAGCACTAAGCAAAATTCTACCCATCACTAAAGAATATCCCTAGGATTTAACACCAAAGATCATAACCAAATACAACAATTACAAAATCATATAAGCATTATGTAAGTATATATCTAAAGACACTTTAGAAATTTCGATAGAGTCTCCCCTGTAAATTGGACCTTCTGAAATTTCTATAAATTAATCGACTAGTTCCAAAATATCATAAGTAAATTCTGCTATCAATCCAGACCAAATTACATTAGTTTCAAGGGATGGGGGAAATTCCTATCTGACTCAGTGGAGCTCTAGACCATAGTCTACAATATAAAATGGATTCCAAAACAATAACAAAAGATGCCCACACGAACAAATGTAGGCTCAACAAAAATGTGGGAAGTGCCAATGCTAAGCTGCTAAGAGGGAATCCGGCTCCAACTTACTATCTGAGACAAATAGAAAATGAAAGAAGTGAGACGAAGCTCAATGAGTAAACAAGGCTAACTATATAGTGTAAAAACAATAAGATCTTATTCAAACATTAATTTACAAGGAAAACTATAAAAGTAACAATATATATATCCATATACATATGTAAGAAATTTCTAGGTAAATCAAGTCTCACTACAGTAGGAAACATCTAATCAATACCAAATTTAGCTAGATGCAGAGCACACAGTCTACGAGGGTAAGTAACATAGATGCTAAGCAACTTAGCAACTTGCTCACAAAAATGAAATCAGATCCATGCATGGTGGCCAACCACACGAGGCTAGCAACACCCCTGCTAGCTGGGGTACTCATCATAGTGCACCATGGCTAATCTCTATTGCGGTTAGCTGCAAGATTCTGAAATATTTTGAAATAGATAGTTCCCACCAGAAATAATCTCAGAAATACATACCCAGAGTGAATCAAATTCTGACTCATATGTACTTATAGTCCCAACATCTGACAGAGTAGATCAATAATTATTCCCTTAGTCCAAAAATACTCAACAAGCATTCAAATGTGTAAATAATCCAAAATCATATTTAAAAAAGTAAATTTATTAACATGATTAATTAGAAATGTATTTAATAAAGTAAATACAATAATTGAGGAGTATGTAACCACAATTTTTGAAATAAAAGGTATAATTGGCATTATTTACTCACCCCTTAAGATGAAATCAAAACAAATTTCTTATCGTTTTTTTGATAAATTCTTAGCATTCCTATTTCTCCTCGAAAGTCCTACAACACCAGTTCATAGAGTCTTTATATTGGAATACCGCCCGTTTGTTTCATAATAATGATAAAAAGAAGAAGTTCCTCTTAAGTCATAGCGACTAGTCAAACCCCTTTATGTATGCTTCTCATGACATTTCTAGTACCAAATATACAATATACTTTCCTAATGATTCATCTTAATTAATTCTCCTTAACAAAATTTCCAAAATTCTTATATTCAAAATTTTTGAGTCTCTAATTTCTTGAATTCTGTTGTTCAATAATAGCTCAAATGAATATGGGATCATAATACCAAAAACCCATTTTCTTCATTCATCATTTTTTTTCTAGCTATGTTTCGTATATATGTGTACATACACCAAATTACACGGCTACTCAATCCCCTCCACTTTTAGCTACAATAACATATACCCACACATACAGAGTCCATGGCAACAAACACCACAGATGGGAAGTATCAAATGGGAAGAATTAACACCACAAGAGAGAAGAACACCTATATAATGCAAGCTTGAATTTTTGGGCTCAAAATAAACGTAGCCCTCTCACTCCCTTGGCTCCCCAAGGCCATACTTACAAGCAACTCCATACACCATTCCTTTTGCACCAAAATAGCTGAGAGTTAGGGAAAATGGAAAGGCATGAAAGGTGGCTTTTTGTGAGCAATATTAAAGGACCCAATAAGACATTAAGTATGAAAGCTTGAAGGAGGAGATAAACGTGTCTTACCAGCCACCCCAACACTGAAAATTCTACCTAAAACAGAGGCTATTTAGCATAAAAATATGATGCCTAAAAATAGCTCAATGTAGCACGAGTTGTATCTAGGAGTGGCGTGCAGAGATTGAAGCAAGAAGAGGCAAGTTGTAGTGAAAAATGGATGATGGGTTGGAGCTGTTTTTGTTCGTCTACTGCCTTTGCTTTCTGATTGAAAAGATGGCATTAGGTGGAAGAAAATGTGTTGCAGAAGATGGAGATAGGAAATGACCAAAAAACCCAAACTTTAATTAAGCAAATGGGGGTATATTTGGTATAGCAGAAAAGTGACAGCAAAAGGAGAGAAAAAGAAAGAAATTCTTTTTTTTAATTTGTCTATTATTGGCTTTAAACCCGTACCTGTGCCTCAGGTTATTACATGCACAAAAACAAAGTGTTACTTTAACCCTTGTTTCGAGCTCCTTGATTAGCATTAATTTTGAGTTAACTAGATGAGCTGCATGTAAGAGCAAAACCTTTGAAGGCTAACAAGTTTTGAACATTAGAGATAAATCAAGGTTGCTCTAGTGAAGATGAACATTGAAGATCAAACTTATCTCTAACGACTAGTTGTCACACCTGAAAATGCGGGAGCGTGGTGCATTAAAAAAGAAAAATTCGATTTCAATTAATGAAAATCGAAATTAAAATAAAAGTAGTAGAGTTGCCACCAAAATTTTAATTTTTGAAAAGGCAAAACTTTGAAAAAACTTTTTTAGTTTGAAAAATAGTTTACGAACCAGAAAATGGATTCATAAGTTGATTATGAGTAAGGAAGGTGTTAGGCACCCCATTACACCCGTTCCTAAGAACAGTTACCCTAAATCAATTGTGCAAAATTACCATAGCCTTTAATTTATTTTAATTTTCCTTAACAAATCACATGCAAAATAAGAAGTAAAGAAATTAAATAAAATAAAATTAAAAGTAAAAAAAGAAATAAAATTAAGAATAAGAGGAAAAACTAAAAGAAAATATTTATTTACAATGATAGACTTGACTTAGAATGAGAGCCTAGAGCTTACGTATCCTTTGAGAGGGATCAAAGTCCACGTAGTTCGAACCTATGAATTGTTTTTGTTGTTTTTTGTTGTTTTTGTTTTTGTTGTTGTTTTTTGTTGTTTTTCTTTTCTTCTTCTTTTTTTAATTTTTTCATTTTAATTTTGTTGTTTTTGTGTTGTTTTTTCCTTCTTTTTTGGTGAAAAGAAATAGAAAATAAAAATTACTTTCTCCTTTAACAAATAAAATGAGTTTAGAATTGGTTGATATATTGTGGTTTGCTAAAAGTAAAATTCATTTTATTTTTCTTGCATTTTCACTTTTTTTTCATCATTTTTGTTTTTCATTTTTTCTCTTTTCCTTCTTTTTGTTTCACTTTGTTTGTTTTGTTTTTTTTTTTTTTGGCTTGTTTTATTGTTATATTTTTGTTGAAAAGGGAAAGAAGGTGAAGATCATTTAGACTCTTGTAATTAAAATGATTTTAAAGTTGGTTTGTGTGTTTTAATTTGCAAAACCTGAATTACTCTCACTTCGTAACCCTTTCTTCCATTTTTAATCTTTTTTATTTTTTATATTATATATATATTTTATATATTTTTAATTAATTTTCTTTTGGTTTTGGTAAACTTTTGAAGAAAAGAAAAGCTGAATTTTAATTTTGAAAATTTTTATTATTTGTAGAGAAAGACTTCTTCTTCTTGTTTTTTTGTTTTTTAAAAAGATTTATGACTTAATTCATAAATAAAATATTTAGAACTTATTTACTCCCACTTCTTTTGGTTTTTTTTTAGGTTCTTTCTTCTTTTTTTTTTCTTTTCTCTTTTTTCCCTTTTAAGGGGCAAAGTGTATCTGACTTTCCCAAGACTAAATGCTTTTAATTAATTTTTAAACTCTTCCTTTCTCTTTTAAGAAATGCACTCTACTTTCTAAGAACTCTTTGTTTTGTTTCAAAACTTTTATTTTGAAAATTCTCTCCTTTTCCTATCTTTCGAATGTATTTCTTTAAAATTGAAATTAGTTTGATGTGGGCCATTGGACCCTTAAACTTATCAAAATATTTTACAACCCAATCACGTGGCTGAAGAGACTTATTGTCGCACACAGCCCGGATGACCCTTATATGCCTGAGGAGATAAAATATCCCACACAGCGACTCTAAAGAAAAGGTAAAAATAAAATAAAACTGAAACAAAAGTATCTACAAATTTATAGCATTTTTCTTTTCATGTGTGCTTGTGTCCAACCTGCTGAATATCATGTTTCAAAACATCTCAAGTTTACTAAAAAAAAGGGTCAAACCAATTAACTCCACTATGCTATCCAGTAGGTTTCATATGCTGCAGTGAAGCCATCTCTTTTTCCTTTCTCATTGATCTTTGCTCAACTTTGGTAAGCCTCCTCAACTCTTCACCATCCTCACCTTCACGTGGGATTCATGCAAAAGATACAAAAAGGAAAGGGGGGTTAAATTCTAGATGCCCATTTGCTTTCCAAACGGGATCAAATAAATCAATGCTTCAATGTTCAAACACATACTCATGTAAAAAGGAAGTCGTGAAAATCAGCATGTCCAAAATTCATACGCAATTCAAGGAATGTGTCATTGGCCCAAGACGACAAGAACATGACCAAACTTTTAGAGCAATAACAAACCAAGGCATCCATAACATCAATATCAAACATGGTGCCTTGAGTAGCATTTAAGCACCCCAAGGTGATTGCATAAATCAGAATGTAAATTAGTCCCCTACAGCAGTCAAAATATAATTGTAACCATGATTTACATTTGCTAAGACCATGAGTGACCTTCAAACAAAATTTTATGTTCAATTTCAAACCCAAAATCCATGTAGAGTCATGTTCAAGAGCCTATGTCATAAGACTTAGAATGAAAAGAAAAGACCAGAAACTCAAATTATGATATCTGAAACTGTGTTTCCTTCAGACCTTGGTCCCCAAAATTGGCAAAATATGAATTTAGGTCACCTCATAATCACCTGAGGATAACAAGACCCATTTCCGTGTAGTATTAAATAAATTATACCGACAACCACAGTATAGTAGTCAATGGCTACATGTAAGATTCATGGAAACATGAACATCTAACAAGATTCTCATTTAGCTCACAGCATGCTGAGGTTTAGAAGAACCAAGACACGCATGAAACCTTCCTTTAAAAGCATTATCAATTTACCAACAGTAGCTCAAATACCCAAGCCAAGAATGATAGGGTAACAACAGCAGAAATCCAAAATACATACTAATCAAAACATTAATCTTATTCTCTAACTTACAAAAAGAACAAAACCAAAATGACTCTCAGTAAATCATTTTACCCGATTGGCTAGATCATCCTTCTGTGGAATTGATTACAGTATCTTCCCCTTCTTCCTCTATTGCACCTTTCTGTTTCCTCTCTTCACTCTCGGTTTCCTATTCTCAAAACTCCTCTCTCACTCTCTTGATCTCTCTTGAATTTTTCACTCTCCCTGGACCCGAATCAGAAATCTTTTTTCATCTCCTTTCTCTCAATCTTTTCTTTTTCTTCAACTTGAAATCAACCCAAAACCCCATGCCTCTCTCTGTTCTTCTTTTCCTCAATCTCAGTTTTCTCCTCCCTTCTTTTCTCAGCCTCTAAAAACTCCTTTTGTAACCCTTACTTCGAATCTCTCCTCAGCACCCCCCTTTCTACACTTTTTTGGTACGTCCGTCTTTGCCCCCTCCTATTTTTGATCCTCCTCAATCTTTTGTGAAATCAGCTCTCCATTTTCCCTTTTCGCTCTTAGTCTCTTGAACCTCGCATCCCTTCTTCGTCTTAAAAAAAAAACCCATCTTCCCTTATGCGTCCCTTTTTGCCTTTCTCATTTCCAGAGCTGCATGCCTGCTGCTTTTTCCTCTTTTTTTTTTTTCTTTTCAGTGTTTTGTCCCTTTATCTCCCTGTTCTCCTTACTGGTAATGGCTAAACGCACGAAAAAAGGTATTAGGGTCAAAACGCAGAAGCCTTGCATTTTGACCTCAACCTAAAATTCTTTTTTTTTTCTATTATATTTTGGTTGGGATAGTGGGTTTAAAGAAGATGGGTTGAGTTGTCTTGGTCTTTTTTCTTTTTTTTCTTATTATCCAAGCTGGAGATTTTTCTTCTCTTTTTTCTCTTTTCATTTTTACCTTTTTTTTTTACTTTTTCTTTCTCATTTGATATTTTAATTTTTTTTAATTTTGTTTCCTTTTTTTTTTCTCCTTGAATTAGTTATTTGGATTTTAAGAATTTGGAGAAAATAAGTTTAATATTTTTTTTAGTAACTTTCTTTATTTTTTCATTTTTTCCATACCTTTTAACTAATTTAATTTTGTTGTTATTTTTTAAGCTCACCCAGACAAAATACGGTGTTCACACTAGTCACTAAAAAGTCCATATATATTGAAAACAATGAATAATGAAAGGGATAGTGAAGTGCAGTGAACTTGAGAAAATTACAAGATTCAAAAATTGTTACTTAGTATCTAGTGTATTAGCTTGTAAGAAGTAATTATGTTTTATACTTGAAAGCTTTGTAAAAGAAAAAGAGTTTGTTTGGAAACTCAAAAGAGTTAAGGGTTAGCAGCATAAAACCTTGGTGAAAAATCGCAATAAGTGTAGGTGGTAAGAACCACATTTTTGTAAGTATTTTGTTCATTAGTGGAGAAATCCCTTAAGGGTTTTAACAGGATTGGACATAGGTTAAAGAAGACCAAACTGGGATAAATTTTTGCATGCTTTATTCTCTTTCAACTATTTTACAAGTTTGCTAAGCATACCTCCTTTAGTATAGGTACATACTTGCTCAACTTAATGCATTCATCGCTTCTCTTCTACACACTACATCTAGTAATTGTCAAATTAATCAAATCATTAACATATTTTTTGATTTCAACTATTCTATGCATAGGCCTTCCACTTTTAGATAATTGAAAGAAAGGATTATTGGTCTTCCACTTTTTAGAAAGTATTAAAATTACATTTTTTGCACTACACACCTATTCATCCTCCTTTGGGTGTGTTTATCAATTTCAAATGTATGCAATAACTAAAATATACCTCTTCTAGCAAAAGAGAAAAAGAATTGTGCTTAGAGTTATTAAATAGGCATACTTCTATTCCTTTTATGATTACCCATGTTATTAAATTAGAGTATTAGAGTTTCTATGATTACCAATATTTTTGTTGTTGATCTTTAAGCATTTACAAAATTCTTAATTTGACTAATCTAATTGCATTTTACTTTCTTGCAAAACATGGTAGATAATCCTTTGGTTTTCATTTAGCATGTTTGAATTGTTTAGTAACCATAAGAAATGGAACCTTTGAGTTATTTTGTTATACTATAGATAAAGGGAAAGTAATGTCCAGGCTAATTCTGACTTTAGCCTACTTATGTTTATGAATCAAGTTTGGAAAAGGAAGAAACATATTGACTTTCATGAACTTATGCAAGAACTCATTATACTACTCCATTATACAAGAAAAAGGCTGATGATGCTTTGACAATGCATCTCACATGAGGCATTAAAATTGTATCATAATTAGCAAAACTTATAGTATTAAAAGCATATGATACGAGGAATTGGAATGGTACTTAATGTTATTTTCATGATGCCTACACAAATATTATATCACACTATTCACAAAGCAACTAGTATTAGAAGATCATGCTAATAATCTTTGCTCTCTCTTACATTGTTTGAGCTTTATCTTGTGGCAGCCATTAGTGTCCCTAAAATTTGTCATGGGTATTAGCTAAATTAGAAATTGAAAATACATTTCTTGAAAATTATCTAGTTTTATTGGGTAATGTACATTCAAGATAACTAATGGATTGGATTTGGGGTTATTTGTATTTTTAGAGTAATACCCATTTTATGTGTAGTTTTGGGTGCCTCTAATAAAACATGGTAGCAAACTTGCAAATTTTAAGAAGTTTGGATAGATGTTGCTCCTCTAAAGTAAGACTTGGAGATGGAAGACTAGGGGATGTTGAAGAGAAAGGTATTTTAGCTGTCTAAGCTCTCTTAGATACAATGTTAATAGATGTCTTGTTGCTTGAGATTAGTTAGAATATATTAAGTGTTGGGCAGTTACTTGACAAAAATTTCACTTTGATATTTAAGTATAGGATTTCTAAAATTTTGGATTCTACTATTATTAGGCTTTTTTTTTCAGTTAAAATGAACAATGGATGTTTTTCTCTTAAATTGAAGAATGATGTGATTAAAACCTATACTAGTGTGAAAGATAAAATTGAACCATGGCATATTGGACTAAACTCCTTTCAAAATCTAGCTTTATTAGAGTTAAAGTTAATGTAGCTAATGGTGAAAATTGGGATTTGGAAAGAGAAGATTGATGCTTCCTGCAACCAAGAAATTATTGATCTAGCCTTATCTTTGGAAGAATATGATTCTAGTAAAGTTTTTGCCATGAAGAGAATCAGCCACCTAATGACTAGCTGCTCTAGAGTTGAAGATAATTATTGGAGTTAACTCTAAATGCAACCAAGTCAACATTCCAAATGAGGTACACAACCTAGTCAATTTCAAATGAGGTGCAAGAGAGTCAACTCCAAACCAAGTGTTGGTGACTCCAAATGAAAATAAAGTTAACTTTAAATGTTACAAAGTTAAATCAAAATGCAATTTTTTAAAAGTCAAATTAGCCTTACTATAGTAGATGAACAACTAGATTTTGACAATTACACAAAGTAGTGTCCCATGCTTGTGCAAAGGAAGCATGTTGTGTTCAGTTGACTTCTGTTACTTTAAGCAATTTTATAGTACATGCTTTTTTGGTTTAGCACCATGCTTTTGTAAAGCTAACATGATAGAGCTATTTGGTTGTATTTAGAAAAGTTATTAATCAATTAATGTTGCTTGTTTAGATTGTAAAACATTTTACTTATATATATGACATGAAATAGAACCAAGAGTGAGTTTTGCCCCTTTATTTTCTTTGTTTTCTTTTAGTTTCTAAGTTTCTTTCTTTGACATTTTCAAACTTTATTATCATAATAGAGCAAATAGCACATTTCAATGTCTGTTGCCACTTGAATTATTTATCGCTACCCAACTAAAAAAAGAAGGGAGACTACTATTCTTATACTAAATAGAGATAAAAGATGCTGAAGAAAATAAAATGTTTACTTGAAAAGTTAGATAACTTGGACACTAAAGGAGATGGTGATTAAGAAATAGTAGGGTGATTATTTCACTTAAGTCCTTTCATTCATTTTAAGCACAGATTTTAAAAGAAGGAGTTGGAAAAGAAATTCCAGAATTTTCTTGGTGTTGCCAAAAAGGTTCATGCTCATGATTTTCATTTCCATAACATCTTGGTTTGATGATTACCCCAAATCCTACTTCAATTTATTGCCTTGAGGAACTGGTTCTTACTTGGACTAATACGGTTCTGGAAATGATATTTGTAAACACCATCTTGGACTATGTATCAAAATGCATCATAAGAATTTCCCCAAAAGAGAATAAAAATATTACAAAAATAGCATTAGCCTTTATTACACATGCAACTACATATTCAATAGCTGTGATCAACAAAACACATGGACGAAGTAAACTATTTTGGTTTTACTACAATTACTTATGGCATTCAAAGGACAAATTCACTGCTTCAAACTTACTGCAATTATTAGACATTTATTTCTTGGTTTCCATTTTGTTCATATTGTTCTAGTGATTTGACAACAAAATAAATGTCTCTTATCATAACCTAAAATTGAAAATATGATAATACAAAGATAGCTATTGTCATTAACATTAGTATTTCAAAGTTTACATTATAAAACCACCAATCCTAGCAAGCTACACATATGCACACTTTCATGAAGAGAATAGAACATGAAAACCTAATACAATAACTAAAATATACTTCTCCCCACAAAAGAGAAAAAGAATTGTGCTCATAGTTATCAAATGGGAACTAAATGGGTATACTTTTGTTCCTTTTATGATTATCGATCTCATTAAACAAGACTATCAGAGTAATTTTGATAACCAATATTTTAGTGGTTGATTCTTAAGCATTTGAGAAATCTTGAATTTGACAAATATAATTGCATTTTACACTTAGTTGCAAAATGTGCTAGTCCTTTGGCTTTCAATCAATAATCAATATGTCTGAATAGTTCAGTAACCATTAAAAATGGAGCCTTTTGACTATTTCATTATGATTCAGATAAAGGGAAAGCAATGCTAAAGCTAATTTTGACTTTAGCCTGTTGATATTTATAAGTGAAGTTTGGAAAAGTAAGAAACAGAGTGGCTTTCATGAAAAGAACCATAAACTAATGCAAGAATTCCTTGTATTGCTCTAAGATACAAGAAATAGGCTAATGATACTCTCACCAATGCAGATGACATGAGGCACTAAAATTGTGGCACAATTAGTAAAATTTCTAGTATTAGAAGCATATAATACAAAGAATTGGAATTAATACCTGCTGTTATTTTCATAATGGCTCCCCCAATACTGTATCACCATTCACAAAGCATCTAGCATTAGAAGATTACGCTAATACTCTTCCCTTTCTCTCTATGTTTCTTATCTTCCTACGTTAATGTATTAGTTAACTTCATCATCTTTGGTTGCGAGTTTTACCTTACCTTGTTGGAGCTTCATTTCATGGTAACCAGTAGGGCCGATGGGTATTTGCTAAATGTATACTATGATGAGTATTTAACGGGTAATGATCGTTCAAGGTAACTAAAGAGGACTGGATTTAGGCTTATTAGTATTTTTTGAGTAATACCCATTGTGTGTGCAGTTTTGGGTGCGTCTGATAAAACCATGTGACTGTTTTATAATTTACCAAAAACTTGTAGGAATTGTCATCCTTGTTTGGGTCAAATTTTACCTTTAGAAGCTCTAAAGTGATCAAATTCTGCTGTATGTAAGTCTTCCTCTCCTATTGTTCTGATGAGGAGCTAGAAATCTGTGTACCTCATTGTGGGTTGTCTCCCTGCTCTCTGATGTGCTTTTTTCTAAACTCCTCGAGAGAGTACTAGAGGATTTGATTGGTGGAATGGTGAAGCTTACATGGCTAAAGGAGTTCTTTTTTGAGTGTCCTAAAGATGCATCACTGGAAGAGATTAAGCATTGTACTCATGCCTACCAATTATACCATTCAAGCAATGCAATATTTTCCATAACAACTGGGAACAAAGCCCCTGATATGTACCTATCTTTGTTTGACAAAGCTGCAAAGCTTACAGGGGGTGCTGTGGCATTGGCATTTTTATATAGAGCTCTTGGCAATGCCTCTATGAAATCTCAAAGTACCATTAGTGGCTGTTTAACTTTAGAACAGGTCACAGACATTTTCCTTTTATTATTAGTGGCTGTTTTTGCTAATGGTTTTTTGTTCAGCAGTGACTAAGTAATGTTCTTCCGGGTGTTGGAGTTATCCTAACCTCAATGTTTGTCATCCAAAGTTTAATAAAATACCAAAGATTAATTGCTTTCCTTTTGTACTCAAATGGAAAGGGAAAAGTACATGGTTCAAGAGCTAAATATAATGTAATGTCGTTTACAAAGGTTTTGGATTCTCTTGGTCCTAGCAATGTGAATCTTAGTAATGTGGCCTAATATATGAAACTTGAAAAATATACTAAATTTGCTTTAGCGTTTAATACCCACTTTCAGTGGCTTCCTTATAAGGATATTGTAAAGAACCCACGTCTAACGTGCATGAATATGTATGTATATAGGGTGAAGTTTGACTTTTCAATGAATGTTGTGAAGCTGCCACGTACCAGTCTTTATTCTTCTGAAATTTACTGATATATCCCTCCTTCTATTCACTTTACGCTTGGATTTTAGGTCATTTATCACCCAAACTTCTACAGCACACATCCTTTCCATCAGAGAAAATCGCAGAAGTAGACCAGAGGCTTTGTATCTCCATCTCTATTCACTGGACGTTACTCCTTCTGCTTCTTCGTGTTGTGTGAGTTATCCTCTGCTGCTTATCCAGTTAAATTGCTTTATTTTAGTCACATAAAATCTTCATGCTGGACGAAGGGTGGTGCTGATCAAAAATTGCATTTCTTCTCCTCTGTTCAGCACCATTTTTGCTGTCTCTATTTCAAGTTTCTGCTGTTGTTGGTTGCTCCTTGGATTTGCTAAGTTTTTGCTGCTGGTTGCTGGTGAAATCATGCCAGAAAATTACTCTTCCTAGGTCTGAAATTTCTGCCATATGAATTGTTTCTGCTGGGCTTATCTCCTCTCCCCTGTTCACGTTACTTTGCTTTTTCTGGTTCGCCCTTCTTGCAGCTAGTTTCCTCTTTGTTTTAAGGCTGAGCTCCGTGGCTGTTTGTGGCTGGAGATTAACGCTATATAGAGTTCTCTAGGCCTAGAATTTCTGATGTATGTACTCCTTCTTTTAGTTTCATTTGAAAGGCGTCTCCCTCCCCTATGATTTTCAAGTTCTGAATATGGTTCTGGTGTGTAGTCAGCCAGCTAAGTGCTGAGCAGAAGATAAAAAGTGGTGTAGGAAGGTGATTTTGGTTGGAATAATTTTGACCTCCTTCATGCTAAATTGTATCTCCACTTTCCTATACTCTGATTCCTCCTATTTCCTGCATCTACTTCCTAATTTAAGACTGAATTCTAGTGTGCTTCTTCTTACTCGCTAAATTCTGTTTATGCAGAACAAGCTTCCCTTTAACATGTTTTGCTGCAGATTGGAGATGGTATGTGTTTCCTCTATTTCTAGGTTTTAAGTCTAGCTTCTAAGTGGAATTAGGGAGAAATGGCACCATATATGTATATTATATATATTGTATGAGTATGGAGGGCGTGAAATTTAGTAAAGGAATAATTTTTAAAAAATAAGATAAATTCTGTATGAGATAAATTGGAGTGATTTACCTTCTAAAATTTGGTGAACGGATAATGTAGGGTATTCAGGAGATTGAGTCATAGCTGAGGATTGGGCAGGAAATTTCTGTAATATCCTGGAAGGTGAGTAAGTAATGCGGACCATAAGTAACGAGTAATTTTTATTTGGTTACTAAGTTTTTTTACAGTGTTCTAAAATTTGGTGATCTATTTATGGAGATACATATTTAAATGTTTTGTCATATGCATGTTTACCAAAAAAAAAATCGATTCGAATATGAAATTTTACAAATTGACAGATGTTTGAGTTATTTGGAAATTTTACTATGAAACTGATCTGGGAGGTACTCTGTCTGAAATGTTAATTGGAGAAAATGTATTATTTTATGAAGTTATCTGCTCAGAACCTTGTAGCTAACAGCAGTGGATGTTAGCCCTAGTGCACCATGATCTGTACGTCAGCTAGTAGGGGTGGTGCTAGCCCCGTGTGTAGGCCACCACACGCGGAGTCATGTATTTTCACAAGCTGAAATGCTTTGTGTAAGACTCGACGTGCAGGAATCTGTATGGGAATGGAGTGAAGTTGACTTTTCAAAGAACATTGTGCAGCTGCCACATACTGGTCTTCATCCTTTTACAAATTATTGATATATCCTTCCTTTTACTCTCTTTCAGCTTGGTTTTTCGGTCATTTATCATCTAAACTTCTGTAGCACATATCCTTTCCAGCAGTGAAAATCGCAGAAGCAGACAGAGGCTCTGTATCTTCATCCCTGTTCACTGGACGTTGCCCCTTCTGCTTCTTCGAGCTGTGAGTTATTCTCTGCTGCATGTCCAGTTAAGTTGTTTCATTCCAGTCGCATAAAACGTTCATGCTGGACGAGGCTGGTGCTGATCAAAAACTGCAATTTATTTCTCCTCTGTTCAGCGCTACTTTGCTTCCCTGTTCGAGTTGCTACTACTGGTGCTTGCTCCTTGAATTTGCTAAGTTTTTGCTGCTGGTTGCTGGCGAAATCATGCCAGAAAATTAATCTCCCAGGTCTGAAATTTCTGCCATATGAATTGTTTTGGCTGGGCTCATCTTCTCCCCTCTGTTCATCTTTCATCTTTCTGCTGGTTCGCCCTTCTTACAGCTCACTTCCTCTTCATTTTAAGGCTGAGTCACGTGGCTGGTGGTGGCTGGAGATTAACGCTATATAGGGTTCTCTAGGCTGGGAGTTACTGCTGTAAGTATTGTTTCTTCTTGGTCCATTTGAAGGGTGTTCCCTCCCCTGTTTTGTACGATTTCTGCGTGTGTTTTGTGTGTGGTTAACCAGCTAAGTGTGCACAGAAGACAAAAAAAATGGTGTAGGAAGATGATTTTGATTGGAGTAATCTCAACTTCCTTCATGCTAAATTATACGCCCATTTTCTTATACGCTGATTCCTCCCAATTTCTGCATATATTTCCTAATTTAAGACCAAATTCCAGTGTGCTTTTTCTTACTTGTCAAAGTCTATTTATGCAGAACAAGCTTCCCTTTAACGTGTAGCTGCAGATTGAAGAGGGTATGTGTTTCCTTTATTTCTGGGTTTTGAGTCTAACTCCTAAGTAGAATTAGAGAGAAAATGGCACAATATATGTATATTATATATATTGTATGAGTATGGAGGGCGTGAAATTTAGTTGAGGAATAATTTTTAAAAATAAGATAAATTCTGTATGAGATAAATTGGAGTGATTCACCTTCTAAAACCTAGTGAACGGATATTGTAGGGTATTCAGGAGATTGAGTCATAGCTGAGGACTGGGCAGGGAATTTCTATAATATCTTAGAAGGTGAGTAAGAAATGCGGACTGTGAGTATCGAGAAATTATTATTTTGTTACTAAGTTTCCTTGCAGTGTTCAAAAATTTGGTGAATTATTTATGGAGATACATATTTAAATGTTTTGTCATATGCATGTTTACTAAAAATCGGTTTGAATGTGAAATTTTGCAAATTGCCAGATGTTTGAGTTATTTGGAAATTTTACTATGAAACTGATTTGGAAGGTACTCTGTCTGAAATGCTAATTGGAGGAAATGTATTGTTTTATGAAGTTATCTACTCAGAACCCTGTAGCTAACAACAGTAGATGTTAGCCCTGGTGCACCATGATCTGTACCTCAGCTAGCAGGGGTGGTGTTAGCCCCGTGTACAGGCCACCACATGCGGAGTCATTTTATTTTCGCAAGCCGAAAGCTTTGTGTCTGTAGTGATTTTCCCCGCGAGCTGTGTGCTCTGCGTCTATTCCAGTTGGTTCTGCTTAGATGCTTTCAGTGCATTTTGAGAAAGAATTTGCATAAAGCATGTTTCATACGGTATCTCTATATATATATACACATATTTGACCCTATGTTTATTTTAAAGAGGTTGGCATTGCTTATTCATTGAGTATCAAACTCATTTTTTTCAAAAATATTTTTTTTTCAGAGAGTAATACGGACCCTAACCTACCTTCAGCAGCCTACTAGTGGTCGATCTCTTGATTACTTCTATTGGCAAGCTTGTAGTAGCTCATGTGGGTGTATTTTGTTTGTATGTGTGTAACCTATTTTGTCCTGAACCTTATAAAGTTGGCTCCACTGAATCATAGATAGGGCATCCCCACTCCCCGAAAATTTCTTTTGGTCTGAGTGGATATAGGTTATCCCTTTTGGATGTATTGTGTTGGCTGGCAATTTGTAGAAATATCGGGAGGTCTAATTTATAGAGGAGACTCTGTCGAAATTTCTACAAATGTCCTTTAAAAGAAAAGCTTATATGTTTTATATGATTCAAAAATGATGCCCATAATTATTCTCTTTATTTTTCTGCTTCTGCATCAACGTACTTAAATTTGTAGGGTGTGACACTTTGTGTCTGTAGTGATTTTTCCCCGCGAGCTGTGTGCTCTGCATCTGTTTTAATTGGTTCTGCTTAGATGCTTTCAGTGCATTTTAAGAAAGAATTTGCATAAAACATGTTTCATGCTATATATATATATATATCTATATATTTTTGGCCTTATCCCTTTCTTAAAAAGGGTTGGCATTGCTTATTCATTGAGTATCAAACTCACTTATTTATTTATTTATTTCAGATAACAGTGCAGACCCTAGTCTACCCTCAGCAACCTACTAGTTGTTGATCTTCGTCTATTTCTTTTGCTAAGTCTACAGTTGTTCATGTGGGTGCAGTTTGTTAATATGTGTGTGTAATCCATTTTGTTTTAAATAGTATGAAGTTGGCTCCACTGAATCATAGATAGGGTATTCCCCTTCCCTAGAAGTTTATTTTAGTCTGTATGAATATGGGTTGTTCCTTGTGGATGTACTGTGTTGGCTGACAGATTGTAGAGATATTGAGAGGTCTAATTTATAGAGGAGACTCTGCCGAAATTTCTACAAATATCATCTAAAAGAAAAAATTATATGTTTATATGATTCGAAAAATGATACCCATAATTACTCTCTTTATTTTTCCTCTTCTGTGCCAACGTACTTAAATTTGTGGGGTGTGAGAGTTTGGTATCAGAGCCTAGGTCTTTCTGTGGTCTTGTGGAGCAAGAGTTTTCGGTGAAATCTCAATTATGGTTATGAACCCGGGCATAACTATACTTGAGGTGTCACTGAAAACCTTATAGGGTGTCCTGAGTTATTCTTTCAAGTATACTGTCTTGTTGAATGTAATTATGGTCTATCCTACTTCCAATCTGGAGAATGATTTGAATGATGGTTATTTTTTTGTAGTGTGGATATGCCTCCCAGAATTCATTCAGTTAATAGATTAGCTACTGTAGATGAGGCTTCTGCAAGTGCATCAGCCCAATAAGCTACCCCACCCATCAGAGGCCGTGGTCGAGGTTGGGGTAGGGGTCGAGGAACTATTCGGCCCCCTAGGCAGGCCTCACCTGCGGATAGTGTAGAGCCTCCCCAGCCTGTGGAGGAAATTGCACCGCCAGTTCAGCCAAGACCGGTAGGGCCTCAGGTGATGAGGGAGGAGAGAGAGTTTCCAGTAACCCTCTCCCAATTTTTAAAATTAAAGCCTCCCACTTATTCCAGGACAAAAAGTTAGGAAGATCCTCAGTAATTTATTGATGGTATTGAGAAGATATGTGGAACTTTGAGTTACCCAAGTGCAAAATCCACTGAGTTTGTTGGGTTTCAATTACAAGATGCGGCTTACATATGGTATCAGACCTTACTGGGGGAAAGGCCGATTGGATCTCCCCCAATGTTATGGGAAGACTTTAAGGGACTCTTTATGGATCGGTTTTTGCCACAGAGTGTCCGGGATGCTAGAGCCAGAGAATTTGAAGGTCTTAAATTAATTTCAGGCATGAGTGTTTCTGATTATGATATCCGGTTCACCCAGTTGTCTCGCTACGCCCCACATTTAGTCCCTACTGAGAGGGACAGGATCAAACGATTTGTGAATGGGTTACCTCGTATGTTGTATAGGGTGATTGCTCTATAGATGAACCTTTTTCCCTCATATTCAGCTGCGGTAGATTGTGTACGTATGATAGAGATGAGAGATAAGGAGGAGGACACTTCTCAGAGAAAGAGGAAGCGTGACAGTGATGGGAGACAGGGAGGTAGTTCATTTGTAGCTGGACTTTCTTATGGTCTCAGACCTCAGAGTCATCAGAGACTTACTCAAGCCTTCATGGGACCTCCAACTTCATTTTCTTCTGGTACTGATAGGCACAGAGCATTGTTCCGAGGGGTTAACACGATGTCTACCCCAGTTGCTACTCCATCTCGTCAATCTAGAGGTCCCTGTTCTATCTGTGGAAAGATACATTCAGGCACTTGCCATAGAGAGACGGGAGCATACTTTCGTTGTGGGCAAGTTGGACATTTGGTAAGAGATTGTCCTCAGCGTTACCCTGATTCTAGTCAGGGATCAATTCGACCCACTAGGCAATTCTCAACAGGGACTCCATCTACCAGTACAGTTACAGGTCAGAGTGGTCGAGGTAGCAGCAGTGGGACAGTAGTAGGCAGAGGCCAAGTGACTGCAGGACGGGGCTAGGCTCGAGTTTTTGCACTAAATAGACAGGACGCACAAGCATCTAATGCTGTGGTAATAGGTACACTTATAGTTTGTTCACATGCTGCTTACTCCTTATTTGATCCTGGCTCTACCCATTCCTATATATCTCCCTACTTTGCAAAGAAGATTGGTAAGGACTCTGAAAAATTAGAGTGCCCGTTATTCGTTGCAACCCCAGTGGGAGAATTTGTAATGGTTGAATGGGTGTATAAGGCGTGTGTGATTACACTGGCCGATTACGAGATGTTAGTTAACTTGATAGTGCTTACGATAGCAGAGTTTAATGTAATACTCGAAATGGATTGATTAGCGTCCTGCTATGCAGTGATGGATTGTCATCTTAAGTTGGTGAGATGTAATTTTCCTGGGAATTCTCCCTTTGTCATTCAAGGTGATCGAAGTGAAGCACCAAACAATTTAATATCTGTGATAGAAGCTCAGAGGCTCTTAAAAAAAGGGTATCCAGGATATTTAACGATGGTTCGAGATATGGAACTACAAGTCCCAGTATTGGAACAGGTTCCAGTAGTAAAAGAATTCTCTGATATTTTTCCCGAGGAATTACCAAGATTACCTCCTGAAAGGAAAATTGAATTTTGCATTGATGTGTTATCAGTTACTCAGCCTATATCTATTCCTCCTTATCGAATAGCACCCCTGGAGTTTCGTGAATTAAAGAATCAATTGCAAGACCTATTGGACAAGGGTTTTATTCGCCCTAGTACGTCCCTTGGGGCGCACCTGTACTTTTTGTTAAGAAGAAGGATGGTTTTCTCCGCTTATGTGTAGATTATAGACAGCTGAATAAAGTGACATTGAAGAATAAGTATCCTTTGCCTGGTATAGATGACTTATTTGACCAATTACAGGGAGCTCAATACTTCTCAAAAATTGACTTAAGGTCGGGTTATCATCAGCTGCAAATCAAAAGGGAAGACATCCCTAAAACTGCTTTTAGAACCCGGTATGGTCATTATGAATTTTTAGTGATGTCATTTGGATTAACTAATGCCCCAGCTGCATTCATGGACTTGATGAATCGAGTGTTCAAGCCATTTCTAGACCGATTTATTATCGTATTCATTGATGATATTTTGGTTTATTCTAAGAGTTATGAAGAGCATGAACAGCATTTGAGAATGACACTACAGGTGTTACGGGAACACTAACTATATGCTAAACTTTCTAAATGCCAGTTTTGGCTAGAAAGAATTGCCTTTTTAGGCCATGTAATCTTAAAAGATGGGGTGCAAGTAGATCCAAGTAAAGTGGAAGCGGTTAAAAACTGGCCGAGGCCTACTACAGTTATAGAGATTCACAGTTTCTTGGGCTTGGTAGGCTATTATCGTCAGTTTGTTAAAGACTTTTCTAAAATAGCTGCACCACTAACAAGATTAACCCAGAAAAATGTAAAATTTCAGTGGTCTGAGCTGTGTGAAGTGGGGTTTCAGAAATTGAAAGATTTTCTAACTTCTGCACCAATTTTGGCATTACCTTCAGGGTCAGGAGGCTATGTTGTGTACTGTGATGCTTCTAAGATTGGCCTGGGATGTGTATTGATACAGCATAATCACGTGATTGCTTATGCCTCTAGACAACTTAAAAGCATGAGCAAAATTACCCAACGCATGATTTAGAAATGGAGGCAGTGGTTTTTGCTCTCAAAATTTGGAGGCATTATTTATATGGTGAGACATGTGAAATCTATACAAATCATAAAAGCCTTAAATATATCTTCCAACAGCGGGATCTGAATCTAAGGCAAAGGCGGTGGATGGAGTTGCTCAAAGATTATGATTGTACTATTTTATACCATCCAGGTAAGGCTAATATAGTAGCAGATGCTCTGAGCAGGAAATCCATAGAGAGCTTGAGCCATATTGCGGAGGCCAGGAGGCCGCTAATCTTAGACCTTCATAAGATTGAGCGTTCAGGAATTCAATTTGAAATTAAAGAGCCAAGAATATTTTTGGCTCATGTGCAGCTTCATTCATCTTTATTTGAAAGGTTGAAAACTGCCCAAAACAAGGATGCACAGATATGTAAATTGGTGGATGACGTCAAAAGTGGAAAGAAAAATGAATTCATTTTAGATTCAAATGGCGTTTTATGGTTTGGTACTCGATTGTGTTGTGCTAAATGTGGAAGAATTGAGGAGAGAACTTATAGAAGAAGCTCATTGTTCCAGGTATACGATCCATCCAGGTTCTACAAAGATGTATCAAGATTTAAAGCAAGTATACTAGTGGGAAGGCATGAAGAGAGATATAGCAAATTTTGCTTCTCATTGTTTGGCATGTCAGCAAGTTAAGGCAGAACACCAGAAACCTGCAGGATTACATCAACGGCTGGAAATACCCAAGTGGAAGTGGGAAAGGATCACTATGGACTTTGTAACGGGTCTACCTCGAACAGTAAAGGGTTATGATTCCATTTGGGTGATTATGGACAGACTCACTAAAACAGCTTATTTTCTCCCTATTAAAACAACATACAATGTGGCAAAATATGCACAGTTTTACATAAATGAGATAGTGAAGCTTCACGGTATACCAATGTCTATAATATCTGATCGAGGGCCCCAATTTACTTCTAAGTTTTGGAGAGCCTTTCAAGAGGCTATGGGTACCTGATTAGATCTTAGCACTGCCTTTCATCCTCAGACTGATGGACAATCTGAGAGAACTATACAAGTAATAGAAGATATGTTAAGGTTGTGTGTTATGGACTTTGGTGGTAGCTGGGATAACTATTTATCGTTGGTGGAATTTGCTTATAATAATAGTTATCAAGCTAGCATACAGATGGCACCTTTCGAGGCATTATATGGGAGACGGTGCAGGTCTCCCATTGGATGGTTTGAAACTGGAGAAGTTAAATCGTTAGGGCCTGAGTTAGTGCAAGATGCCTTAGAAAAGGTGAAAGTAATCAAGGAGAGATTGATAGCAGCTCAGAGCAGGCAGAAAGCATGTGTGGACCGTCAACGCCGTGATTTGGAGTTTATGATTGGAGACTATGTGTTTCTCAGGGTGTCTCCTATGAAAGGTGTGATGAGATTTGGGAAAAAGGGGAAGTTGACCCCGAGATATATAGGGTCGTTTGAGATTCTAGAGCGAGTTGGGGTTGTAGCCTATCAGCTAGCGTTGCCACCTGAGCTATCTAATATTCACCCAGTATTTCATGTTTCAATGCTAAGGAAGTATCTACCTGATCCCTCTCACGTGTTGCGGAATCAAGATGTTTCTTTAAATGAAGGTTTAGCTTATGAAGAAGCTCTAGTGGCAATCTTGGATAGACAAACAAAGAAGTTACGTTCCAAGGAGATTATGTCAGTGAAAGTTCTGTGGCATCACCATACACCAGAGGAGGCTACATGGGAGATGGAAAGCGAAATGCGTGCAAAATACCCCTATTTATTTGAGAACTAAGGTTAGTATATAGATATATAAATTTGGGGATCGATTTTTTTTTAGGGGGAGAGATTGTAAAGAACCCACGTCCGACGTGCATGAATATGTATGTATATAGGGTGAAGTTTGACTTTTCAATGAATGTTGTGAAGCTGCCATGTACCAGTCTTTATTCTTCTAAAATTTACTGATATATCCCTCCTTCTATTCACTTTAAGCTTGGTTTTTAGGTCATTTATCACCCAAACTTCTGTAGCACACATCCTTTCCATCAGAGAAAATCGCAGAAGCAGACCAGAGGCTCTGTATCTCCATCTTTGTTCACTGGACGTTACTCCTTCTGCTTCTTCGTGCTGTGCAAGTTATCCTCTGCTGCCTATCCAGTTAAATTGCTTCATTTTAGTCGCATAAAATCTTCATGCTGGACGAAGGGTGGTGCTGATCAAAAATTGCATTTCTTCTCCTCTGTTCAGCGCCATTTTTGCTGTCTCTATTTCGAGTTTCTGCTGTTGTTGGTTGCTCCTTGGATTTGCTAAGTTTTTGCTGTTGGTTGCTGGTGAAATCATGCCAGAAAATTACTCTTCCCAAGTCTAAAATTTTTGCCATATGAATTGTTTCTGCTGGGCTTATCTCCTCTCCTCTGTTCATGTTACTTTGCTTTTTCTGGTTCGCCCTTCTTGCAGCTAGTTTCCTCTACGTTTTAAGGCTGAGCTCCGTGGCTGTTTGTGGCTGGAGATTAACGCTATATAGAGTTCTCTAGGTCTGGAATTTTTGATGTATGTACTGCTTCTTTTAGTTTCATTTGAAAGGCGTCTCCCTCCCCTATGATTTTCAAGTTCTGAACGTGGTTCTGGTGTGTGGTCAGCTAGCTAAGTGCTGCGCAGAAGATAAAAAGTGGTGTGGGAAGATGATTTTGGTTGGAATAATTTTGACCTCCTTCATGCTAAATTGTATCTCCACTTTCCTATACGCTGATTCCTCCAATTTCCTGCATCTACTGCCTAATTTAAGACCAAATTCCAGTGTGCTTCTTCTTACTCGCTAAATTCTATTTATGCAGAACAAGCTTCCCTTTAATGTGTTTTGCTGCAAATTGGAGATGGTATGCGTTTCCTTTATTTCTGGGTTTTGAGTCTAGCTCCTAAGTGAAATTAGGGAGAAATGGCACCATATATGTATATTATATATATTGTATGAGTATGGAGGGCGTGAAATTTAGTAAAGAAATAATTTTTAAAAAATAAGATAAATTCTGTATGAGATAAATTGGAGTGATTTACCGTCTAAAATCTGGTGAACGGATAATGTAGGGTATTCAAGAGATTGAGTCATAGCTGAGGATTGGGCAGGAAATTTCTGTAATATCCTGGAAGGTGAGTAAGTAATGCGGACCGTGAGTAACGAGTAATTTTTATTTGGTTATTAAGTTTCCTTGCAGTGTTCTAAAATTTGGTGATCTATTTATGGAGATACATATTTAAATGTTTTGTCATATGCATGTTTACCAAAAAAAAATCGATTCGAATATGAAATTTTGCAAATTGACAGATGTTTGAGTTATTTGGAAATTTTACTATGAAACCGATCTGGGAGGTACTCTGTTTGAAATGTTAATTGGAGAAAATGTATTATTTTATGAAGTTATCTGCTCAGAACCTTGTAGCTAACAGCAGTGGATGTTAGCCTTGGTGCACCATGATCTGTACCTCAGCTAGCAAGGGTGGTGCTAGCCCCGTGTGTAGGCCACCACATGCGAAGTCATGTATTTTCACAAGCTGAAATGCTTTGCGTCTATAGTGATTTTTCCCCATGAGTTGTGTGCTCTGTGTCTGTTTTAATTGGTTCTGCTTAGATACTTTCAATGCATTTTAAGAAAGAATTTGCATAAAGCATGTTTCATGCTATATATACATATCTATATATTTTTGGCCCTATCCCTATCTTAAAAAGGGTTGGCATTACTTATTCATTGAGTATCAAACTCACTTTTTTTTTTTTTTCAGATAACAGTGTAGACCCTAGTCTACCCTCAGCAACCTACTAGTTGCTGATCTTCGTCTATTTCTTTTGCCAAGTCTACAGTTGTTCATGTGGGTGCAATTTGTTAATATGTGTGTGTAATCCATTTTGTTTTAAATAGTATGAAGTTAGCTCCACTGAATCATAGATAGAGTATTCCCCCTTCCTAGAAGTTTATTTTGGTCTGTATGAATATGGGTTGTTCTTTGTGGATGTATTGTGTTGGCTGACAGATTGTAGAGATATCGGGAGGTCTAATTTATAGAGGAGACTCTGCCAAAATTTCTACAAATGTCATCTAAAAAAAAAACTTATATGTTTATATGATTCGAAAAATGATACCCATAATTACTCTCTTTATTTTTCCTCTTCTGTGCCAATGTACTTAAATTTGTGGGGTGTGAGAGATATGGACTGGACAGCTATACAAAGCCAAAACATTTAGACTAAAATGATGAAAACCCTTGACTGAGGCATACTTTTTTCATGTTATGGGAATGAGGGAAATTGCAAATATAGTTAGTGTAGTGCCCATAGAAGAATTGGCCTTTTATAATAGTTGATTGGGGAGGTTCATAACACTCTGCATAAATATTTAACCAAGCAATTTTAAGATTTGCCGAAGGAGAAAATGAAAAAGAAAGGATGTCGAAAATGTTGGTAAAAGGATCACATGACTAGAGTAAAAATAGCATAGCATTAGATTACTACAAACCAGTCACTCAGCAGACTTATTCTAACTTTAGCCCACTAATATTATGAATCAAGGTTAGAAAAGGACACAAGATATATACCTAAACACCACAAGGAACATAATCCTGCAGAAGAGGATGAGATTTATTCCAAAATTATGAAGATTTCAGACATTTGAAAACTAATAGGATCCTATTGGCAAGTAATAGCAATTGTAAATCTCCATTTAGCCATTTTGTTGTAGCCATTTTGTGTTCACTACTATATGTACTACAATTGAGCAATTTTATATTTCGCTTGCAGCTTGTGATATGGAATGTCTCAATCAACCAAAACATTGTTTTAAATTTTTTGTTTAAGATAACGAAGAAATGCTATGTAAAGACACTAAATATCTGGAAGTACAAGGCCAATTTAGAAGCTGCTTCATTGGCCTTTTTTTTTTTAATCCTATGAAGACAATCTCTTTTTTATATAGTTTTTGGATTTAAAATTGAACAAAAATTAATGTTACATAACAAAATGAGTGATGGTTCGACATTCTGTTCTTCAAAACGACAAATTATATTAAATCATGACGATCACTTTTCTTCTATAGTTTTTGGATTTAAAATTGAACAAAATTGATGTTATATAATAAAATGAGTAATGGTTGGACATTCTGTTTTTCAAAATCATAAACTATATTAAATCATCCTTTTATAGGATGAACTCATTCTACAGCTCAAAGATACAAGAAATGACTTGATGATGCTCTCGCCAATCTTTATTTTCCTCCATTATTTATCCTTATCAGTCTAACATAGAATCAGCAAGGAGAAAGGAACCAAAGCGCAACACATAATACCAGGATTTTTTTTGCATGAAAAGGAAGCATTTTATTCCAAAACGGAAGAAGAAATAACATCAGCAGTGAGGTGTAGGCAAGAATCAACCCAGGCACACAATTCATCAATAGACTTATATAATCTATGTGCAGCCTCATCATGAGTACAGTTAACCTCGTTTAAGGAATTCTTCAGTACAGCTAATCAAAGCATGAAATGAAGATTCATGAGTAGAGGGTGATAGCAAAACATTATAGACAGCCATGATCCCTCTTTTTGCCAAAGGAATTGGATCCTTACATCATCCTTCTCTGTCACTCTCCCACTATCATAGGCACTATTGCAATTGTAGCCACCTCCCCGTCTTTATGCTTTTATTGGCAGAATTGATAGAATGGTACAAAGTGATTCATGAATTAGAATATATATGTAATTCTTTTCATTTCAGTCTTATTTACGCAGTGGTTTTTTATCTTCTTTATTTATCATCAGGTAAACCGGAGAATATATGTAATGTTTAAAAACTTCATTCGTTGATATGCCACTTAGGACATCTGAATCATGAAATCTAAAAGCTATTTATATAAAAACCCAAAATTAGAGTTAAGCGAAATAAATAATAAAGGGAGGATTTGATAATATCATAGCTCAAGGAGGCAGAGCACTCAGTTCTTATTTGCATTTTTAAGTTTATAAAAGTGTACATCATGTTTACAGTGCTACTATATTTAACAAGACCTATGATTGAATATATTTATATTTTTCATAAAAAATTCTTAATGATTCATATTCACGTAATTTGTATTAAAATGAAAGTAAGTAATTGTAATACCCATTATTTTAAGAATTTAAAATGATAGTAATTCAAAATAATAAATGGACAAATATTAATAATTAAATTAAAACAATGAGTTAGACTTGAGAAAATTCTAGCTAGAAGTAAATAAAATAATTTTGGAACTTAAAAATATTTTAAAAGCATTTAGTTTAATTTAATACTTCTAAAATCTTACTTTAATATTTTTTCCCTCTTAATTTTCCTACTTATCCAATTAAGCTTCCATTTTCTTGATGCATATCACGTGACTTCCATTTTCTTTCATTCCTCCTACGTCAAACGATTTTGTTCCAATCTCATCTAAATGCCAACGTGTGGGACCCTCTCCCTTCTTAATAAGCATAACTCATCCTCATATTAGATTACCCACTAGCATCAGACCTATAGCACTTTTTCCAAGTTACATGAAGTCTCCCATTGCATTTGATGGCTCTATTTTCTTTTCCCATATTTCACCTTTATGTCCCCATTTTTGTTGTTTCCTTCTGTGTTGTTTCCGAAGCTTCACGAAGGCTGTTTTTCTTCGCTTGGTACCTAATGTTTGAGAAGCTGCTCCTCCTCGTCGTGGGTGCTTCTCTTCTCTTGATCACGGGTATTTGGCTCATGCTTATGCATTTGTCTAACTCCTAATTTCCTTGAAATAGCATAGCCTCTTCATTTTGATAGCATGGTAGCTTCCTTATCATCCTCGGTTGCTCTTGGCCATGGGTTGCTTCTGACTCCTGCTTTCTACAACGATGGGTTTTAGGTAAGTTTGTTTAGTATCTTGAGTTAATTGTCATTCGAGTAATGTATGATGAAAAAAAAAAAAGAATTTGGGTAATTTTAAGTGATTTTGAATTCATCTTCCAGTTGTATGGATGAGGGGGTTTAAATTGATTTTTGGTTCTTACCTTTTAAAGGTTAAATTAGGATGCTCAATAAGGCATTATTGCATTAAATTAATAATTACAAATTGTTTTTTTGGGAATAATAATTTTAAGTTTCAAACTAAAATATGATATATATATATATATATATTTAAGGTAGATCGTTGTGTACAATTAGTCAAATATGTTAGTAGTTATAGACTAATGATAACTCAAACCAAAAAAAAAACATAATTGTTATAAGTGATAATATCTCTTGTCCTTAGTTTAAAATATTGTTGCAAATTTTGCCTACTAATTTTTATGCTTAGAAAAGACTAGGAATCATGTTTCAATTTGTTAATATTCGAGAATGGTGACTCAATTGATAAGTAGATAAAGCGGTTCAATGAATTGAAATTGATAATTATAGGATAACTTAAGTCACTTGATACCTTGAAATTCAAGAAAGGATATAATGAGCAGTTAGTTAAATTTTGGTCTGTCTTTTTACAAACTAGATCCTTGGGTATATATGTTACGGATGGAAGTAATTGTAAAATGAGGAAAAAAAATTAAAGAGATAGTTTAGGAGAATTGCATGTTAACATAATTGCAAATTTAATAATAGTACAGTAAAATCACACAAAAGCCTAATTCCCATTAAAATGAATAAATATAGATAAAGTACTTATGTTAATAAGTATTAGACCAGGATAATGCTAAGGTTTAAAAAAAATTGTAAATCGCATAAATAGAGAATAATTAAAGTTGTGAATTAACCAAGCTCATCTAAGATAAGTTAGTAGGTAGAAAGAAAATAATAATAATAATGCTAATACCATATTTTGATAAACCAATTAAATAAAATAATCAATGATTAGACTAAGGTGAATTGACTACATTGAATTAATAGGGAAAGAGCATTAATTGATTTTTTAAATTTAAAGGTCATTATGATTGTGTTAGGTAATGCTTCGGACTTTTTGTTGGAAAAGTGGCAATGCTTGGTGAAGCACCAACAACTACCTGGCAAGCATAGTGAGTAGATTATAAAACTTGATATATATATATATATATATATCTATATACATATATTTTAAAACCTTCCTCCAGTTTTTTTCCCTATGCTTCTTGCTTGTTTTTGTGTGGCTTTGGGACGAGCATCTTAGGGAATATTTTTATGCTTGCAAATATTTTGGATATCAATTCTTTCAGATTTTGTTATATTAAAATATGATTGTTATTGAGTTGAATTTGAAACTATATGCTACTTGAAGTAATAAATTGTGATAAAACATTGCCCTCAATCTGATGATTCTGAACTATAATAGTATTCTAATTTTGAACCTTTTGATGTTTTAAATATGAATACATGAGTTTGTTTTTCTTTGGGAAGCTGTCTAGTACAAAACCCTGTAGCTAATAATAGTATTTGTTAGCCTTGGTACACCTTGATCTAAACTCTAAGTAGCAAGGGTGTTGCTAGCCCCGTGTATCGGCCACCACACTTGGATCTGTTCTGATTATTGCAAGTTGTATGCTTTGCATCTACAATTACTTACCCTCACGAGCTATGTGCTCTGTGTCTATTCTGTTTTGGTTTTAATTAGATGCTTCCTATTCTAGTTTGCTAAATGACTTTATAGTTAGAATTTTATTTGAAGTATTTGTTTTAACTATGACACAAACATTTGAATTATTTGCACATTGGCATTATTATTTCATATCATTTGCAAATTATTTTATCCTTATTATTATTTAAAAAAATAATACAAATTTATGATTGTTTATTGACTCTTAATGTGCACAATGTTTTCAAGAAACTCTGTACGCACTCGTCCCTTTAGTTATTGGGTTTTATGTTCTATTCACTGAGTACTGCAGCTCACCTTATTATTTATATTTCTTTTTTTTGCAGATTTTAGAATTATGTCTAAGTGCCCCTTTGACCTAACCCTTGAGTGTTGTTAGTAGAGAGATAGCAATCGGATAGCCCAATGTTAAATAACTATAGTCTTTGTATGTATGTGCTTAATGCTCACCAGAATAATGGCATTGCTAGTGTACGAGCCGTAAGAATAATAAGTGATGAGTGAAGGTCATTCTCTTAGAGAATCAATATGATTAGTGATTAGGCATTAGATTTCTCATATTCATTTTAGTTAAACAAATCAAGTTGTGATTGAATTTTTTTCTGAAAATTAATTCAAGTGCAATTAACAGTAATGAAAATGGTTCTAAGCAAAAATAAGCAATTAAAGATACCCTAGGAATTCTAATCTCCTTTTTACACAATGTCAATCATTTACCCTTTTAATTAATTGGCTTAATGTTGATTTTAGGGTCAAAGGTCTAATTAGGTAAATATGTCTTTTGATTTATTCAAACCCATATATCAACTTAACTCTTTAATGTCTCAAATGAGAAATTAACATACAATTAAACTCAGGCCTTATCTAGACTACCTAGGGCCCCTGAGTATATTTCTATCTCAAGTGCAAATTAGACTATGTCTAATTCTAAGTTGCTCAATTAATGGTCTATAAGCAATTCCTTTCTTTCAAAGGCTAACTACAAAACCTATTATTAAACTCAAGGTGGCCAATTACTAGAAAGAAATCATAATTTAGATTAAGTACTAAAATCTTCAATAATCAAATATAATCAAAAGGGAAATAATTTTCAAAGCTTAAAGATTCATAGAATCCCTAAAGGTTACAAGATTTAGCCACTCATGGCTTGAAATCCAAAGACAAACTCAGTAAACATATCAACAAATACATCAACTTGAAGAGAAGATGGAGTAGAAACACCTAATCTGAAAAATCTTGGACAGAATCAATGATTTCTCAATTAATATGAAGCTTCCCCAACACCTCTTGTGCGTTTTCTCACTCTCCTTGTCGACCAGAATGGCTCCCCTTTGCTGAATCAAGAAGCCCTAGCTTTCTCTCAGGTTTCTTAGCTCGCAAATCAAAGCTGTGCATTTCAGATGCCGATCTTGCTATGGGGAGAGGTGACTCTCGCTATAGTGAGAACTTATAGGCGCCCAGATTTCTACTGATCTTGCTACTACTGGCACTATAGCTAGGAGCTCCCTAGAATCTGTATGCATCACGACTTTGCTATGGCAAAGTGACTTCCTTGCGACAGGGAAAGCACATCCTTACTATAGCAAATTATGTTCTAGCTATAGCGAAAGGACTTGTTCCACTTGCCTTTTTATTTTTTAGCTTCTCTCTCTTTTCTCATTTCTTTCTACAATTTTCTACTTTCTCTTGAGATAAAAATCAATCATAAAATGAGGCTTAAACTAATAAAGATATTGCAATTGAAACATTCTCTTTATTTTGTTTGATTGAATAAAAATTTAGCCATATTAGTCAAGAGAAAAGTATTGTACCTCCCTAATTTATCATAAAATATATCCCTTTTTCATCCAAAATTAGGGAGTCATCAAACTCCCCCACACTTATATTATTGCTTGTCCTCAAGCAATTTTTAAAAAATATCAATCAATGTAGTTGTTGACTAATTCTTTTCCACAATAAACACCCAATCAACCAAAATTTCAAATTCCCTCACACTCGAAATGAAACCAATGTCAGAAGTAGAAACTCAGCAAAACTCAAATTGAATTTTGAAACCAATGTACTCATAACAACACCCTCCTGATTTCTAAAGTGTGTGTGTGCTCCATAGACAAATTTTTTTTAAGAAGCAATCAAGTAATTTTCAATACACCCTCAGTGTACTTTCAAGACCCAATCCAACTATCTATTCTAACTTCAATCGTCAGAATTCATTAAGAGAGATCTTTATTGTTCAATAGAGTATTACTCTCAACATAATCATTCTCATTCTTTTCTTTTTCTTTTCTTTTAATTTCTCCTCCTCAATTTTCTTAATCTTTTTGACTTGAATGACAACATTGATTATGAAGCCACCAGGTTACTTAGATTAAGGAAATCCTCAGAGGGTTCACTAGCATACTCTTAGTTTCACCACTGTTTGACGCGAAAGTTTACACTTTTTAGTGTAAACTTCGGGTTACTAAGTGATTTCAACCATTGGAGTAAAAATATATTTGTATATGTTTCTCTTTTTTCTTTTTAAATATCCCTCTCAAATGACAATTAGATATATATCAGAAATAGATAAATTTAGGGAGATCTAAAAAATAAATGAAGGCTAACTAAAGAAAAAGCTTGGATTATTTCAATAATTGTCTTGCTGAGAAGTGCTACTATTATGGGTGCATACTACAACTACATTACTTGCTTTGTTCATTTTAAGTTTGCCTAACCCCCACATTCATTGTTCAGTATTCATCTAAATCGAGGGGGCTGAATCTGGTTAAAATTAGGAGCATTATGGTGGACTGATTATTATTGATATAATTCTCCTTATTATTTAAATTTGTATGTCTGCTTAGCCTATATTTATCTTCCCCCACACTTAAAAATAACATAGTCTGTAATGTGTAAAATAAGAGATACAAGAATCAAAAAAATAGAAGTAGACTGGGGCGAAGGTAAGGTATGTAAGGAGATAGAAAGAAACAGACTCCCGTGATAGGAAAAGTCAAGGATAAGAAGGATGTGTGCGAACAACTCCTATATGTAAGAGACGAAAAATATACAAAAACCACACAGCAAACAGTAAGTTGGTGTTAGATATAAGACATCAATTATAAAACTAGCCAATGCAAAATCCAAAAACATAACAATATATAGTGATCCATATACAATTATCCAAAAATAAATTCAAAGAAACAGGAAGGATCATGTAAATAACACAAAAACTCTATGAGTCAGAGGGCCCAGGTATATCCTGCGGTACAAGGTCTTGTGGAAGAACAATGAATGAGGACTGAGGAACCTTTAGAGATGGAGGTGGAAGGGCAGGCATAAGATAATCCACAAGAATTTGCAGTTGATCCTTCATTGACAGGACATGCCCCTCTAACCTGTCAATGGAATCCCTCACCTAGCCCTCAAATTGAGTTTGAGATGGTGCATCCTGCATCATCGACTTTGGAGTACCCACTCACTACTGTGGAGGTGGTGAAGATGCTTTAGGCTATGCTTGTGCTAGTGCCCAGTGTCTGCAGGGCATTTCCGGCTTATCCTTCATGCTATCATATTCAAAAGGCCCTTTTGGTTTGAATTGAGCATCATTTTTGGATACTCGGCTTCCCCCCATTAAGAGTAACTCAATAAGCATGTGGGAGTATGTCAAGTTTTCCCTATCTGACCTTGCCACTTACTTGAAGTTGAGGAACATAAGACGGGGAATATTCACCCGTTGCCTAGTCATGAAGCACCAAGTCAACACAACCTGTTCTTGGATCATGTCGGACCCATAAAAACTAGTCAAAATGTTACTGGTGATGAATTGCAGCTAATATTGAGCAGGCTTATTCAGTTGGTTAACTGGATACACTTTATTAATCAGCCTTGCTTGTCCTTCATTAGCGATTGTGTCTCCACCTCTTCCCATAAAATGGACTACTGATTCACTAAGTAAGACTGGAAAGCACATTCTGCAGCATTAGGTAATTCATAAAAGTCTTGAATGACCTTTTCATTGATTTGTACCCAGGCAGAGCGGCAATAGTATTCATCCTTGTCCTCTTCCATGTCTTCAAAATTTGCATACAATTCTTGGATTATTAGAGGAATTTGATGCACTAGCTTTTTGGTGAAACCTTGCAGTCCATGCTATTCAAAGTCACTGTAGGTGAGATCCAAGATGTAAGGCTCATAATATCTATCTTCAACTACACCTCAGTTAGAAAAAAGCCATTCATAGCAAAATTCGGCTCTAGAAGAAGCAAATCGGTCATTATCGTAAGATTTCTTCTTTTGCTTCAAGGAAGATACTTCAACGCTCTTTGTCTGCTTTTTGGGGGCCATAAACTCTGAAATCCAAATAACAATCAGAAGAAACTAGTGTCAATAGTTATAGCAAACCACAAAACAAGCAGGGGCAAATGTGATGTCTATAGGCATAGTGATGAAAAGGAAAAATTTGGAAATCAAATGAATGTGACATGCTTATAATATGGAAATGAACTTCTAAGAGCAAACAAGGTGTTAGGGGAAAAGAAACATTGAAGCAAACAAAGCAGGAAGTGCCTAGAAAAAAATAGTACTTTCTGGAAAATGCTCGAACTCGTTATAGTGAGTTTATTCTCGTTATAGCGAGAATGAACAAATTTCTAGAAAATGCTGAGTTAGGCCAAAAAAGTCCAGATTAATGAGAACTTTCTGCACAAAAACAGTCGACTAATAGAATGTAACTAGAAAAACTGACCTATTGACCCCTAATTACGCAGATAAATGCGAAAAGAATCTCAACCCTAATAACCACAAAAACAACTAAAAAGGCAGCGATTGAGGAAATAAAAGGGTCGAACAATGTACCTGATGCAAGGAAAGTGATGCACGAGGGGAATAGGAATGTGGAAGGTGAGAAATTCGACAGAAGAAAGGAGAAAAGGAATGGGGTCTCAAGCACGCAGTAGCAAGAACGAGAAATACGATAGAAAATGAGGTATCTAATGGTTATTTTGTTATTAGGTTAAACAATTACATATATATATTTTTTTTTTATATGGTCAGAGACCTCGCTATTGCCTAGGCAATAGTGAGGGCATCTCTGGAAGAAGTACCAAGAGTAGAGCTGCTGGATTTGCAATGGCGAAAGAGCCTCTTGCAATGGCGAGCATACTTGGGTAATTCGTGGTAGCTGACGAATCTCGCTATAGCTAGGCTATAGTGAGAAACTCTCTAGTGTTTGTATTGGTCCATGAGTATACTACATTCACTATAGCGTGTTGGCCATGTTGGAATAGTAAGGATACTTGAAAAATTTTCCAAACACATTTCACTCGCCATAGTCGGGCTATAGCAAAATACTCTCTGGACTTTGTACTAGATTGGAAGCACAGGGAGTTCACTATGGTAAAATGGTGTTCTCGCTGTAGCGATAACGCTTGACATCGCTCACACTCTGGCTCGCCACAGCCCAGGCCATAGCATGGAACTCTCTGGCTAATGTACCAGACGTAGAACAAGCAGTCTCGCCATAATGAGATCGACTCCTTGCTGTAGTGAAAATATTTTTTTTTACATTAACTTTTTATTGTTATTCTTATTTTTATTTTTATCTTGAATGATTAACACCCTACCTAAATGTTCAAATAAGTACTTTCTAACCTTATTTACACCTCCTTTCATGCAATTACTCAACCCATTGCCATTAAACTTTAACCAAACATAATCAAATAATCAATATTACTAGAATACTGATATGCAATTCAAATCAATAGTTAGAAGCTCCTTGAAAATTATGACTGGACTTGTCCTTTCTTGCCAACAACTTATTCCCGAATATTCAACATTTCAACACCAACATCGAACCTATAAAACACACAAAAAAAAAGGAAGATCAAACCAAAGACAAAAAAAAACATCAAACTCAAACATAAGAACAAGAAGAAAAATTAGGTTGCCTCCCAAGTAGCGCTTGGTTTATAGTCCTCAGTCGGATTTTGTCAACTAATTAAGGAGGTTGAGCGAAGCTATAGACCGTTGTCTGCCAGTCTATCTCACCACCCAAATAATGTTTAAACCTTTGACCATTTACTTTAAATTGATCTCCTGACTTCTCATCTTTAACTTAGATAGCTCCATAAGATGTCACAGAGAACACTTTGAATGGATCAGACCACTTGGATCTCAACTTACCTAGAAACAATTTCAAACAAAAATTATAAAGTAACACAAGGTCTCCAAGTTCAAACTTTCTTAGTAAGATGTGTCTATCATGAATTCTTTTGGTCCTTTCCTTGTAAATTCTAGAACTCTCAAAAGCCTGCAATATAAACTCATCTAACTCATTTAATTGCATTAGTCTTTTCTCACCCACTTTATCCATATCAAAATTCAATTTCTTTATAGCCCAAAATGCTTCATGCTCTAGTTTGATGGGTAAATGACAAGCTTTGACAAAAATCAATTGATAAGGAAATATACCTATTGGAAATTTAAAAGCTATCCTATATACCCATAAAGCATCATCGAGCTTATCTGCCTAATCTTTTCTAATGGGACTCACAATTTTTTCCAAAATTCTTTTTATTTCTCTGTTAGAGACTTCACACAACTCGTTGGTTTAAGGGTGATATGCCAATGCCATCTTATAAGTGATGCCATATTTTGCAAGCAAACCTTTAAACATCTTATTATTAAAATGAGTCCCCTCATCACTAATGATTGCCCTAGGTGTGCCAAATCGAGTAAAAATATTCTTTTTCAAAAATCGCATCACCGTATTGGCATAATTAGAATGACAAACCACAGCCTCAACCCACTTACTCACATACTCAACAGTGACCAATATATATTGATGGCTCCTAAATGAAACAAAAGGCCCCATAAAATCAATTCCCCACACATCAAACAATTCTACATCAAGAATATTAGATTGGGGCATTTCATATGTCTTTGAGATGTTACCTATTCTCTAACATGCATTACAGTGACAAATAAATAAGTAAGCATCTTTAAATAATATAGGCCAATAATATCCAGATTGCAATACTTTGTATGCAATACGTTAGCCACTAAAATGACCACTATAAGGAGCAGAATGACAAGCATATAAAATATCATTTTGTTCAGTTTGAGACACACACTTTCTCAAAATTTGGTTAACACACTTCTTATACAAAAAGGATTCATCCCACACAAACCATTTTACATCATGCAAAAAATTTTTCTTTTGATAAGACTTTAATTCATCAGGCATAATACCACTAACCAAGTAATTGGCATAATTAGCATACCAAGGCACAAACAAACTATTCACAACAAATACAGACTTATAAGGAAAACTCTCATTAATCAAAAAATCATCCATACATTCAGAATTATTCACAAGCCTAGATAAGTGATTAGCAACTTGGTTTTTAGTTCCTTTCCTATTAGCAATCTGCACATCAAATTTTTGCAATAATAAAACCCATCTAATCAACCTAAGTTTAGATTCTTTCTTACATAACAAATATCTTATAGTAGCATGATCAGTATGAACTATAACTCTAGTGCCCATCAAATACACTTTAAATTTCTCAAAAGCAAAGACAACAACAAGCATTTCTTTTTTAGTAGTTGAGTAATTTACCTGTGCTCCAACTAGAGTTTTGCTTGCATAATAAATAGGATGAAAGATCTTCCCATATCTCTAGCCAAGCACAGCTCCAACCGCATAATCACTTGTATCACATATGACCTCAAAGTGTAGTGACCAGTTAGGAGCCACTATAATTGGTGATGTGATAAGTCTTTGCTTAAGCTTTTCAAAAGATTTCAAGCAATTTGCATCAAACTTGAATGAGATATCCTTTTTAAGCAATTGAAATAGAAGCTTCGCTATCTTTGAGAAATCTTTGATGAATCTTCGATAGAACCTAGCATGCCCCAAGAAACTTCTAATCACTTTCACGTTGGTAGGTGGTGGTAATTGCTCAATGACTGAAACCTTAGCCCGATCCACCTTCAATCCTCTTTTTGACACCTTATGTCCAAGCACTATACCTTCACAAATCATGTAGTGACACTTTTCTCAATTAAGAACCAAATTGGTATCCTCACATCTTTGTAAAACCCGTGTCAAATTATCCAAACATTCTTCCAAAGTGATGCCAAACACTGAGAAGTCGTCCATAAAGACTTCCATGATCTATTCAATCATGTCAGAGAAAATTGACATCATACATCTTTGAAATATGGCAAGAGCATTACACAATCCAAAAGGCATTCGTCTAAATGCGAAAGTTCCATATGGATATGTGAAAGTAGTTTTTTCTTGATCCTCAGGAAAGATTACAATTTGATTGTGACTAGAATAGCCATCCAAGAAACAAAAGAATTCTTTCCTTATTAACCGATCTAACATCTGATCGATGAATGGAAGCGGGAAATGATCCTTTCTTGTAGCTGTATTCAACTTCCTGTAGTCCATACAAACTCTCTAACCTGTTACTGTTCTTGTGACAATCATTTCATTCTTCTCATTGTTCACCACCATCATTCCTCCCTTCTTAGGGACACATTGCATCGGACTTACCCAGTCACTATCTGATATAGGATAAATAATACCAATATCAAACCACTTGATAATCTCTTTTTTGACCACTTCTTTTATTATCGGATTCAATCACCTTTGATTCTCCACTGATTTCTTAAATAGACACCATTGAGCATTCTTTTACACTATCCAGATGCTTCATAGCTTTCTTTATATTAAAGGTAACTTGCTCATCTCCAAGCCTCATTATAATTTTTTCTTTTTCCACATCAACTAGTACTCTGCCAGTAGCTAGAAACGACCTCCCCACTATCAATGGGATATCTCTATTCTCTTCAATATCAAGCACAATAAAATCAGTTGGATAAATGAAAAGGCCAACTTTCACTAGCATGTTTTCAATGATCCCATGTGGATAAGAAAAGCTTTTATCAGCCAATTGCAAAGTGACAGTTGTTGGATTGGCCTCACCCAATTGTAGCTTTCTAACAATAGATAATGGCATAAGGTTTACAGCAGATTCTAAATCACAAAGTGCTCGACCCTCAAATTTGTCCCCAATCATGCAAGGGATAGAAAAAGAACCATGATCTTTACACTTAGTTGGAAGATTGGATTTAAGGATATTAGTGGTTTCCTTTATCAAGGCCACTATTGCAAATTCAGTGAACTACTTCTTCTTGATAAGCATATCCTTAAGGAACTTAGTATATTTAGGCATTTGCTCTAAAGCCTCAGAGAAGGGAATATTGATGTGGAGTTGCTTAAACATGTCCAAAAACTTCTTATACTACTCATCAAAGACTTTCTTTTGCAATCTCTGTGGAAATGGAAGCAATGGCACCACTTTAGGATGCACTATTGTCTTTTCTTCAGTTGTATTCGACTTCTCCACTTTGACTTCCCTTCCTTGTCCTCTTCTTTTGCATTCAAACCAGCAGTCTTTTCCTCTTTTTCCTATTGAAGTGATAGCTTTCATTCTTCCTTGCCATCTCTTCTTGGGTTAGAAATTGTATCACTTGGCAAGCCTTTTTAATACAGTGCATTCATAGTAGAAGCTAACTACCCCATTTGCACTTCTATATTCTTGAGAGAGGAGTCCACTTTTGCATTAATACTAGCTTGCTCTTCATTATTCTTGATTTGAGTAGTCATAAACTTTGCCAAAACATCCTCTAAATTGGTTTTGGGCTCTTGAATAGGCATATTTTGCCTTGTTACTTAAGAGAACCCAGAAGGTTGAGTTGGCTTTGTTCTAGAAGATGATGGTTGATTAAGTGATGGACCATTCTTCTAAGAAAAATTTAGGTGATTATGCCATGCAGGGTTGTAAGTGTTTGAGTAAGGGTTGTTTTGACGCCTTTAAAAGTTCCCTACATAATTCACTGACTCTAATTGCAAAAACATCGAGCACTAGTCTGGCATATGTATCTCACCACATTGCTCACATGCAATATGAGTTACTTGTGTAGAACACGCATTCAAAGCAATCTTCTTTTGTATTTGCAATTTTATCAAATCAAAACGCTTATTCAACGTCGATAAAATAGCAGCTAGCTGAGCAGAAGAATCCTCTCTAGTATTAGATATTTGGGGGATTGCTAGTCTTTCATCCCCTCTATGAGAATAAATTTCAGACAGATTATCCAGTACCTTCATCACCTCATCTACTGGGAGTTGGTCATATCTACCATTAAGAATCAATGCTAGCATAGTGTCTGATTGTGCATTGAGTCTGGTGCAAAAGTTTTGTACAATGGCCCCTTCATCCATGCCATGACTTGGACATTGTCTCATCAAATGTTTATATCTTTCCCAAGCCACATAAAGGTGCTCATTCGGTAATTGCTTGAAGTTGATTAAATCACGTCTAGTGTAACATCATATATTTCTAACTTGCTTCCTATCATTTCTAAGTCTCACATGATGAATTGCACAAAAGGGAATGGAAAATGGTATTAAAATAATGCCTTATTTCGCGTTGCGTCATGTATGAAAATTCCATTCGGTGTCACACGAACCATATGAGCTTATACATCACATTCTCATATTTAATTACATATATACAACTCATTTGTATCACCAAAGTTAGCTCACAACTCGTGGAATTTAAAGGGGAGCATCAAACTCACATTATTATTTTCGGCCAGAATTTCAGTTTTTCTGTCACAACTTGAGAAATTCATAACTAAATCCACAAAATTTACCATTCCAGAAAGCTCTAGATATCTACCCCATGTGAAAAATAATTTCAGCTTATGAATCATTAAGGAGAGAACATTTGACATCCAAAAAGCCACTGGGGTCACTGTTGTCTAGGCCATTGATTCAGTTTACTAAAATGAAGTTTTAAAATTCATAATTAATTCTAAAAAAATTGAAATCATTCATTATTGCATATTATGGAAAGCTACATATGTCTAATTTATGCCAAAAATATGTCTAGGCCATGAAACATAACACATAAATCGTTTGACACGCGAAAAGGGGAAAAGGTTTGGACATCTATTCGTACTGATGTAAGTGTCTGCTATAAACCTTGAAAATGTCCAATTAATTCTAAAAAAATCCAATCTATTCAAATGATATCAATTTAGAAAACTATGAATGTTAGATTTATGGTAAAAATAGACTAGGCCTAGAGAAAGCACGTTTAGCTACTGAAATTCAATGGAATAGTGACTCAGGTCGTGTTGTGCTACTATTGCTGTTCCATAAATTCAAAAATTCATATCTCTTAACTCAGACATCCAAATGAGGTGCTTCTAGTTGCTACAAATCACTGTAAATGCATAGTTTTTTGTCTATAAAATTTTGTAGCCATTGGACCACGTTTGTCCCTCGGATGACACAAATTCACAACTGACCAAATGAACAGTACCGGTGCAAATCCAAAATTCTGATACCAACTTTGAAAAAACAAAGAAAGTTCCACAGACCTCCAAATGACCTGATATTTGTCTTCACAAAAAGCTCTAGGCAAAATATACTTGCATGAAAAATTTCAAGTCAAGAAGAGGTCATTTGGTCAGACTTTGCTATAACTAAAAAATAAGGCAATTTTGGTCCCAACAAGAGGCAAATTTGGTTCAAATGAGCCATCTATTGTTCCACACACACTTGAGCAACTTAGAAAGCATAAATATAGCATAAATAAGTCCCTCATAAGGTCTGAATCCTCATGCAACTCAAACTCACCATGCCACTTCCATAAACATACATACACAAGTGGGTTCTCAAGTGGTCAAAATACACAATTCTATTCATTAAACTCTATTTTTGATACATACACTAACTTTACATAGTTTTATCTTGAGTCAAAAATAACATTTACATATCTACTTTCTCCACCTTTTCTTATTGCATTTTCTTGTTGTATATGTGTCATTGTGTGCTTATGTGTATGTTTATATGTTGAGACATGCCACTTGATGCTATGTTGCTATTTTGGTACCAATATGCTTTTTTGAATTTTGAATAGTGGAAATGGCTCATAAGGGTGAGGTAGTGCCAAAAGTTCCTTAATATAGGTGAGGAGATACCAAAAGTCTCATGGCATGGGTGAGACAAGGCCAAAAGTCCTTTGAATGGGTGAGGCTAAGTCAAAAGTCCTAAGAACCAAGAGTGAGGCAATCTAAAAGTCCTAAAAATGAGGTGAGGCCAAACCAAAAGTCCCTAGAGCTTCATTTTGTGCTTGACGTGATTTTGTGACACAAAAATGTGAAAGATGAACGCTTCATAGATTGATTGATTGCATACTTGTACCTTTGACATGTTGTGTGCTTTGAAAATGTACTTGAATAGGTGTATGAGCTATTGAGATTCAATGAATCTCACCCTCTCCTTTCTCTTATCTCATATGATCTAGGTGTAGTTCAAGATCTAAAGGATGGAAGCCAAGGAGCTTAAATCTCCATCTCTTAGCAAATTTTTTTATTTTTGATGTAAATTGCACTTATTTACAAAAATGCCACTGGCCTTTCGGCAAATTTTTTGAATCACTTTGACCCTGGTTTTTGGGTAACTCAAGGCTTAAATCCTCATTTTCTATTATTTAAAATTTTAGTTGGCCTTGAATCACTCATCTCAGGGGACTTGCTTTTCAAATCGGCCCATTTTGGTGTTTTTACAATGTAACGTACCGGGTAGTACATCTAGCATTAGTAATTTTGTCATTTGGAATGAAGTGAGCTTTGAACTTTGCTTATAAGTCATCCCAATTATTGATAGATCCCTCTGACAAATTGAGCAATCATTCTTTTGCATCATCCTTGACAAAGATAGGAAATAATCTAAGCCTTAATACATCCTTGGGCACTCCATTATGTTTGAAGGAGTCACAGACTTCCAAGAAAGATAATATGTGTCTATTAGTATCGTCTGTTGATTTACCACCAAACTGTCCATTCATTTGAAGCATTGAAATCATCACTAGCTTTAACTCAAAGTTGTTTGCCTGAAAATCTGGTACTACAATGCTAGGCTGAGTAGTTCTCATGGTTTTTCTCACAAAATCCTTAATAGTCCAATTTTGATTATCTTCGTGTGTCATATTTGTAGCATGAATGTTTTCCCCACTCTCAAGTTGAATTGGCACAGATCCCTTAGCCAAAATATCCTTCAAATTCCTTGTCTTTCTAGGTGTTCTCTTGGATCTAGATTTAGGTGGCACAAACTAATGTACCTGTGAAAACAAAGAAACATAGATCAAGAATCTAACTAAACTAAAGAAACCAAAAGGTAATAAACTAAGAAATTACTAATAAAATTACTGCAACTAACAAATGAAAGCATAAATAAACAAGAGAGTAAATTAAAAGAAACTAAATGCTTAAGCTAAAACTACTCAAAGTCCTCTGATTCTATTCACTAATTGCCTTGACTCTTCGGCAATGGCATCAAAAACTTGATACTCACCAGAATAATGGCATCGCAAGTGTACGGGCTGTAAGAATAGTAAGTGATGAGTCAAGGTCGTTCTCTCAGAAAATCAATACGATTAGTGATTAGGCATTAAATTTCTCATATTCATTTTAGTTAAATAAATCAAGTTGTGATTGAATTTTTTTATGAAAATTAATTCAAGTGCAATTAAAAGTAATGAAAATGGTTCTAAGTGAAAATAAGCAATTAAAGACACCCTAGGAATTCTAATCCCTTTTTTACACAATGTCAATCATTTCCTTTTTTAATTAATTGGCTTAATGTTGATTTTAGAGTCAAAGTTCTAATTAGGTAAAAATGTCTTCTGATCCATTCAAACCTATATATCAACTCAACTTTTTGATATTTCAAATGAGAAATTAACATGCAATTAAGCTCAAACCTTATCTAGACTACCTAGGGCCCCTAAGTATATTTCTATCTTAAGTGCAAATTAGACTATGTCTAATTCTAAGTTGCTCAATCAATGGTCTATGAGTAATTCTCTTCTTTCAAAGGCTAACTACAAAACCCATAATCAAACTAAAGGTGGCCAATCAATAGAATGAAACCATAATTTAGATTAAGCACTAAAATCTTTAATAATCCAACATAATCAAAAGGAAAATAAATTCCAAAGCTTAAAGGTTCATAAAATCTCTAAGGGTTACAAGATTTAGCCACTTATGGCTTGAAATCCACAGACAAGCTCAGCAAATATATCAACAAATACATCAGCTTGAAGAGAAGATGAAGTAGAAATGCCTAATTGGAGGAATCTTAGATAGAATCAATGATTTCCTGATTAATATGAAGCTTCCCCAACACCTCTTGTGTGTTTTTTCACTCTCTTAGTCGACCAGAACGGCTCCCCTTTGCTGAATCATGAAGCCCTAGCTTTCTCTCACATTTTTTAGCTCACAAATCAAAGCTGTGCATTTTAGAGGCCGATCTCGCTATGGCGAGGCTGACTCTCGCTATAGCAAGAGCTTATAGGTGCCCTGATTTCTGCTAATCTTGTCACTGCTGGCGCTATAGCCAGGAGCTCCCTAGAATTTGTATGCATCGCGACTTTGCTATGGTGAAGTGACTTCCTCGCTACAATGAAATCACATCCTCACTGTAGTGAATTGTGTTCTAGCTATAGCGAGAGAACTTATTCCACTTTCCTTTTTACTTTTCAGCTTCTCTCTATTTTCTTATTTCTTTCTACAATCTTCTACTTTCTCTTGAGATGAAAATCAATCATAAAATAAGGCTCAAACTGATAAAGATATTGCAATTGAAACATTTTTTTTATTTTGTTTTATTGAATAAAAATTTAGCCATATTAGTCAAGAGAAAAGTACTTTGTCTCCCTAATTTATCATAAAATATATCCCTTTCTCATTCAAAATTAGGGAGTCATCAATGCTTGTTTGCTAGAGTTCGCTCCACAGACTGCAGGCAAGATCGCCTTGTTAGGTATGTTTTATCTTGTTTAAAAGATAAGAGCAGAGCTTTCTTTCATCATTTTGATTAGTTGATTGTTGTAAGAAACTTGGTGTGTCCTAATTTACAAGAGGATTATGTCTGATTGGCGTCAACTTATTGAGTATGGAATGTTGTTGTCTTATTTATATGTGATTTGAATTTGATGCAAGGGAGAAGGGGACTATTGTATTAAAGCATTAGTTCACTCCTACTTTCTATGAGGTTCAATTGGTGTAATTAAAGAAATGAGACCTTATATATTTAGTTAGCCTCACGAATACGAGATCAACTCATATTCTATGCCGGTCATGTCTTCATTTTTTTGGGATGTGATAGTAATTAACATAATTTTATTTTAAAAGAATACATTTTTTTAATAGTGACGTTAACAATAATGTGCAAATCCTGTTTGAGTACAATACATGAAAATTATATATATATATATTTAACTAGCTAGTTTTTATTATATATGCCCTTTTGAAAGGAACAGTAATAACCATAAAATTACTAGCCATATCACTGCTATGTGTCACGGGGTCATTACTCTCTTTTCAAAAGACGCGCCATTTGGAACGTGCAGCCCCCCGCTTATAAGCCTATTCACCTTTCCAGGTCCAACCGATGTGGAACATGACACGCTCCCCCGGCCAATCCGTGACGCCCTCGTCACAGGTGGCCCACCGATGGGGCCCCCTGGGCCAAACCCGAGGCAGGGTCTGATACCACTTTGTCATGCCCCCCTTCCCCTACAACCATGGCTGCTGCAGCTAGACCTCTCGTCACCGTGCAAGCCCTTGAAAGCGATATGGCCATTGATGCATCTCCAACGGTTCCACTACCCGATGTTATGAAGGCATCAATTAGACCCGACATCGTCACCTTCGTTCACTCCAACATTTCCAAGAACAGCCGCCAACCCTACGTCGTCAGCAAGCGTGCTGGCCATCAGACCTCCGTCTCTCCTACCCCTCGTGTGCCCAGCGGTGGGACCCTTCGCGCTGGGCAGGGTGCCTTCAACAACATGTGTCGTGGTGGACGCATGTTCGCTCCTACCATGACCTGGCGCCGCTGGCATCGTCGGGTTAATGTGACTCAGAAGTGTCACGCCATCGTTTCGGCCATTGTTGCTTTGGCGGTTACGTCCCTTCTTTTGGCTCGCGGTCACCGGATTGAGTTCGTGCCGAAGATGCCTCTTGTCGTGAGTGATTTAGCTGAGGGTGTTGAGAAAATGAAGGATGCGTCTTTGAGTGTGCTACCTGGAAGGTTATCCCGTTGTTCACGTGGCCCAGAGGTGGGCCCTCCGGTGGAGAGGGTAATGATACCCGAGGTAAGGGTAAGGCTGCATGCCTTGGATGGACATGGTGGTTCCGCTGCGCCACTCTAAGGCGCGTCTTTTGAAAAGAGAGTAATGACCCCGTGACATATGGCCTATCAAAATTAGACATTTAAACGATAGAAGACAAAATTAGAACAGTTAATAGTTGTGGGATGAAAAATAGAATTCCATATAAAATCAAGAGATGAAAAACATATTTTGACAGAACTAAATTATCATACAACATTGTTGTTACAATTATTTGGTAAACATTATTTGAACTAACCCCAACTTGCAAGACAATGAGAATTGAGAAACAGTCCGTTAGAAGTTAGTGAGTATCAAAAATCTGGCTAGCCAAACTAGTAGAAGAAGGCAAAGAATAAAGGGAACTCAAGTCCTTCCTTTCATTCAAAGTACAAATATAACAAGGAAGGGGTTGGAAGAGAAATTCCATAAAGTTCTTGCTGTTACAGAAGTTGTTCTAGCTCATGTTCATTCTCATGAAATCCCCTGGTTTGATGATTAAATCTTGCTCCAATATTACCTAGACAAAAAATATAAGATTTTCTTCACTGAGCGTATATTAAGTAAGATATGAGATCATACATGGAGACAATACTACTCTAATGGCCGCTAAAGAATTTGAGAATCTTATGCTAGCCATCTTTGTGAAAGTCATCATAACTTAAGATGGATCTGACATCTTTTATTTTGAAAGATATTTTCCTAAAACAAAATCAACAAGCAAATAACATCATTTTGTAGCTGCATTTTCTTGAGAAAGAAATCAGAGTCAGAATTGTTTTTCAAAACAGAAGAGATATCTTTTCTTATGGTATATTTTTAATAGCAAGTCACAAACAAAAACAATGCATACTCGCATAGATATAAATCGTGTTAGCCAATCTAGTAGATGAAGGAAAATAATAGAGGATTCAAATTGAACAACAATTATTAAAAAAAGAGTAAATTATATGAACCTCCTCTTAATTTTATTGAAATTATATATATCTCCTTTCTATTTTTAAAATATACACTTTAGTTTAATTTTTTAAAAAAAAAATCTATATAATTTTAACAAAATTTAAAAGAAATTGTATACTTTACTCTTAAAAAGAGGCATGCGTGCGTAGCCATTCATCGATTAAAAGGAGAATACGCAACCAACTGGACCAAAGGAAGTGACATATGGGCGGGAGATAGTCAAGTCCAAAAGGAATTTGGAAAACAGAGCGTAGTAGTTACCAGAGAATGAGCTACAAAAGCAAATTTTGATGCGTGGCATCAAACAACTGAATTGAAGTCTCTTCCCTCTTTTCAAGAACAAATTATATTCCCTTACACACTTGAATGAAGGAGGATGAACAGAAGTTAGAAGCACGGCAAAAATTAGCATAAACTATACAATGCAACAAGCTCGAAGCACAATACTTACTGGTTATTGCTATATCACTGCACTTCTGCATCAAAACTTAAAAGAGAAATGCCACTAAAATTCTTTGGGAAGAAGCCTGCCAGTAGCAACAAGTCAATAAAAAGTGTAGTCAAATTTTAGAACAATTGGGATTAATTAAAAACATACCGTAAGCCTACATAAAATTAAAACATTAATCAATTGTCCCTATAATGCACACAAGCTCGTGTATTGTAATATATAAAGAAAATTGACTCTTTGAACCAAAATCTAGCTTAATCAAGGAATAAAATGTTAGAGAGAGAAAGAAAGAGAGATACCGATAACGCAATCATAGAAAATTTATTTTTCCAGAGTGCTTTCCCTTCAATCTGCATAAAAATTTTAATTGCAAGACGGGATAGATAGATCCATTCGACTTTTTGGTCTGAAAACCTTGGTTATTAGTGATATTCCGACGTATACATTGGGCAGACTCCCCACGCTTTGGTGTATCATAATATTCATCTCTCGAATTCCCCGTGAAAGTACAATCGGGGAATTTAAATGAAACCTTTAGCTTATCACTTAGACCCTGATTATTTCCTCTTCTTCTTTTAAGTCCTTCTAACACGTATTTACTTCCGTATGGTTGATGGCGCAGAAAGACATGATCCGAATTCCACTCCGCGCGTTCACCCAGTATCGCTAGAACCACGTGTTCGACCTCTTTACCATCTTCTATGTAGCATATCCTTAGGAATATGCTATAACACATTTTTGCATTTGAGATAGGCACAGAAAACACAAAGCAGAAAAGGAAATCCTCCAAGTCTTCAAAAGGCGGAGCAAGTTCAATAGTTCTGGAAGTTGCTTTTGTTTGTTTATATCCGAACCACTCCGGAACTCTGCTTCCTGGGTACCAAATGCCAATTCCTCCTGAATTGTTATATACTGATCGCTTCATTGAGAGCTGAGCAAATTCCATACTGAGTGAATGCTCATCCAATTCCTTGCAGTTTTTGAACGAAAAGATAGAGCTCTCCTTGTTATTGTATTGTAGTACAGAAGTTCTAGAAGGGACTATAGTTTTCAATGAGGTGCAGTCGATGGCATATAAAACTGTGAGGAATGGTGGAAGTTCTGGAAGAGTCCGAAGCCTTTTGCAAGCTGCCAAGTTAATTTGTCTCAATTTTAAAAGATGCATGATGCTAGCCGGCAAGCTCTCGACACTGCTTCCTTCTAGACTTAAAAAACATAACGAAGATAATGAGCCTATATTTTCAGGTAGTTCAGACAAGCCAGTGCATCCATCCAATTGTAGATATTGTAACGAACCTAAGGCATAAAATAGGATGTGTAGCTTGGGTTTGTCAAGAAGTTGTTTGTAATTACAAATAGTAAGCGAGTTAAGATATCTCAAGCAACTTAACTCGTTTATTGGTATATCCTTTAACATTGTACCATTGAGATAGAGCCTTCTTAGTTTTCTGGCACGTCCAATTGCTGAGCCTAATATTTCAATTTTTGTTTCTGTTAAGATTATTTCCTCTATTTGCTCTGATGACAAGAAAATTTTTTGAGACTATAGCAATAGTCGACCACGAGATCTTTGAGAGATTTTAAATGATTCTCACTTTGAAGACTCTTTAAGTTTTTCGCACCCAAAAAGATTTAGAGCAACAAGTTTGTGGAGAGATAAGATAGATGGATGAACATTACCCAAGCTTGAACAAAATGAGAGATTCACCATTTCAAGATTCTGTGCCTTAGAGAAATCGGATAGCTCCATTAATTGTTTGGATTCTTTAAGGTTTATTTTCCCTAAATTCACAAAATCCTGCAATAACCAAAAGAGAAAGATCACATGAGAAACCCTCATTTAGTTAAATTAAAAACTAAAACCTAAAATTGAGTATGTATACCTGCACTCCTTCCCAAAGTTTTCTAACATGGCTATCTTCCATGCAAAGTTCTACAAGTTTCTCAGGACAAAAAGTCATTGGGAGAGACTCCAAAGGATATCCATCCCAATGAAAATATCTCAATTCATTAGGAAGTGACATCAAGCCAATAGGAAGTATCACATTACATTATCTCATGTGCCAACCACAATAAAATTTGAGAAATCTTAAATTATTCATCTTTCTGAAAGTGTCTGCACTCAAGCATACTTTTCTTATTTGAGACACATCAAGTATAATGCCTTCAATTGCATCAGTTCCCTAACATGAAAAAGCAACATCAAAATTAATATTACTAAACAGTTTTTAATTTGCAAATTCTGCAAAAAGAAAAATTGTAAAGGCAGTTAGTGTATCTTTCTCTTACCTTATTATTTTTCAATATATCATGAACTTCTTCCATGTCCTTCAATCGACTGCGTTTTCTTGGATCTTTTATAGATTCTTCACAAACTATTTGTTCACCCATTTCTTTGATCAAGTCATGCATTTTGATTTTATTACCACAATCTGAAATTGTTATAAGAGCTTTGTGAACAAGGTTGTCTACTCCACCGGTTGCATGGACACCAAAAGCATCTAGTACCCTTATAACATCATTTCTATAATCCCCTATGGAAAGGAATGCAATGTCTAGAAATATGTTCTTCTTGAAATCATCTAATCCATCATAACTCATTTTCAATACATTTTGAATTTTCACATTGGCATGCTTTTGGAGTTTTCTAAGTTCACTCTCCCATATTTCTTTATTTCTAGAACAAAAATGTGAACCCAAAACTTTTAAAGCTAATGGAATTCCCTTGGCATAATCAACTGCTCTTTTTGATAGCTCTTTATATCCCACTTTGGGATGGCTTTGTTTGAAGGCATTCAAGCAAAAAGTTCAAGTGAATTTTGAAAATTCAGTATATTGACCTCATATATTGCAGGAACTCCCCCACTAATAAGAACATGCTTGTCTCTGCTTGTTACAATGACTCTACTACCTAGTCCCAAGCAAAGTTCTCCAACTAGATATTCCAATTGCTCCGAGGTGTCCACATCATCAAGCACAATAAGAACTTTTCTCCGAGGTAACCTTCTCTTAACTCCTGTATTGAATCTTTCTTTTGCTTTGACATTTCCAAGGAGGTCTTCTTGCTGCAATAGTTCATCAAGAAGTTCTTGAAGCAAACGACTCAATCCTTTCGTTGTTGATGCTTCTCTCATGTTTTCTAGGAAGCAACAACTTTCATACTGGGAAAGAAATTTATCATATACAGTATGGGCAAGGGTTGTTTTACCGATGCCTCCCATGCCCCAAATTCCAATAAGTCGAACTTCTTTTGACTCAATTTCCAACAAGGATTCAATACAAGCAAAGTTTTGATCAATTCAACAAGGCATTTGGCTGAATTGGATAAATATAATTCAATTTCTTCAAGACATCTTTGACTATTCTATCAATGAGTTCAGACTCATTCCTAGTATATCAAAAGGGAAGAAAATGAAAAAGAAAGAAAGAGTCACATGTAAGAAAAGGAAAATAAAATTAATTAACAACAAAACTACATATATCATGATATATTTTCATGTAATATTTTGACCTTTCGCTTGCCTTAAATGAAAAAGAAAAAAGCAATTTAAACTTGAATAAACTACTCTATTTGCCCTTAAAAGATACCATGTCATAAATTTTGTCCTTCAAATTAAAGTTTATTGTCATCAAATTAATCATAATGTTTGAAAAAATGCATCATTTCAGTTGTGGTCCTAATTCAATCAATACTAAGTTGATGGTAACAAACTTCTGAGTGAGAACTAAAGTAATGTATTTGACAATAAACTTTTAAGGACTAAATTGATTATAGTTGATTTCAAGATTGAGTTTTGTGATAACTTAAATTTCATAAGATGATGAAATATGGCAAGAATTTTTGATAAGGTTTGACAGGGAAAATTCTAAAAATATAGAAAGGGATTCAGGGACTAGAATGAAACAGAACAAGTTGCAAGGGTCAAAGTATAGTTTCTAATAATGAGGACAAACGCTATTTTTAAGCCAAGAAAAGTTAAACGTTGTAAGGAATTCGAGATAGATATTTAAATATCTCGTGTTCATGTCTCCGTGCTTAGAAAATCTCTTCCTAGCTGATCTCTATAATATCCTCCTCGTGTTTCTCATTTGTTGCAGCCTCTTTTTTTTGTTTTTCTTTCCTTCTTTCTTTCTTTTGGCATAAATGAAAAAGAATGGGGAAATTAAATTTTACCGAAGTTACAAATTGGGTATAGGAATATTAACATGAAACAGAACACTTCCTAAGTAACAAACATAAAAAATTGTTTCACCCTTTCTAGTCATGTCTTTTTACTCCGTAGAAAGTGTTTTTTTACATTTTGAATGTTACGTACCACTTCTGTAACTAAACCTTCAAGTAAGTAAAATATAGTTTTCCCAAAAGAATAATTAAAACTTTTAGGATCTAGTCTGAAATTGTTGAAGTTTTATAGTAGGAAATAACAATTACTGTGACAAAACAATCTAGAAAATAAAGGTTAAAATTCAGGTGACAGTATTATCAGGGTTCTTCGTGCAGTGGGTCGCGTTGGTGGGTTAATGTCGATAAAAACAGTAAGATTAGAAAGGTCAAAAGTGTTAGTCGTCTTGGATTAAATAATTTGAAAACGGTGAGTTGTAATTTAAACCGCAAGCTTAGCATATTTATACAATAAATAAAAAGCAAATAACAAATACACATTTAGAAAAGAAAATACTTACTCAAAATTTGATGGACAATGATAGCGAGAGAAGTTTGCGGCTTCGTTCAAAGTAGATCTCCAAATTAGCAGCCTGTCCATCTTATCTTTGAACTTTTGATCATGTTGTTCAAATGCATCTCCATAATTGCGTTTCTGATGTCTTACATTTGATGGATCTATATAAACTGGAATTACAATTTGACCATTATCTTTCTTGCATTTGATGATTTTCACAAGCTCTTCCAAGCACCACTTTGAAGAAGCATAGTCCTTTGAAAATATTATCAAATCTCCGATCTTTCAATTGCTTCGAGAAGTGATGATGATATTTCATCTCCTCTCTCAAGCCTCTCATCTACGTAGGCATTAATATAATTCTGACGTAATTCCTTTGTTAAATGGCTTAGAAAATCACGTCTGGTGTCTGAACCTCTAAAACTGATAAACACATCATATTTCTTTTGATGAACGTGGCAGAAGAAGCCGCCATTACTGGACAGAAATAAGAGCAGAAGTGTCTTGATTCTTGTAGATCTGGACTCTAATCCTTCCACACAAGCGTGTACCTCTTGGTCTTCTCCAACAATTGCAGTAAGTCTGCCACCATAACAAAGCTAAGTTAAACAGAAAGTAAACCAAAAGAAAAAAAAGGAGTAGCTTTCAAGAACAAAACTAATAGTAAAAGTAAATTGGATAATATCCTTTTATACCAGTCTATAAAGAATGAGGAAGATGATCATAAATTCACAATACCTGGCTGTAATGGCTATGAAACCTCTTAGTTAGGTTTAGGTTCTGAAAGAATATGGCAGGCCAGTTTGCTTTTGTGCAAGGCAAGTTCCCATTTTATATTTTTTAATTGTTGAAGTGTGTAACTACTGGGAAGGCCACATATTGTATGCTTTTGGCTGTTGAGCCAGTTCCAGCATTTAACAAACAATTGGAGTGGAAATTCACATGTAACTTCCTAAAACAATATAGCAGGCCGGTTTGCTTTTGTGTAACTGCTGGGAAGTTTCCATTTTATTTTTTTTTAATTGCTGAAGTTTGTAGTTACTGGAAATGCCATCATACTGTATGCTTTTGACACCATTTTTCATATTTAACAAACAATATGGTGGAAATTCACTGTGCAATGTAACTTCCCTGAAGGGACGAAAATTCTTCAAGGAATAATATTATTTATTTGTAATGTTGGGCCATCAATGTCTTTAGGGATTCACGGGTAACCATCTTACAAAGAAGAAAATGCTGAAAGACTAGGCTATACAAGACTTTTTTTTTTTTAATTCCGATTTTCTTAACTCTTTTAATTAAGACAAACATTACGACATTTATTTAATAAAAATTGGAAGGCTGTGTTTATCCTGTGTTTTATTTTCTTCAAAATGAAAAAATGAATAGATATAATTAAAAATAAAATAAAATAATTAAAATCTAGATCATCTAAATTTGTATAGATGATCCTGATAAAAGGCACACGCTGTGAAATTCGGACGCAGAGGCTTTTGGTGCCTTACTATGATGTAAGCAGCCTTTGCTATGATATTACTATGCTATCATGGCAATGGGTCTTTAAATATTATTTAAAAAAAAAAAAAGAAGGATGGCCCCTGCTACGCTAGTGGACAATATAATGAGCTATACGAACAACAATCAAATATGAACGTTTGAAAAATCTTAATGGCATTAAAATTAACGAAATGCTGAAGACAAGGTTTGAAAAGGAGAAAGAATGTGAGATGAGAAGAAGTACGGAAGAAAAAGAAAATGGGGAGGAAAAAGAAAGAGAAAGGAAATGAAGAAGAGAACCCCCTCCCCCAAAAAAACGCAAGGCCCCTTGTTACGCTAATGGACAGTATAATGAGCTGTACAACAATCAAATATGAAGGTTTGGAAGATCTTAATGGCATAAAAAATATTTGAATAAATAAGGTGAAGATAAGGTTTGAAAAGGAGAAAGAAAATGTGAGAGGTGGGGAAGAAAAAAGAGAGAAAAGGAAAAAGGAAAAGAAAAAGAGAGTCCCCCCACCACAAGGCCTCTTGCTGCGCTAGTGGACGGTATAATGAACTGTACAACAATCAAATATGAAAGTTTGAAAAATCTTAATGACATAAAAAGGCTGTAAAGACCTCAAATATATATATAAAGAAATTTGCTAATAAAATTAGTTGAGATTGAGACGTGGGTCTCATTGTTTAAATTTTTCTTCTGTCAGATCACTTTGCTGCACTAACAAAAATGACCCACTAATATGCAGAGGAGCTTGGGTTTTCTGTCATTTTCTCCCCTCCAGCTTTCTGTCACACGCCGCCATCATCAGAGTTCTTTCTCGGACATCCAACACACAGCAGAAAAACCACCTAACACCATCCTTTCCTTCAGCTCTGTTCTACCACAGCCCTGTTTCCCTGAGGCTCATTGGCTCCTCAAGTTTGAAAAATGCATCTTTAGTTTGTTAGGCAGGGGCCCGAAGAAATTCAGGATGACGATATAATACATAATAAGTACAATTGTAAATGACGGGCCTACAATGTTTCGACCAATTGAAAATTTTATTATCCAAACAGAGGAAGCAACAGTCACATTCCATTATCTGTGACTACTTGAATTGTTTTCCACAACTCCAAAATACAAGATTGTAGACTGGAATTCAAACATTGATTAAGGATAGAAGGTGTTCAAGAGAAAACAAAATTATTCAAAAATGTTGGACAACATAGATGCTGAAAGAGACTGTAATTATTTCACGCAAGTCCTTCCTTTCATTCTCATTGCACGCATCTCTAGTTTTGATGATTGCCCCAAATCCTGCTTCAATTTCTTGACTTGATCAGGGTCTAGTTCTTAGTTCTTTCTTAAATCAAAACGGCTATGGAAATGATAGATGTAAACAATAAACACCATATTGGACTATATACCAAAATGCAATACAAGAACTCCACCAAAACAGGAAAAAAAAAAAATTACAAGCACAATATTAGCTTCTATTAAACATGCAACTAAATTTTCAATAGCCGTAATCAACACACCACATGCTCAAAGTAAACTATCAGTTTTACTACAATTATGGCATTCAAAGGGAAGCTTCACTGCTTTAAACATACTGCAATTAAAAGGAAATGTTAGGTAAGAAATGCATTTAGCTAAATGGGCATACTTGTGTTCCTTTTATGATTATCCATGTCATTAAACTAGAGCATTAGAGTAATTTTGACAACCATTGTTTTAGTGATTGATCTTTAAGCGTTTGAAAAATTCTTAATTTGACTAATATAATGGCATTTTACTTGGTTGCAAAACATGCTAGCTGGTCTTTTGGTTTTCATTCACTATGACTGAATAGTTAAGTAATCGTGAGAAATGGAGCTTTTGGGCTATATCGTTATACTACAGATAATTCTGACTTTAGGTTACTGACATTTATAACTCAAGTTTGGAAAATGAATAAACAGAGTGACTTTCATGAAAATTAAAAGAAACTATAAACTAATGCAAGAACTCATTGTACTGCTCCAAGATACAAGAAATAGGCTGATGATGCTCAGACAATGCAGCTGACATGAGGCATTAAAACTGTATCACAATTAGAAGCATATAATATAAAGAATTGGAATAACACTTAAAAGTTATTTTCCTAGTGGCTACACAAATACAATATCACTATTCACAAAGCGTCTAATATTATAAGATTATGCTAATACTCTTCCCTTTCCCTTGCCTTCTTTGAGTTTCGTTTCGTTGCAGCCACTAAAATTTGCCATGGGTATATGCTAAAGTAGAAATTAAAATACGTTTCTTGAAAATTACCCGCTTTTAATGGGCAATGTACATTCAAGATAACTTGACGATTGTATGTGCAATTTTGGGTGCGTCTAATATATGTGACCGATTTATAATTTACCAGAAACTTTCTCTCCCATTGTCCTGATGAGGAGGTAGAAATCTATGGTCCTCATTGAGGGTTGTCCACTTCCTCTCTGAAGTTCTTCTTTTTTATTTTCCGCTCTAAACTCTTCCTGCACCCACGATGGCATACATGGTTGTTGTTTCCTCTACGAGTTGTTGTTCTTAGGTTGGTCATTCTCATAATTAAGGGAGACTGGATCTTTACTAGTAATTGATGTGGGATTTTAAAAAATTATGGACATACTTCTATTCCTTTATCAATGAAATAGTAAAGAATTAGCACGGCCTCCTCAGATCTAGGGGTTCGGATTTTGTGCTGTAAGCCCCACAGAGAAAAGAGAAAAAAAAAAAAAAACAATGAGTCTCAAAGCAGTTATTAAAAAAAAAAAACGGTATGATTGAACAGTATTCTGACAAGCCATTATAAATAGTATATAAACAGTGGGAATAAACAATAAAATTCACGGCTTTTTATGTATAAAAGATTAAGAAAAAAAAACTCTTTTGACATTATCATGTGATTAACACAAGAGTATTAGGGTAATTTTGATAACCAACATCTTCAAATATTTTAGTGCTTGATTTTTAAGCATTGGAAAAATCCTAAATTTGACTACGGCAATCGCTTCTTACTTACCTGCATTTTACCACTCTAGATTAGACGTGGCCTAACAGTATATGAAAGTAAATCTGATGCTATTTACAATTGGCGAAATTAAATAGACTTCTAATTAACCAAGGCTTTATTTCAAAAGTCATCTTTGAAACAATTACTTGCAACATTGATATGTTACTAGGTGGGCCCCGAGTCGGCAGCATGGGACCTGAGAAAACAGGGAAAAAAAAAAAGCAAAGGGAGAGAGATTGATGGTTTCTAAATTGTATAAATAATGGATATGGATCTGTGTGGTGTATATGTGAATGCTACGCAAAAAAGGAGAGAAAATTGATTGGAAAAAGTGAAGGTTATGAATGCTACACATTATTGTGTCTTAGATTGTTCCTGAATATTTCCTAGTTACAATTTCCCAAAGCTTCACACCTATTCTTATTTATAGGAGTGCCTTGACGGTGTGTGGTGTGCACATATTACAGTTTTTAATTATTTTCATTTTTCTAGATATTGCATTTATTATAATTTGCCTGACGGGTATTGTTCTACTGCTTCTACATTTCATCATGCTGCCACTGTAGTCTTCTTTTAATTTGATTATCTTATAACCATGGTTCTAAATTGCGATCCCCTTCATGTGATGCGTCCACAATATTGCTGTTGTGGCACCAGCTGTATGTGCATTAATCAGTCACAATGCCTGCAATCCTTCTTATACTATCCACAACGCCCACAACCGCAATCGCAACGTAATCGCAACCGCGATTTAAAATCATACTTATAACCATTTTGCTGCCAACTTACTTGTTTCACAACTTGTATTATCTTTATGTCACCACTACTCTTTGTTTTGCTTTGTTTTGTTATGAAATATTGGATTTTTCTTTTTAGATTAATAAATTTTAATAGAGATTTGTTAAAAACATTGTCACATTATGAATAGCTTGAAAAGAGTGCAGAAAACTAAGTTTTATATACAAAATAAATTATTAAGTGTCATTTTATCTTTGCATCATAAGGAATTAATACCTGTGATTTTATTATGTTGCTTGAGAATCACAAAGTGGGGTTAATTCTTAGTTACTCGTACGTCGTTCTTGTATTTTGGACAGTTCCCTTAAATGCAGTTCAATGAAAATCATAGCCAATCCATAAATTTGTACTTTACCATTAAGACAATCATGTCTCTTCAGCAATTTAGGATAGCCAGGTGAGTGAGATTCTTCTTCCTTTTATAATTTCTTTGTTGTCCATATTCATATCATTGGACATCATATTATTCATACCAAATCCACAATAATTTCGTGTTCAGATCCTGGGTTTATTAGATAAATGCAGAGGGATTGGGCGGCTTTGCTACATGATTAAGTTTTTCCTGTTCTAGTTTTGGTTCTAGTACTTTATCTTAGGAAGATAATTAATCCTCCTTTTATGTATTTTTTTCTTCCTTCTTAATAAAATTTCTACCTCTATCAAAGAAAAAAAAAAAGAAGAGAGCTTTGTGTCCTTAGATGTCATGAACACACTTCAATGCTTGTTCAGTGGAAGCTCAAACCTAAACAGATTGAGTTAGTTGAGAAGGCTGGTTTTGACCACCTACGATTACTTCCTGCTATTGAGTCTTGACTTTTGACAATGCACTGACAGCAGCTTTGGTAGAGCGGTGGAGAAGAGTAACAAATGAAACGAAGCAGTTTGAAGATCTGTCAAAGGAGAAAATGAGCAAGAAGGGAAGTCGGAAACGTTGCTAAAAGGATCACATGATTAGAGTATAAATAACATAGCATTAGACTACAAAATAGTCACTAAGACTAATTCTGACTTTAACCCACTAATACTATAACTCAATGTTGGAAAAGGACACAACAAATACACCTAAACACCAGTTAGAACATAATTCTACAGAAGAGGATGAGATTTATTCAAAATTACGAAGATTTCAGACATTTGAAAGCTGATAGGATCCTGTTAGATCTCCATTTAGTCATTTTGTTGTTGCTATTTTGTGTTCATTGCTATAGGTACTGCAACTGAGCAATTTTATATTTTACTTGTAGCTTGTGATAGGGAATGTCTCATTCAACCGAAACATGGGGTTGCAATTTTTTGTTTAAGATAACGAAGAAAAACTGTGTAAAGTTACTGAATATTTGGAAGTATAATGGCAATTTAGAAGCTGCTCTATTGGCTTTCATTCTACGAAGACAATCTCTTTTTTCTATAGTTTTTGGATTTAAAATTGAACAAAATTAATGTTATATAACAAAATGAGTGATTGTTGGACATTCTATTTTTCAAAACCATAAACTATATTAAATCATCCTTCTATAGGATGAACTCATTCTACTGCTCAAAGATACAAGAAATGACTTTATGATGCTCTCACCAATCTTTATTTTCCTCCATTTATCTTTACCAGTCAAACATAGAATCAGCAAGGAGAAAGGAACCAAAGCGCAACACATAATACCGGAATGTTTTTGTTAGATGAAAAGGAAGCATTTCATTCCAAAGCATAAGAAGAAATAACATCAGCAATGAGGTGAGGGCAAGAATCCACCCAGGCACAGAATTCATCAATAGATTTTTCAGACTTATATAATCTATGTGCAGCCTCATCACGAGAGTACAGCTAACCTCGTTTAAGGAATTCTTCAGTACATCTAATCAAAGCATGAAATGAAGATTCATGAGCAGAGAATCACAGTGATAGCAAAGCATTATAGACATCCATGATCCCTCTTTTGCTTAAAGGAATTGGATCCTTACATCATCCTTCTCTGTCACTCTCCCACTGTCATAGGCACCATTGCAATTGTAACCAGCTCTTCTTCTATATGCTTATATTGGCAGAATTGATAGACGGTACAAAGTGATTCATGAATTAGAACATATATGTAATTTTCTTAATTTCAGTCTTATTTCCACAATGGTTTTTGATCTTCTTTATTTATCATCAGGTAAACCAAAGAATATATGTAATTTTTAAAAACTTCATTCGTTGATATGCTATTTGGAACATCTGAATCATGAAATCTACAAGTTATTTATATAAAAACCGAAAATTAGAGTTAAGCGAAATAAATGATAAAGGGAGGATTTGATAATATCATAACTCAAGGAGGCAGAGCACTCTGTTCTTATTTGCATTTTTAAGTTTATAGAAGTGTACATCATATTTACAGTGCCACTATATTTAACAATATCCATGATTGAATATGTTTGTATTTTTCATTCAAAATTTTTAATGATGCAGATTTAGGTCATTCGTGTCAAAATGAAAGTAACTCAAGTACATTCTTTTAATAGTGACGTTAACAATAATGCGCAAATCCTGTTTGAGTTCAATACACGAAAATTTTAAAAAATATATTTAACCAGCTAGTTTTTAATTATATATGCACTTTTGAAAGGAAGGGTAATACCCATATAATTACTAGCCAAATCACTGCTATGGACTCTCAAAATTAGACATTTTAAAAGAAAAAAGAAAAAATTGGAAAAACTAATATTTGTGGAATGAAAAATAGAATTCCATACAAAATCAAGGGATGAAAAACATGTTTTGACAGGACTAAATTATCATATGACATTGTTGTTATGGTAAACATTAGTTGAACTAACCCCCACTTGCAAAGCCAATGAAAATTGAGAAACAGTTGGTTAGAAGTTAGTGAGTACCATAAATCCGGCTAGCCAAACTAGTAGAAGGAAAAGAATAAAGTGAACTCAAGTCCTTTCTTTCATTTAAAGTACAAATATCAGAAGGAAGGGGTTGGAAGAGAGACTCCAAAAATCTCTTGGTGTTGTAGAAGTTGTTCTAGCTAAGGTTCATTCATGTCACGACCCAATTTCTAGACCTCGACCGGTGTATAGGTTAAACTAATCTAGAGATTGAGTTAGCCTAGCAAGCCTTACAAAATCTAAAGTGAACTATTCTACCATATATTTAAATTAACCCATATAACTCACAAGTTTTGAAAACTTAAATATTCAGTTCATTATGTCATTAGGGGTTACCAAAAATCCTATAGCATCTCCCTTAAAAATTAGACATCCTATCCTGAAAAATAAATTAAACTAGCACCAGCACCAGCACTAACAAGTTCCATATAATCAAAATGCCTAACTAGGAAAATAAAAACAACATTTACATATTGTAAGTGACCGTATAACATGGACAATTCCAAAATTCTTTCTCTATACCTACGTGCCACCACATCATGGAGTCTGACACAATTTTACAAAATTAAACACCTACTCTAAAAGTCTGGTAGCTTTCAAGCTCCCAGATCACTTCACTCCTTAACTCGCTGGTTTGAAAAATAAGGCAAGAAGAGGGATAAGCCTACCACTGGCTTAGTAAATATATAAATAATAAAGTGCATAAAAGAAAAAATAAGTGCATACAGGAATTTTTTTAAAATCAATGATCATCGAATAATTTAGGCAATAAAATTTATAGATGAAATGAAAAATAATTATTTAAATAAAAAGAAACTTTTAGATAAAATCTATATTTTCTAAATATAAAAAAAATATCATAGGAATGGGTATCATAGAGAGGAGCCAAATCATCAAACCATATCATCATATATCCTGGCATTTCTTTGGATTCATCCCATCTTATCACTTTCACTATATACATCTAGTATTTCAAAACATAGCACTGGATAGATCATATCGCAGTGCCATCACAACTCATAACTTATTCTAGGTGCACCTAGGCCGTTATCTCCGCTAATGGCTACAGGATCCTAACTAGATTCCCATTCATTATATAAAATAAAAATAATTAAAATAAAATTCTTTCAATTGGAATTTAGCTATAAAAAATAAATAAGGAATCAAAGAAGTAAATAAATAATTAAATAAGACAAGTTAACCTTCAATATAATTTCTATAACATATGAAACCACAAGACAACATAAAATACTCTCCTCATAAATAAACATATACTCACTACCACTTTCTTTTCATCCAATTCATTCTTTTGCGTTTCACAAGAATATATCACACCACATTTCAACTATCAATTTGTTTTGATAAATTTATTAAATCATCATAAGAATGTATATATATATATATATATATCTAGTTTGAGGTTTTGAAAACACCGATTTGTTTCCCCAAGGGATAGAGCACATAAATCATATAATTAAAAATTTCACCATAGAAAATATAAAATAGAATGAAATAGATGTACCACTCCATTATCTACACACTCACCAGTTGGGACTAATGGTATAAGTCCCTATTTCTTATTGTTTAGTGTTGAATCTCAATTGAATGAGTTTCTCTAGTATCACCTAAAATTATAACCAATATAAGTTAATTATATTAACCATTCCAATAATATCCACAATTATTTATATAACTTAATATACTCCATAAAACATAAATCCCTAAATCCCTAAATTTTATACACTTTTCTATCCTAAATACTAACCTTAAATTTGAGGTTTTTCAACCTAAGCTCCCATAACTCTAATTAAATTTAAAATTCACTTCTTGAAGCTTCAAAGATGAAATATGAAGTGTTTATTTACACTTAAATGTAGAAATTCAAGAAGCCCCCAAGTTAGAAGTTCATCCACGGCAACTTGAGCAACAAAAATTGAATATCCTATTAGCTTCAATAAATCATGGAGAAAGATAAATATTGATGAAACAAACAGAAGAAGAAAATGGAATAACTAATCCTTAGAAAATTCAGAAAATTTTCCATGGTTGAATAGCAAAAGAAGAGAATGAGAAGGGAGAGGAAATCTTTACCAAATAAAAGTTTTATAGTGTCGGAGGTGATTGGGTAATGGCGTCCAACAAGAAGAGGGTGATGGATCCTTGTGGTTGGCTGAGATTTACGCTTCAATAGAGGAGCTACGGTGGGAGAGAGAAAGAACGACTCAAGCAAAACAAAAATGAAGAAGAGTCACGCAAGAAACAAGAGAAAGTGGACTTTGGGAGAGAGAAAAGCCTGAAACAAGAAGAAGACGTTACAACATATGGGAAAGGTGGAGAGAGAGTGTGCTTTTAGGATTATTAAAATATCTTTAGCTCAAATTGCACTTTTGCCCCTTAGAAAGCTTAATATGCATTAATTGATATTTAAGAATATTAGAGAAGTCCTTAAATTTTTTTTTTATAATCCCAAAATAAATTTAAAAATTATTATTATTTTTTAAAGTATTACAATTCGCATGAAATCTCTTGGTTTGATGATTAAATCTTGTTTCAATGATACCTAGACAAAAAATATAAGATTCTTTTCACTAAAGTATAGATACAGCTATTTGACCATTTTCACTGAGCAGATATAAAGTGAGATATGAGATCACGCATGGAGACAACACTACTCTAATAATCACTAAAGAATTTGAGGATCTTATGCTAGTCATCTTTGTGAAGTTATCATAACTTAATTATGGATCTGACATATTTTATTTTGAGAGATATTTTCCTAAAACAAGATAAACAAGTAAATAATATCATATTGTAGCTACTTTTTCTTTAAAAAAACTAGTGTGTCAGTGCGGGTTTGCTATTTCAAGGGCACAAAAACACCATATTAGACAATGTATCAAAATGCATCATAAGAAGAATATTAGCCTTTATTACATTTAAACTTAAATGGTTTGTCTAAAAATATGATTTACGATAAACATGTATGGTGTCGATTGGTCTATGTAGCCGATCTCACTTAATGAAAAAAAATTTTATTGTTGTTGTTGTTGTTGTACATTTGACAAAGTAAGTGCCATTTTACATTTGACCATACAAGATACAAGGTTGCTAACATGAAAATAACCATAAACAACTATGACTCTATTTCTTTTCTTTCTAATTTTTATCTTGATCATAATTATTTCTTACTCAAACAGAGCATGTCTATGTGTATGCTTATCAAAGACTAGTGGTCATTTCTAAGGTTCTTTTCTTTCTTTTATTTTTGAAAGATGATGAAACATAGTAGGAATACATACATTCTTTCACATAAATGGGTTTAAAAAATGAATGCAAGCACACCCCCACCAATTTGGAAGATGCAGAAGGTAGTAGCTAGGCTCCAATGTCCCTAAATGTAAGAACTGATATGTGTGGATTTAATACAATGGGTGGGTGAGGATAGCTAACTAAATAAGCCTCCCTCGAACTACAATGGATGCAATTATAAGGGTATCAAAGATAAGGCATTTGCACTAAAAGATTAGGTTATAATAACAATTACAGTTACAATCATAAGATCACATGATATTGGATTGAAAGTATGGCTAAGGGAAACACAGCACCTTCAGTTACAATCAAAAGACAACATGATAATTCCAGCATTTAGCCAATCATGTATATGAAAGATAACATATAAACAATTTTGTGGTTTTGATTGATACATTTCCTTCTTTTTTTTTTGGTGCAAAATTTGGATTAGAGACATTGAAATTATATACATCAAAGTCACATATTACTTGTCTTTTCAAATACCTTTCAAACTGAATTATCAAAATAGAGTAAACAACACATTCCATTGTGTGTGACCACTTGAATTGTTTTCTTCTACTCCCCAAAACTAGCAAGAAGACTTGGATGCTGAGAGAGATAGTGATTAATAAATAATATATAGGGTGATTATTTCACTCAAGTCCTTCCTTCTAGTGTTACAACAAATTTCAGATGGAAGGAGTTTGGAAGAGAAATTATAAAATTTTCTTCTAGTTTCAAAAGTAATTCTAGCTCATGTTCATTCTCATGACGTCTCTTGGTTTGATGATTATTGATTACCCCAAATCCAGCTTCAATTTTGTTGCCTGAGGGAATTATTCTCACTTGGATCAAAATGGTTCTCCAAATATTACCCTGATACAATCTAAGATTTTTTCACTATAGAAAAACACAACAATTTGACCATTTTCACTGTGTATAAATAGAGTAAGATGTGAGATACCTGGACTTTTCTAACACGGCTTCACTGAATGAAAGACTCAACACTATTCTTACAACAAAAAGTTGTCGTGAGATACTCCAAAAGGTTTACATCTGATTGACATCTTTATTTTGAGAGCTAGACATTTTCCTGAAACATGATGAACAAGTAAATAACATCATATAACTGCATCTTCTTAAAATATATATATATATATATATATATTGGACTACTAATCAATGCTGATTTGCTATTCCAAATGCGCAAAAACACCATATTGGACTATGAATCAATATACTTCACAAGAATTTCACCAAAAATGAAATAACGTTACAAAAACATTAGCTCCTCCTACACATGCAACCATATTTTCCATAACAGTAAACAACACACCACGTGCAGAGAGCCCAAGGTCCACAAAACCCCAAATCAGTAGTCAATATCTCTTAGGTGGGACTCAAGTCCGATATCTCACATTTGGATGCTAACATCATCCTTCTTAGTCACTCTCCCCCTGTCATAGCCACCATTGCAATTGTGTAGACTAATTCTTGTAGAGAGGTGTGAAATGGAATTCAAGCCAAGGTTATGGGGGCAGCTGCTTGCCACCATTTGAAGAAAGAAAATGATGACGTGACTAATATATCAACGTATAATACTTCAAAGATAATCAATGCAACTAACTACAAACACACAATAGTTACCACTATCTGAGTACTGCGCTCGTGCATCAATAGAAATACCACTCAAGTTCTTTGAAAAAGAAACCTACTCATTCCAACAGACCGAAAAGAAATCTAGTCTAGTTTTGAGAAATAAGAAGATTAAATCATATCAACAGAATTAAAATTATTAGGAAGTAAGTGCTTTGTATTTAATAATAGAATGAATATGTTTTCTTATAGCTCCATTTTCTTAGAAAATTGATGTGTTTTGTGAGGATGTCAATGCTGGTTGGCTATTTCAAATGCACAAAAATCACCCTACTGGACTACATGACAAAATCAATGTGAAGAATTTCACCAAAAAATGAAAATTACAATACAAAAAGAACATTAACTTTTCTATTACAAATGCAACTAGACTTTCCATAGCAGTAATCAACCCACCGCGTGCACAAAGTAAACGCCATTATGCATTAGACCTCAATTATGCATGATCATACCTAATTTGTGCCTTGCGGAGCCTTAATGAGTCATGACGTACCTATTATACGAAATTTAAATTAAAAAAGGAAAAAATTGCAAACTTAATCAAAACAAAGCATATATACATTTTGTGTCTCCCACATTTTTAGTACCATTTTCTGGATGGCATTTTTGTGGTAGTAGGACCATGATACCATCATTTGAAAGGAACACTTGAAAGAATTACAACCCAAGAGTTAGCTCATGAGATTGGAAAGCTTAGGATTCATATAAAACCTAACATTAGAGTCTTATATTATTCCGATTTGGGACTCAAGTCCCATATCTTACAATAGAAATCTAGCATCATCCTTCTCGGTCAGTCTTCCCCTGCAAATGTAACGACCACCTCTTCTATATGCTTTATTCAGAGAATTTATAGAACGGCACAGAGTGATTCTTGAAGAAAGGTATGAAAATGGAAGCCAATTCCAAGTTGTGGGTGCAGCTGCTTGCCATCTTAAGAAGCAAAATGATGACGTGACTACAACATTTACAGTGAGGAACTTCCAAGATAATCAATTCAACGAACTACAAACACAGTCCATATCGCTATATGAATACTGACTGCACTTGGGCATCAAGAGAAATACCACTAAAGTTCTTTGGCAAGAAACCCGCTCATGGCAACAAGACAAAAAGAAATCAGAGTCAGGATTGTTTTTAAAAATAAAATAGATATCTTTTCTTATGTTATATTTTTAATAACAAGTCATAAACAAGAACAATGCTTACTCGCATAAATATAACATCCAAGAATAATGAAAATGGAGAAATAACAAGTTAGGTGTGAGTGTACCATAAATCATGTTAGCCAATCTATCAGATGAAGGAAAATAATAGAGTGGATCCAATTCCAACAACAATTATTAAAAAGTAATAAATTATGCGAACCTCCCATAAATTATACTGAGATTATACAAATCTCCTCTTTATTTTCAAAATATACACTTTAGTCTAATATGAAAATAAAGATAATATCTTTATAATTTCAACAAAATTTGGGGATGTTATGTACTTTACTCTTCAAAAAGAGCCATGTGTGCCCAGCCATTCATTAACTGAAAACAGAATACATGACCAGCTGAGCCAAAAGAAGTGACATATGGGGGAAACAGTCAAGCCCAAAAGGAATTTGGCAAACAGAGTGCAGTACTTACCAGAGAATGAGCTACAAAAGCAAATGTTGATGTGTAATACCTAAATATATATATATAAATAAATAATATATATATTTGGTTATTAAAAAAAAACTAAATATTTTTTTTGAATTTATTTTGGAGTATATAAAAATTTTAAAGGACTTTTCCAATCATTTTAAATCTCAATTAAAGCATATTAGACTTGTTGGAGGCAAAAGTGAAAATTGAGCCAAAGATATTTTAATAATCCTAAAAGCACACTCTCTCACCACCTTTCCCATCTGCTGCAACGTCTCCTTCTTGTTTCAACCTTTTCTCTCTCCCGAAGCCACTTTCCCTTGTCTCTTGCGTAACTCTTCATTTCTTTTTGTTTTGCTTGAGTCGTTCCTCCTTTCTTCCACCGTAGCTCCTCCATTGAAGCGTGAATCTCAACCAACCACAAGGATCCATCACCCTCTTCTTGTTGGACGCCATTACCCACTCATCTCCGACAGATTTAGTTGCTATAAAACTTATATTTGGTAAAGATTTCATCTCCCTTCTCATTCTCTTCTTCTGCTACTCAACCATGGAAATTTTCTGAATTTTGTAAGGATTAGTTATTCCATTTTCTTCTTCCGTTTCTTTCATCAATATTTATCTTTCTCCATGATTTATTGAAGCTAATAGGATATTCAATTTTTGTTGTTCAAGTTGCCGTGGGTGAGCTCCATAATTGGGGTTTCTTGAATTCCAACATTTAAATATAAATTAATCCTTCTAAAGTTATCTTTAGAGTTCCTAGAAGTAAGTTTTGAACTTAATTTGAGTTATGGAAGCTTAGATTGAAAAACTCCAAATTTAGGGTTAGTACTTAGGATATAAATGTATATAAGAATTTAGGGATTTATGTTTTAGGGAGTATATTAGGCTATATAAATAATTATGGATATTATTGGAGTGGTTATATAATTAATTTATATTGGTTATAATTTTAGGTGATATCAAGGAAACTCATTCAACTGAGACTCAGCGTTAAACAGTAGGGAATAGGGACTTATACTATTAGTCCCAACTGGTGAGTGTGTAGATAATAGAGTGGTATATCTATTTCATTCCATTTTATATTTTTCGTGATGAAATTTTTAATTATGTGATGTGCTTTATCCCTTGGGGAAACAAATCGGTGTTTTCAAAACCCCAAACTTTATATATATATATATATATATTCTTACGATGATTTAATAAATTTATCGAATTGATAGTTGAAATGTGGCGTGATATATTCTTGTGAAACGCAAAAGAATGAATTTGAGGAAAAGAAAGTAGTGGTAAGTATATATTTAATTATGAGGAGAGTACTTTATACTGTCTTGTGGTTTCATATGTTTAGAGATTATATTAAAGGTTAACTTGCCTAAATTAATTAATTATTTACTTCTTGATATCCTTATTTATTTTTGATAGCTAAATTCTATTTGAAGGAATTTTATTTTAATTATTTTTATTTTATATAGTAAATGGGAATCTAGTTAGGATCCTGTAGCCGTTAGCGGAGATAACGGCCTAGGTGCACCTAGAATAAATTATGAACTGTGATAGCATTGTGATATGATGTATCCAGTACTACGATCTGAGATACTATATATATTGTGAAAGTGATAAGATGGGATAAATTCAAAGAAATGCCATGATATATGATGATGTGGTTTGGTGATTTGGTTCCTCTCTATGATACCCATTCTTATAATATTTTTCTTATATTTAGAAAATATAGATTTTATCTAAAAGTTTCTTTTTATTTAAATAATTGTTTTTCAGTCATCTATAAAGTTATTGCCTAAATTGTTCGATGATTATTGATTTTTAAAAAATTTAAATATGCACTTTATTATTTATACACTCACTAAGCCAGTGGTAGGCTTATCCCTCTTCTTTCCTCATTTTTCAGACCAGCGAGTTAAGGAGTGAAGTGATCTGGGAGCTTGAGAGCTACCAGACCCTTAGAGCAGGTGTTTAATTTTTGTGAAATTGTATTAGACTCCATGATGTGGTGGCACTTAGGTGTAGAGAAGGAATTTTGGAATTGTATGATCACTCATAATGTGCAAATATTGTCTTTACTTTCCTAACTAGACATTTTGGGTCATATGTAACTTGTTATTGCTGGTGCTGGTGCTGGTTTAAAGTATTTTTTTTCAGGTTGGGATGTCCAATTTTTAGAGGAGGTGTTGTCGAATTTTCGGTAGCCTCTAATGATATAATAGTTGATTGTAGCTTTTGTAAGGCTTGCTAGGCTAACTAAATCTCCAGATTAGTTTAGCCTAGACGCCGGTCATGGCCTAAAAATTAGGTCGTGACATGATGCCTGGTATGAAACATCTGAATTGAAGTCTCTTCCCTCTTTTCAAAAACAAATGATATTCCGTTACACACACGATCGAAGGACGGTGAATAAAAGTTAGAAGCACAACAAAAGTCAGCATAAACTATACAATGCAAATAGCTAGACGCATAATACTTACTGATATACAACTGCAACTGCTACATGACTGTACTTCTGCATCAATACTTAAAGAGAAATGCAGCTTAAATTCTTTGTGAAGAAACCTGCTCGTACAAGTCAATAAAAAGCGCAGTCAAATTTTGGAACAAATGGAATTAAAAACATACCATAAGCCTACATAAAATTACAACATCAATAAGTTGTCCCTATAGTGCAAATGTCACGCCCCAAAAATTAGTACCAGTATTGGCACAGAATACAAGAAAACCCACGTATACATCAGCCTAACAAACACCCTAAATACTTATTTACTTTTGTAGCATAATTTCTCTAACTTCCTTTATACATGTACGGTTCAAGTTCCACCATGTATCAAAATTCATAGCAATTCATATTCGACTCCTTGAAGAAAATTTGACAAAGTTTTCCCAAAAAATTGGGACACCTTGGATTTGTCTAAACACCAACCAAACTAAATTTATAAAAGAGAGCTCTACTCTCACTTTTAATTCAATAGCATACCATATCTAATAGGGTAGAGATCCTTAGTACAATCATATACATACAAAAAAAACAATTAACATCAATACTTGACAAATCGATTGCTAACTCTCTCCTAACAACACTCTTAAGTTAAGTTGGAGTGTCTAGACAAAATTTCATTATCTACAAAAATAAATAAGATAATGAGCCATAGTACTCATTGAGTAGAGAATAAAGCACAATAACTGAAGGGATAAATGGATATAGAGTTTTTATAAAGAAAATAAGTTTTATTGGAGTATTTTATAACAAGAAACCTTAAGTGTAAAAAGGAATGAAATAGTCTTCACATAAAAGAAAGTCAATTTATAATTCTTTATATAGAAAATACATGAAACAATTGGTATATAAAAAGTTAGTAAATTAAAGTTAATGGAAACTTGTTTATTACTTTATCAACAGGGTAAAACACAAAGAAGATTTAGGTACATAATAATTTGATCAAGATTGAAAAAATAATAGTAAAAGATGACAATAAGGAAAAAATAAAAATTAAATTCATGCATTTAAAATTAACTACCAGAAAGGGGACAAAAGTTGTATAGAAAACAATTTAATATAAATGTCATGTTAGGAAGGTTTGTGTAAAAATCTAGTTTCTAGCATATATCATATTTTAACATGGATATACAGTTTATGAAGGTAAATAATCACATATCTAAACATAAGTATTTAGCCCATGAATAATCATAAAGCATCCAACTCAATAACCTTTCGATACTTAATCACAGGACCCACATTATAATATTTAAGGTGCATTGAAGGCTAACAGAACTATTATTAGCAACCAATATTCTATGCAACTCTACCTTATTAAATATACTATCATATAATAACATATAGTTCACCCAACGAATTCTCTTAAATGATTTGATTCAAAATTGGTTTATATAATCAAAAGTGCAGTATTGCTTAGACATAAAACACTCGCATGATTCTCCATAAAAAATATTGAGATAAATTTATCACTTTCCAATTTACCAGATGGAACACTTAAGCTATCATATCATTTCATATTCATTTTGATTACATAAACAAGTATAATGTATCGTAATTTGGAAGATTTAATAATAATATATACATAAGAAGTCTTTACCTAGGATACTTGTCCCAATGGAAATGCAGAATACAAACAAGAAATGGAGAAAGTAAAAGCACAAGAAAAGTTAAAATATAACATACATTAAAATCTACTTATAATGCTTGCCAAACGATAGTGGTTCCTCCAGATGCCAAACTAATCCCTCAAATGGGAAAAGTCAAAAATGTTTCCTAGAACATAACCATAACAATTATTTCAATTACAAGAACTCATCTCAGCTTCCTTTTCTTATTAAACCTAGTCAACTTAACTCGGTCTTTTTAGCTTTAAATCCTACTCTCCTTATAACCTATCCTAATCCCCATTCCTAGCAATAATACCAATTTAGATTAATAGTCAACTACCTAAAAACTTGTCAATTAAGATTTCCTTGTTTAATTTCAACCTATAGTCTATCCAATTACTAATTGAAGCAACACTCACCAACTTTTCTCAATTTCACTTAATTCTTCCAAATAAAGCCAAAATTCACCTTAATTTACTTCAAGATATAGGCTAAAGGCTTGCCTAATCATATCTTCATTTCTACTGTCAACCTTAACTTATCTTAATTGCTTCACCACTTATTCTAATTCCCTATTTCTAGTGTTAACTATATCTAGTTCTGTAAGTCACACAAGTTATGGGACAAGAAGGTGTGGGTAGAAAACTTACCCTAAAAAGTTTAGAACAAAGATGAATAAGTATCCTACTCCATTCACAAGGGAAACCTATACAACCTATATTCATAAAAGTCCTAATTTAATACTCAAACTAATTAATTAATTTATTACTTGTTTTATTCTTACTTTCTATGTAAGACTTAATTTAGTTTACATTCATGTTACTTCACTGTTGGACATAACTCCAACTTGAATACAAATGTAAGCAAACTAAATAAAAGGAAGGCATCCTTAACTAAGATTTGTTGGTGGAAAAATTCTTAAATACTCTTAGAGTGTCACATCATTTATACTCTTTCTAATGAAAAAATTACAAATTAGACAAAATAGGAGTCACTTGCTAACAAAATAATGCCAAGTTATATAATTGGATCTTACATTTAATTCACCACTATTCTATTTTCATATAAATGGAATATTGTATGAAATCACACTCTATTACCCACTATGAGAAATTTTAATTTATTAGTAGGTATGTATCTTGTTTGATTTAAACTTTTCTAAAGAGTTTAAATGATATAACATTTTTTTAAAAAAATCTAAAAATTTCTCAATGCTCAAAACTATCCACCCTTAATTGGCAGGTGTCATGCCCAGAAAATAGGGATATGATTGGCCTAGAATACAAGGGACCTCGCATTTATAAGCCTCACACAACTAGGACATTGATTACGCTTATCATGAAATTAGTAGCAATGCACATTCAATTCAAAGCACAAAGTTGTTCATCTTAATTACTTATATCAATTTAAAGTTCAAACTTTACATAGATCTATTCAAAAACCATATTTGACTTTTTGTAGAAAATCTAGCAAAATCTCCCCTAAAAGTTAGACATATGAGATTTTCTTACAAATAGTCAAACCAATTAAAATGCCAAAGAGAGCTCCACTCTCAATAATAACACATAAAAAATGACATGATACGAGGATCCTGCTTGCAAATCTGTGGAGTCTACCTAGGGTATAAGGTAGGTCGATGCAAAAATAATGATGGGCTCACCAAAGCAACCATCCAGCTATATCGAAGGAGAAGGATTGGATGCAATTCTACTTTTTGTACTAATAAGTAAAAGAATGAGCTATGACACTTAGTAAGTAGAAAATAAAACACAACAATTGAAAGGACAAGAAGGCATAGAGTTTTACTTAATAAAAATAGGTTTTTTTAATGTAATAATCACTAAGAATAATTAGATAGAGATTTAAACGTGGAAAGTCATATAAAATTCTTATGGTAATTCAAATTGTAAATTTCTTTAATAGTAGGATGTACAAAAGGATTATTGTAAATAAAAGTGTAGGGATTTAAGTTAATAGAAATTGGTTTGTTACTTTATTCTTAAATTGAAATGTAAGGAAATGACGAACATATAATGTGCTGATCAAGATGTAGAATTGTAGGAGATAAAAAAATAGGCAAATAAAAAAAATAATAAACAATTTAGATTAAAAAAATAACATTTTAACATTTAAGAGTTAACCATTGAATAGAGAACAACGATCATAGTGAAAACAATCTAACCACCACCTTATTAGGAGGGTTCTTGCAGAACTCTAAGATCTATAATATTCATATTTATGTGGGTACACAGTCCATGAAGGTAAATAAACACATATTTAATCTTAGAGCACTATAGCCAAGAATCACATGTAGAACTACTACCATCATCCCTTCTCACTACCATCCCTACAACCCCTAAACCTTTAGAGAGCATCCCGATCAATATCCTCCAAGTGCTTAGTCATAGAGACCACGTAATAATATTCAAAGTGCATTGAGGGCTAATAGTATTACTGTTAGCAACTAGTATTTTACAAAAACCCACCTTATATATATATATATTAAGTAGAGTCCACAAACTAGAATCTCCCAGATAAAGTTCCACAATTTAAAACACAACATGTCATAGCTATAAATTATTTGAACAAGTCTCACAAATATACCAAAATAAAGGCATTTCTCTTTTTCCAAATAACATTTAGGATAGTATACAATTTCATATTCAATTTAATAACACAATCATATTTGATATAACATGGTCTAGAGAATCTAACGCCCAAAATACTCACATGCAAGAGGATACTATCTAGGAAGCTCATTCCAATGGACACACTAGTAACAAACAAGCAACTAAAGGATTTAAAATAGGAAAGGCAATTAAAATCATATCATGCTTTATAATATACTAATTGTATTTGTCGAACGGTTATAAGTTCTTTCAACACTGAGCCACCATCACTCCTTCCAAGAAACTACTTGAATATGGCCTAAAACAATCAAAACAAATCTTCCAATCCCTAAACTCAACTCATATTCCCCTTCTAAATTGTCTATTTAGAACTAACTTATGGTTAACTTTTAAATCATGAAATTCACATTTGTAATCAATTTCTATTTAGTTTGATTCTACAAACCATTCCCTATTCTAACATTTGTTCTAACTTAATATTTAATTTGATTAATCTTGGCTATTTTATTACTATTATCATCATATCATCATCATCATCATCAATTTGTTCACAGCAAGTTAATTTATCTAGTAAACTTGAGTTACCCTTTATATAGTTTTGGAAATTAACTTAAAGTATCTATACGTTGTAAGATGGTGCATAATTGCCTTGCTTAGGTTCTTGAACATATTTAATTGCAATAAAATGAGATTTCCATCATGTTACTCCATTTTAAACCTTAGCCTTAATTAATTTCATGGCTCCCTAAAAAATTTACAAGGCATAACTACCATCACACCCAAAATTAATTTAGACTCCTATGTATCAAAGTTCACACTTGCTTAATCCTTTGTTCATTAGTTTATTCCCTAGTGGTGCTCTTAACTTAATACTTCATACACTAAGGGCTTGGATTTTTTAATAATTAGGAAGAATACCTTGCACTATCTCGAATCGTCCTCAGCCCAAATAATCACCAAAACCACTACCACAGCCAGGACCAGTAACAACCAGAGCACATATGACAATTCAACACCAGAAGATGGAAATTTACAACCGCAGCATGGACAACAACCGAAAAGCACAACTAAAATTTGATTTCATGCAAAAATGGAAACACAATCCCAAGCACAGCTATGTACAGACCTAACCTAAGAAAACAAAATGAGAGGCAAGGGAGGTTCAATCCAACGTGATAGAGCTACTCGAAGAACTCCAGATCTGGGCGGCAACCATTTCAAGAAGGAGCACAAACTTCACACCACAACAAGAGCAAGAAGAGACGACATAAGGGAGAGACCAGTTGAAATCTTTAAGAGTCCAAAACTAAGAAACCACCTACCATGGCTCAGCAAAGATACACCCCATAAGCACGAATAGAGCGACAAGACCGAGGCAGGTGCAGAAGTTGAAGAACAAAAATGCTGGAATGTGAAATGGCGAGGCTTGAGTGGACCGAACTTCACCTTCGACAATGGCAGCAATGAGGATCAAAGCTTACACCAAGAGAAACTGGAAAAAAAAAAAAAAAAGATGAGACACGGAAGGTTTTGGAGGCCGATGATGCACTGTCCAGAAGAAAAGAAAATTCTAGGCATATAGGGAAGGTTTCGTGCATCTCGGAGATCAAGAAGAAATGAAATAATCCACAGCTGAAGGATGATATCCACAGCCAGCAAGGAAACACGTAATACTGCTACCCAACATACACACACACACACACACACACATATATATATAAGAGATCATGTGTCGCCTTTGGGATTTGAACTTGAGTCCTAATTCTTGTATGATTAAATGAAAGTTTTTTTAAAATTATATTAAATCCTTACTAATTTCTATTTTGTTGTTTAATAGAACTATTATTTATTATTTTTATTTTTATTTTTATAAATATTAATTATTTTAAACCCTTTAAATTCTTAGTATTTAAGTTCTTTTTATTTTGTTAATTTAACTCCTATTAATTTTTAATTGGTTGTAGCCATTACAGCAGGCACCCAAGAACCTCCAGCCATGATCACGGCCAAGAGAAAAGGAAAAGCTGAGAGAATCCTAGCAGCACCTAATGGGGAGTTGAGCTCGTGATAAGTGGTGAACAAAGATGGATGATCGAAGCTCACAGGGAATGAAAATCTGCCATAAGACAAGAAGCTGAAATCTAAGGAACAAAACAGAGCATTAAGGTAGGGGAGGTGCGGAAACAAAAGGAAGAAAAGCGCTGCACTTATGGAAGAAGCAAGCTAGATTCCTTGAACAAAACCCAATTTTATAAAATGAAGTAGTTTCAGCAGCCATACAGGAGGAATTACCTTGCAAAGGAGTGAGTGAAGAGCATGAATAATAACCACAACATGGCAAAGGCTAAAGGATATGACCCAGAGTCTTGCAACTCGAAGCACATCGGGGCATCACATGTTGCAGCTACAGGGAACGAAGATGCAGCATAATATAAGGAGTTGAAAACAGTTCCTAAAAGGACAAAGCAATGGAGACTACCACTGGAACTCTAATCAATACTTGTTCATCCTTCTGTAACCTTAAATTTTGTCTTGTGATTAGTGATAAAATTTAATTGATAAAATTAATATTAATTCCCTCTTATATCTTATATTATTATTATTAATTAATTAGTTAATTATAGCACACAAACCCCCGTATTATAATATATAAAAAAAAATTGACATTTTGTACCAAAATCTAGCTTAATCAAGGAATAAGATGTTAAAGAGAGAGAAAGAAAGAGGTACCGATAAAGCAATCATAGAAAATTTATTTCTTTGGAGTGCTCTCCCTTCAATCTGCATACAAATTTCAGTTGCAAGACATGGCAGATAGATCCATTGGATTTTTTGGTCTGAAAAAATTGGATCTCATAAGCACAGCATCCAAGTCCAAATCTGTGTAGAAACTCATCAATATTCTGTGATGTGTTGGTCTTAATTAATACCCAACTCCAATCCCAAGGGAACTCCAATGCTAACACCTCTTTCTTTTCTTTCTCAATTCCATTTGTTGAAGTAAAGAGTAATATTCTGATGTATACACTGGGCATACTCCCGACGCTTTGATGAGGCCATCATGTTCAACTCTCGTATTATCCTTATAAGTAACAACACAGAATTTGAATGAAACCTTAATCGGGTTATCAGCGGTACCCTGATTACCTCCTCTTCTTCTTTTAACTTCTTCTAACATGCATTTAAAGTGGGATGGTTTATTCCATAAAAAGACATGATCCGAATTCAATTCCGTATCCCGCATAGAAGCATATTCCCATCCCCTCCAGTATTCAACCACCTCACCATCTTCTACGCAGCATTGGCAGAGCAAGTAGGGCGACACAATTTCACTTGAGACAAATTGAGAATGAACAGAGCAAAAAAGGAAATCCTTGAAGTCGTCAAAAGGTGGAGTAAGTTCAATAGTTATGGAAGTCTCTTTTGTCTGCTTATATTTGAACCACTCTGGAACTCTGCTTCCTGGGTACCAAATATGAATTACTCCTGAATCGTTATATACTGATCCCTTCATTGAGAGCTGAGCAAATTCCATAATGAATGAATACTCATCCAATTCCATGCAGTTATTGAACGAAAAGAAACATTTCTCGTTTATATTGTATTGTGGTACAGAAGTAATTGAAGTCTTTACAGTTTTCAGGGAGGTGCAATTCCCGGCATATAAACCTGTGAGGAATGGTGGAAGTTCTGGAAGAGTCCGAAGCCTTTTGCAATCTATCAAGTAAATTTCTTCCAAGTTTGAAAGATGCTTGATACTAGCCGGCAAGCTCACGATACTGCTTCCTTGTAATCTTAAATCTTTTAAAGATGACAATGAGCTTATATTATCAGGGAGTTCAGGCAAGTCACGACATCCATCCAATTGTAGATATTGTAACGAACCTAAGCCACGAAATAGGATGTGTAGCTTGGGTTTGTCAAGTAATTGTTTGCAATCATAAATATCAAGCTTCTCAAGATATCTCAAGCAACTCAACTCGTTTATTGGCATATCCTTTAACATTGTACCATTGAGAGAGAGCTTTCTGAGTTTTCTGGTACGCCCAATTGATGAGCCCAATATTTCAATTCTCGCATTTGATAAGTATAATGACGTTATCTGCTCTGATGACAACGAAAATTTTTTGAGACTAAAGCAATCATCGACAATGAGGTGTTTGAGAGATTTTAAATGACTCTCACTTTGAAGACTCTTAAGTTCTTTGCACTTAAAAAGATTCAGAATAACAAGCTTGTGAAGAGACAAGATAGATGGATGAACATTACACAAGCTTGAACAATACGAGAGATTCACCATTTCAAGATTCCGTGCCTTAGAGAAATCGGGCAGCTCCATTAATTGTTGGGATCCTCTAAGGTTTATTGTCCTTAAATTCACAAAATCCTGTAATAACAAAAAGAGAAACATTACATAAGAAACCCACGTTTAGTTAAATTAAAAACTGAAACCTATATTTGTGTATGTATACCTGCACTCCATCCCAAAGTTTTCTAACATGGCTGTCTTCCATGCAAAGTTCTACAAGCTTCTCAGGACAAAAAGTCAATGGGAGAGATTTCAAAGGATATCCATCCCAATGAAAGTATCTTAATTCATTAGGCAGTGATATGAAGCCAGAAGGAAGTATCACATTACGTGATGATCTCTTGGACCAACCATAATGAAATTTGAGAAATCTCATATTCTTCATCTTTTTGAAAGTGTCTGCACTCAAGCGTACTTCTCTTATTTGAGACATATCAAGTATAATGCCCTGAACTGCTTTAGATCCCTAACACGATAAAGCAACACCAAAAATAATATTACGAGATAGTTTTTGCAAATTCTGCCCAAAAAAAAAAATTGCAAAGGAGGTTAGTGTATCTATCTCCTACCTTATTATATCTCAATACATCATAAACTTCCTCTATGTCATTCAATCGGCTACGCCTTCCTGGATCATTTATAGATTCTTCTCGAACTATTTGTTCCCCCATTTCTTTGATCAAGTCATGCATTTCAATTGTGTTAACATTTGAAATTGTTATAAGAGCTTTATCTACAAGTTTGTCTATTCCACAAGTTGCATAGAAACCAAAAGCATCTAGTACCCTTATAACATGATCTTTATATACTCCTTTGAAAAAGAATGCAATGTCTAGAAATATGTTCTTCTCTAAATCATCTAATCCGTCATAACTCACTTTTAATACTTTTTGAATATCCACATTGGGATGCTTCTGCAGTTTGTTGAGAACACTTTTCCACACTTTTTTTTCTTTAGAATAAAAATGTAAACCCAAAACTTTCAAAGCTAATGGGATTCCCTTGGCATAAACAACTGCCCTTTTTGATAACTTTTCATATCCAATTTTGGGATGGCTTTGTTTGAAGGCACTCAAGCTAAAAAGTTGAAGCGAGTCTTGAAAATTCAGTTCCTCGACCTCATGTATTGCATGAACTCCTCCACTAATAAGAATATGTTTGTCTCTGCTTGTTACGATGACTCTACTTCCTGGTCCCAAGCAAAGTTCTCCAACTAGATATTCTAATTGCTCTGAGGTGTCCACATCATCAAGCACAATAAGAACTTTTTTCTGATGTAACTTTCTCTTAATTACCATATTGAATCTTGCTTTCACTTTGACATTTACATGGAGGTCTTCTTGCTGTAATAGTTCATCAACAAGTTCTTGAAGCAAACAACTCAATCCCTTTTTTGCTGATGCTTCTCTCACCTTTTCTAGGAAGCAACAACTTTCATATTGAGAAAGAACTTTGTCACATATAGCATGAGCAAGGGTTGTTTTACCTATGCCTCCCATGCCCCAAATTCCAATAATTCGAACTTCTTTTGACTCAATTTCCCATAATGATTCAATACAAGCAAGTTTTTTATCAATTCCAACAAGGCTTTTTGGCTCAATTGGGTAAATATGATTCAATTTCTTCAAGACATCTTTGACTACTCTATCAATGAGTTGAGACTCGTTCCTAGTACATTGAAAGTAAAAAAAAAATGGAAAAGAAAGAAAGAGTCACATGTAAGAAAAGGAAAAGAAAACTTAATTAACAACAAAACTACATATATAATTGTAACACTTCAATGTAACATTTTGACTTTTCTTTTGCCCTAAATGAAAAAAAGTAATTTAAACTTGCATAAACTACCATGTTGGTGCTTGAAAGTTACCAAGTCATAGATTTTGTCCTTCAAATTAAAGTTTATTGTCATCAATTTAATATAAATGTTTGAAAAAATGCAGTTAGGACTAAGTTGATGGTAACAAACTAAGTGAGAACTAAAATGATGCCTTTGATAATAAACTTTCAAAAACTAAATTGATTATATTGGTTTTAGAGATTGAGTTTTGTGATAACTTAAATTTCAAACTCTAAAAATTATTTTTTTAAAAAATTTGTAAAATTATAAAAATGAGTATTTCAAGTGAAATTAAGTACTTTCATTATTATAAGATGATGAAAAGTGGCAAGAATTTTGGATTAAGTTTGACCCTGAAAATTCTAAAAATATAGAACGAGAGACCTGTTTGAAGTGATTCTGGGACTAAAATGAAAGAGAAAAAGTTGCAGGGGTCAAAATGTAATCTCAAGAAAAAGAGGGCCGACGCTATTTTAGCCAAGAAGAGTTACACGTTGCAACGAATTAGCAGAGATAGATGATTAAATATCTCGGATTCAGGTCTACATGCTTAAAATATATCTTCCTAGCTAGTGTTCAGAATATCTTCCTGAAGTTTCTCATATGTTGCAGTCTCTTGCTTTTTTCTTCTTTTGGCATAAATGAAAAAGAACATGGAAATTAAATTCTAACGAATAGCTTAATTACAACATTGATAATGAAATATTAAAACGTAACAAAATACTTCCTTAAATTTTATATTGCAATAAAAAACCGCTTCCAAATTATCAAATATAAAAAATTGTTGCGGCCTTTCAGGTCATATTTTGTTATTGCAAACATTTTAAAATTTTGAAAGTGTTTTGTTACATTTTGGATGTTATGTATCACTTCTGTAATTAGTACAATATAGTTTTCTCAAAAGAATAATTAAAACTATATTGCATGTTAAATCTAATTATTGTCCAAAAAGAATGTGGGGTTAGCAAGTGTCATTTAGCAGGAACACAATAAGAATTGCTCAATGTGAACGAGTTCCAGAAGATGTAAAGAATTTGTCTACAAAAATGCTCCCTAAACCAATTTGGTTCGTAGAATATTAAGGGAATACACTTACAGAGGAAATGAAAAAAATAATTTTAAAAATAAAAATAACCATTAGATTTTATTTTAAAAAAGTAATAAAAATATATAAAGTAATAATAATAAGAGTATAATAGATAGGAACTATATGGAGAAATAACTTTTATATAGTTTGAACTAAACAAGCCCCAAATGTCATGTAACAAAAAGATGATGAGGTTGTTGGGTATTTAGAAAAGATAATCAATAGGAAAATATTCAAAGTTGAGAGGCACATCTAACATAATGAGAAACTATGAATGAAATAGTGAAGGAAAGAGAGGTGGTTGTCAAAGATATATGTCGTAAAGAGTCACAAATCTATGGAAATACGCCATCTAATTAGGGACTCAAATCACAGTTTAAAAACTATGCCTTGTAATTTAAACCACCAGCTTAGCATATTTATAAAACAAACAAACAAACAAACAAATAAATAAATAAAAAGCAAATAACAAATTTACATTTAAAAAAAAAAAAAGCTTACTCAAAATTTGATGGATAATGATAGCCAGACAAGTTAGCAGCTCTGTTCAAGGCAGATCTCCAAATTTGCAGCTTGTCCATGTTATCCTTGAACTTTTGTTCATGTTGGGCAAATGCATCTCTATAATTGCCTTTTTGATGTCTTACATCTGATGGATCTATATTATGGAAAATTGGTATTACAATTTGATCATTAGTTTCCTTGCATTGCATGATTTTCACAAGCTCTTCCAAGCACCACTTTGAAGAAGCATAGTCTTCTGAGAATATGATCAATGAAATCACTGATTCTTCAATTGCTTTGAGAAGTGATGATGATATGTCATCTCCTCCCTCAAGCCTTTCATCTACGTAGGCATCGATACGCTTCTGACGTAATTCCTTTGTCAAATGGCTAAGAAAGCCACGTCTGGTGTCTGAGCCTCTAAAACTGATAAACACATCATATTTTATTTGATGAACATGGGAAGAAGAAGACGCCATTATTGGACAGAAATAAAAGGAAAAGTGTGTTGATTGTTGTAGATCTGGACCCTAGTCCCTCCAGACAAGCATGTACCTCTTGTTCTTCTCCAAAACTTGCAGTAAGTCTGCCACTGTAATATAACAAAACTAAGTTAGGCGGAAAGTAAAACAAGAATAAAAAAAACGAGTAGCTTTCAAGAGCTAAACTGATAGCAAAGGTAAATTGGATAATATCCTGCTATACCAGTCTATAAAGAATGAGGAAGATGATCATATAAATTCGCAATACCTCGCTGGTATGGCAATGAAACCTCTTCTTAGGTTTATGTTGGCTAAAAGAATATGGCGGGGCGGTTCGCTTTTGTGTAACTACTGGGAAGTTTCCATTTTATATTTTTTTAATTGCTGAAGCGTGAAATTACTCGGAATGCCATCATACTGTTTGCTTTTTGACTGTTGAGCCATTTTTCACATTTAACAAACAACTAGATTCTTCTCCTGCAAGATGCAGTGGAGATTTTAAAAAAAAAATTTATATAAACAGTAAACGTACGGATATATAATCTTCATGTACGGACAGCAACAGTCCTGATACGCAGCCCGATGAAGCCGTATTGTTCACAAACCGGAATCGCATTGTTCTTAAACCGCAGCTTGCACAAGATTTATTATATATATATAGATATATAGATTGTGTTGGAAATTCACTGTGCAATGTAACTTTCTAAAGGGACGAAAAGTGTCAAAGGAATAATAGTATTTATTTGTGAATGTTGGGCCACCAATGTCTGCAAGGATTCACTGGTAAGCATCTTGGAAAGTAAATAATGCTGAAAGACTAGGCTCTATATATATATATATATATATATATATATAAGACCTTCTTTTACTCCATCAGGCCTAAAGCTGAGGAAGCACGGCAAGTAACTTTGGATTCTAGATATTTGCTTGTGGGCAATTTCTCGGAAGTTGACTTGCTGATCTACCTTAAAAATTTCAAGTTCTATTTTTGAGAGATATAAATTATGTGTAATTTAACAGAAATTGTATGCTTCATTTATTTTGGATATAATATTTTGTACTTTTAATTCTTTTATTTATTCAATAAATAATTTAGCTTCTCTAATAATTGTTTAAGCAATATATTTTCATTTTATTTTGTTCATTAAAAAATATTTGCCTTTAATTATTAATTAAAATAGTATAAACTAAAACAATAAAAATATTTCTTTAATTAAGACAAACAAACACATTTGTCTAATAAAAGTTTGAAAATTGTTTTTGTTTTACGTTTTGTTTTTTTAAAATAAAAAAATAAATATAGAAAATAAATAGTTATGATTAAAAAGTAAACAATTACAACTAAAATTTAGATAAACCAAATTTATATAAACAATAAAACTTTTCTTGCTAAGAAAAGATCCTCCTACGTCACAACAAAAAGCTGGATAAGGTTTTAGAGGACCCATGATGGCCACTTGCTCCGCTAGCGGAGAAGAAACAGAGAATGTGAGAGGTTTAAAAAGTAATTTAGCGAAAAGGTCAAGATAAGGTTTGAAAAGGAAATAGCGATTAGAGAATGCAAGAGACGTGACGGGAGAAAAAGAAAGTGGGGAGGAAAAAGAAAAAGTAGGGAAAAAAAACATTGAGTTTTCTTCTATTAAGATCAAATAAGAGGCAATGAGGATTATTTTTATGCACAAGAAACAAAATAAGGATTCTAAATTTTTTCAGGCTGACAAAAGAGAACTTATTGTAAAACTTTGAGAAACAAAAAGATCTTATTAAGTATGAGATAAATACTAAAATAGTTCCTTAAAATAACTTCCTAGCTCCATAAATTTTCAAAATTAATTGGTTAATATATTCTACTCCAAAATAATTTAATTTGTATTAATAAGAATTATTTCTAACTTTCACTCTTTAATTCTAAGTTATTAAGAACCTATTTGAAATTAAATTATTATGGTATTACTATCAATACTTTATCGTAAGATTAGTGGGCGAATTAAAAGAAAGTACAAAACTAAGTGATAACTGATTTTCACGTTATATCTTGACATTGATTGGGAATCATGAATGGTTAACATATGAATTTTTCTTTTCATAAAAAGGGCATTTTTTCCATTTAAAATTTAATATACTTTAATAGTAATTAAATCTTAATTAAAAAAATAAAATGTATTTTTCATTATAAAAACAGCCTTTTTGCCTCAAGTGAAAAAAAAAAGCTCTTCAGTTTCTTAGGCAGGGGCCTCAAGAGTTGTAAATGAAGGGCCTACACATGAAGTTGGGCATGTAGCTACCAAAGTGAAGGGAAAATTTTAAGAAATTGTAGCGATTTAGTACTTGATAGAATTTATATTTGATTCTCTTAAATTTTTGTGTGCTACACTCTAATTAATAGCTTTCCCAATTCACACAAACTCAGTTTGGACTTTATATATATGCATTGTTCTCACGGCACTTGCACCGAAATCCTAAAAGTGGCTGCTCTCCAGAGTCCTAAGGAAAAGTAGCACACTATTTAAGATAATAATTAATTATTCTAACAATTTCATTGATTAAATTAATCAATTAAATTAGGTCTTGTATTGGGTCAATCTAGCATGAGTGCACCAAATCCAAAAAAAAGAAATAATCTAACATTTTTAAGTCCATAATTAAGACTATAAAATGTGACTAAATTAAAGAGTAAAAATATATATGAACATGTGTTTTAAGTGTCAGTAAAAAAGATACCATTTAGCCAATCTTGTGTATAAAAGAAAGATCACATATGAACTATTTTTGTGGTTTTGATTGATGCCTTCCATTTTTTGTACAAAATATGGATTGGAGACATTGAAATTAGGTATATCAAAATTGGTAGATAATGATTTTTCCAAATTCGCTGCTAAACTTTGTTATCCAAACAGAGTAAACAACACATCAAATTCCATTGTTTGTGACTACTTGAATTGTTTTCTGCTACCCTCAGAAACAAGAGTGAAGAATGGAATCCAAACATTGATTAAGGATAGAAGGTGTTCAAGAGAGAACAAAATTACTCAAAATGTTGGATAACATGGTTGCTGAAAGAGACGGTAAATTATTTCACTCAAGTCCTTCCTTTTCATTATAGGAAAGGGTTGGAAGAGATATTCCAAACCCTTGGCGCTGCAGTGGCCACATTTGAAATGTATACAATAATTGAAATATACTTCTTCTAACAAAAGAGAAAAAGAATTCTGCTTAGAATTACCAAATGGGAACGAAATGGGTATATGTCTGTTCCTTTTACGATTATCCATGTCATTAAACTAGAGTATCAGAGTAATTTTGATCACCAATATTTTAGTGATTGATCTTTAAGCATTTGAAAAATTCTTAATTTGACTAATATGATCGCATTGTACTTGGTTGCAGAACATGCTAGCTGGAACTTCTGTTTTCATTCAGTATGTCTGAATAGTTCAGTAACCATGAGAAAAGGAGCCTCTGGGGGCTATTTCGTTATACTACAGAAAAAGGGTAAGTAATGCTGAGGCTAATCCTAACTTTAGTCCACTGATATTTATAATTCAAGTTTGGAAAAGGAAGAAACAGATTGACTTTCATGAAAATTAAAAGAACCATTAACTAACGCAAGCACTCATTGTACTGCTCCAAGATACAAGAAATAGGCTGATGATGCTCTGACAAAGTTTATCATGGTAATTAGCTGACAGTATATATAGTAGATGGGTATTTGTGAGTTAAGGAGAAATCGAAATTTGTTTCTTGAAAATTATCCAGCTTTAAAGGGTGATGAACATTCAAGGTAATTAAAGAGAATTCGATCTGGGATTTTTAGTATTTTCAAAGTAATACCCATTGTATGTGCAGTTTTACATGCCCCTGATAAAACTATGTTTTATAATTTACCGGAAACTTGTGGGAATTTTCATCCTTTGTTTTGGTTAATTTTGGCCTCTGATAAAACTTGTATTTGTCCTTAAGGTGATCGTTGTCATAATTAAGAGAGGATGTACCTTACCGGTAATTTATGAGGGATTTTAAAAAATTATGGCATACTTCTGGTAGAATTTTGATGATGAGCACAGCAAGTGGAGGCCATCATTTATCAATCATTGTCCACACTCCACAGTGGGTGGAAATTTGCAATTGAAAGTACGTAGTAACTTCCACGAAGGGATGAAATTTCTTCAATACGAATTCATTTTGACTTCCAAGTAAAAAATTCCTCTCCTTTGGGTGTGTGTGTGTGTGTGTGTTTTATAGAGCTTTATTTGGCCCCCTTGCTTTTTCAATACAGTGTTATTTCTGATGACTTACATTGAGAAAGTTAATTAAATTGTCAAGAATATTAGTTGTGATGATGGATGTCACGACCCAATTCTAGGGCATGACCGGCGCATAGGCTAAACTAATCTGAAGATTTGGTTAGCCTAGCAAGCCTTACAAAATCTACAATCAACTATTACATCATTAGAGGCTACCGAAAATTCGGCAGCACCTCCCCTAAAAATTGGACATCCCAACCTGAAAAAAACTTTAAACCAGCACCAGCACCAGCAATAACAAGTTTCATATAACCCAAAATGTCTAGTTAGGAAGCAAAGACAGTATTTACACATTATAAGTGATAATACAATTCCAAAATTTCTTTTCTACACCTAAATGCCACCACATCATGGAGTCTGATACAATTTCACAAAAATTAAGCACCTACTCTAAGGGTCTGGTAGCTCTCAAGCTCCCAGATCACTTCACTCCTTAACTTGTTGGTCTGAAAAATAATGAAAGAAGAGGTATAAGCCTACCACTGGCTTAGTGAGTGTATAAATAATAAAGTGCACACAGAAATTAAAAAAAAAAAAATAATGATCATCGAATAGTTTTGGCAATAAAATTATTAGATGAGATGAAGAACAATTATTTAAATAAAAAGAAACTCTTAGATAAATCTATATTTTCTAAATATATAAAAAAAATATTGTAAGAATGGGTACCATAGAGAGGAACCAAATCATCAAACCACATCATCATATATCATGGCGTTTCTTTGAACTCATCCCAGCTTATTACTTTCACAATATATCTAATATCTCAGATTTCAGCACTGGATACATCACATCACAGTGCCATCACAGTTCACAATTTATTCTAGGTGCACCTAGGCCGTTATCTCCGCTAACGGCTACGGGATCCTAACTAGATTCTCATTCATTATATAAAATAAAAAATAATTAAAATAAAATTCCTTCAAATGGAATTTAGCTACCAAAAATAAATAAGGAAATCAAGAAGTAAATAAATAATTTAATACGGCAAGTTAACCTTCAATAAAATCTTTATAACATATGAAACCACAAGACAATATAAAATACTCTCCTCATAAATAAACATATACCCACCACCACTTTCTTTTCATCTAATTCCTTCTTTTGCGTTCCACAAGAATATATCACGCCACATTTCAACTATCAATTTGTGTTGATAAATTTATTAAATCATCATAAGAATATATATATATATATATATATATCCCATTTGAGGTCTTAAAAACACCGATTTACTTCTCCAAGGGATAGAGCCCATAAATCACATAATTAAAAATTTCACCATAGAATGAAGTAGGTATACCACTCCATTATTTACACACTCACCAATTGGGACTGATAGTATAAGTCCCTATTCCCTATTGCTTAACGCTGAGTCTCAGTTGAATGAGTTTCCCTGGTATCACCTAAAATTATAACCAACATAAATTAATTATATTAACTACTCCAATAATATCTATAATTATTTATATAACCTAATATACTCCCTAAAACATAAATCCCTAAATTCTTATATACATTTCTATCATAAATACTAACCCTAAATTTGGGGTTTTTCAATCTAAGTTTTCATTACTTAAATTAAGTTCAAAACTTACTTTTAGGAACTCCAAAGGTAACTTTAGAAGGGTTAATTTACATTTAAATATTGAAATTCAAAAAAACCCCAATTATGGAGCTCACCCACGGCACCAAGCATGAAGAGAGCTACATGAAGGGAATTTTCTTTTTCTTTGCTTCAATAAAGCATGTGAAAGGATCAATATTAATGGAGAAGAAAGATAAAGGGGAAAGAGAAAAAAAAAACTACCTCAAAGTTCCAAAAATGGCAGCTGGACGATGAAGAGAAAATGGGAATAAGATGAGAATAATGGAGTTGTAATAATGGGAAGAAGCACTTAAAGCACGCCGGAACAGTAGATGCGCAAATGGAGGTAACCAAAATAGAAGGGAAATTTTTGGGAGATGGAGATATATGATGCAGCGAAGAGAAGCTAACTTTTTCGGAAATGAAATGGAGAGTTACGCATGAGACAAGGGAAAGGTGGCTTTCGGGAGAGAGAAAAGTTGAATAAGAAGAAAGGAGACGTTGCAGCAGATGGGAAAGGTGGAGAGAGAGTGTGTCTTTAGGATTATTAAAATATCTTTGGCTCAATTTGCATTTTTGCCCCCAACAAGTCTAATATGCTTTAATTGAGTTTTGAAATGATTGGAAAAGTCCCTTTAAAATTTTTACATACTCCAAAATAAATTCAATAAAAAAAATTATTTATTGTTTTTTATAACCAAATATATATTATTTATTTATTTATTTTTATTATTATATATATGTATATTTAGGTATTACAATGGAGTCCAAATTTCTTTGAAAACACAAGCCCCCGTTTCTCAGTTAGTTAAGTTGATTCTAAATTATTATGGGAAAGATGAAATAACTATCCTACTCCTATTGATCTAATTAAATGTATGAAGGATTGGTTAATTAAAAAGTTAAAAGAACAATGTTGATATAATTAAAACTATAAAAACTGAATTGCTTTGTAAAATAAACTTAGATTGACTTAAACAAAATTGCTAGTTTGATTTTTGTCCTTTCTGAATTTTGTGTAATAGCTTTTGGGAAATATTCCAACTAAATTATATGTAAAGAAACTTCACCAATTTAAAAAAATAAAATGGAAACTTCACCAAAAATTGTGCTTCAACATCAATGATCTTCTAGGCTTGCTTGGAGCTTCTGTACATCTATTCCAACTTGTAAGCTCCCACAACTTATAATTAATTTTCTTGCCTATCCCAATTCCATCCTCACATCATTTATGGGTTAGATAGGATTTTTGAGTAGATTTGATTCATCTTTTCATCTATCCAGCTGTGTTAGTCGAGCTCCGGGTTGAGGAATTTTAACCAAAAGTATACTGACCCGACTCACAACCCGTTTGTTCAATTTTATATTTGTGGAAAATTTTATTTAAATCGTTGAGCAATAGGTATTTGGTTTTATAGATCTTTTTTTTTATAATTTTGGTCCTTAATCATTAAATTATTTATTGTAGTTGTGTGTTTCTAGATATCCTAGCTTCAGCCAAAAGTTAATGCTACATATGATAGTTTGCTTACATGGACATAATTTGTCAACTTAGTACTGCTTCCTCACAACTTAGATTTGGCATCAAGGTTAGCAGTTTTAAGTTTGGCATTAAATTTTATACAAAATAGGATAGATAACAACATTGCAAACATTTTATTTATTAAATGATTAAATTTGAAAAAAATATTATCCATCTGGAACCCCTACCAAAAAATTGGCATTTTGTTATGGTTGTTTTGAGGCAAAGAACCACTAAAAACTTTAGCAGCGGTTGTGAGAAACGCTGCTAAAAGCTTCATAGGGAGTTATATTGTGATGATTGTTTTCAACTACCAGAACGATCATCACAAAAAGTACAACCGCTATAACTTATGGCGCTGATTTAGCTGCAGTTATGGTAAAATTATGGCGCTGATTTAGCTGCAGTTATGGTAGAACTGCTGCAAGAAATCCCTTTAGCAACAATTTTTAACCATTGCTAACGCAATCATAGCTATTTTGTTTCCAAATTTTTGTTTTATTTTTTTAAATATTTGAATCTTATTATAAACATAGATAAAAATAATTAATATACAATAATCACAAAATTATAAATTTTAAATTACAACCAATTATAAAATTTAGATTTAGTATATACATAATAATACTGTCATAGAATTAATAGTCTTATTAGTCAAAAAATAAGTGATACAAATACAATATCACAATCCTACAAGTAATAAATCTACTAATGGTCTTCTTTTTTATTAGAACATTTTTCGACACTTGCTCAATACCTATTCCCTTGATTAGGTACCTAAATTAAAAATTTAAATATCATTAGAAACGAATAAAAATTAAAATTAAAAATAAATAAATATTATTTAATAAATTTGTTATAAATATTGTCATTGGAGTTTGGAAGGAAGCTAACTTAGGGGGGTGATCTTGATAATTTTGGAGAATGAAAATCGTTTTTATATCAAATTTTTTTCCATAATTAATAGTTACAATATTGCTAACTATTCTTAATTCTGCAATCTAAATAACAAAATTACTAAGTTCATAACCTATAATTAAAATACTATCAAATATGGTCAACTCAATAACCCACAATTACAATATTTCTAAATATGTACCTATTACCCAAACTATAATTATAATATTGCTAAACACAAATTACAATTACAAAAATTGCCAAGTATAACCAATTCCACAACTCATAATCACCATATTCCTAACTATTCTTAATTTCACAAGCCTTAAGCAACGTATTACTAAATCCATAACCAATAATCAAGATATTATCAAACATGATCAATTCAACAATCCACAATCACAATATATCCAAATATGAACTTATTACCAAAATCATAATCATAATATTACTAAACCCAAACAACAATTACAAAAATTGTCAAGTATGACGAATTCCACAACTCAATCACAATATTGCCAATTATTCTCAATTCAACAAAACCTAAGTAATATATTACCAAGTTCACAATCCATAATCAAGATATTACCAAGTATAACCAATTCAACAAACTACAATCAAAATATATCCAAATATGAACCTATTACCAAAACCATAATTACAATATTATCAAACACTAATTACAATTACAAAAATTGTGGAGTATAACTAACTCCACAACTCATAGTCACAGAGCCAACTATTCTCAATTTCACATACACTAAGTAACATATTACTAAGTCCACAACACATAATAACTTAAGATAAAAATAAATACATAAGATTTAAAAAAAGTTGGGATAAAGTTTATATAATAAATTAAAATAAAAAATAAAATAAAAGTGGAAAAAGAAGGAAAGGAAATTGAGAAATAAAGTCCAAATACATATATAATTAATAGTTCCCTAATCTAGAACTTAAATGATTAGCTTAATTTTTTCTATTGTATTAATTTTACAGTCACTACAATTCGCAATAGTTAAGTATTTAGAAAAAGTTCAAATATGCAATTTATTATCTAATTGAAAGACTATACAAAATATAAAGATAAAGTGATATTCATTAAGTTTTAAAAAAATATCAAAGAATAAAGAAAATAAACAATATAAAAATGGGGTTTTAATATATAACAATAACAAAGAATCAAACATTAAAAATAACTTATTTTAATCCAAAAAAATGAGATAAGAAAAACTCAAATTAACACAAAAAAGTTTAAATAATCTAAGATTTAGCACAAATCAACCATTTTCAACCAACAAAAAGTCAATATATATGGAAAAAGTGAAAAAGCTTTTAAAAAATAACTACCTTAAATCAGTTGAAAATAGAAGAAAAATGAAGAAAATAGAGCTGAAATAGTGTGAATAGCCAAAGCAAAAATTTCTTTGCACCAAAAATAGCGAAGACTTTAAGGTTTTCATGGTTTGAAGCCCAAAACTTGCTTGCTTTGAAATTTTATCAAACAAATATTCTAAAGCAAATAAATACATAGTCATTTTCTTTTAACCATAATAAAGTACCAGCCTTTTATCCACCCATCGTTTTATAATGGGCTTGCAACTTAAAGTGTGCATTAAAATACCGAAATTAGGCACTAGCCTAATAGCCCAATTTCTACTTTAAAAAAAGGACCAAAGCTTACAGGATATTTGCTTTGCTCAATGTACCCTAGTTTGACAGTCTGGTATTAAATACTTTAAACAAAGTTTGAATTGTACCATATATATATATATATATGTAATTATGTACTTCAATTGTTTTAGGCCATAAACCACCATATTATGAAGAGGTCATTTACTGCATGTAAATTACTTTTGATAAAACTGGAAAAATACCTCAAAGATTTGCTTCATCACAATTTTCCATTATGACATACTTCACGGTTTTCCATTACAAGCACCATCAAACCATTGTGTAAATAGAAGCAGCAATGATAAGGCCCTGGTGCAAAAAGTTAAGCTACTTTCAATGTGTGGGTTGCCCCAGCCAAGCAACATGCTACAAAACACATGCAAGACCACATTAGGATGCAAAAACTAGAGCTTGCCAACGAATATTGCAGTAGAGCTTTTGTTTTTCCTTTTTAAAATAAAAGTTACGCTGTGACTAAAAATCTGTCGTCACATAAATCCATATAAGGTATCATATCTTACATCTTATATATAAAAACTATTATTTATTCACCAACCAAAAAAAGCATATGAAAGCTATTATTATGATATTGGCAAATATCATTCAACATATATTAAACCAAAGGTCACCATTTAAAATAAAAATAAAAATAAAAAAGTTACATCTAAGGAACACCAAATAACAAGAAAGAATAACAACAGTAAAAATGAAGAAAAAATAGCAAAATATCTTTAGTGGTATTTTAAACAAAATCAACATGTGGTAGACTCTCCTCTCAATTCTTCAAATTCTTCTTAACAACTATTCATAACAAAGAAGAAAATATCATATTCACAACATCAGTTTGTCCATTAGTTTGTGGATAACAAGTAGTAGAAAATAGCAATTTAGTCATAAACTTGCTCCATAAAATCTTTCAAAAATAGCTTAAGAACTTAGCATATTTATTCGACACTATAGTTCTCGACATCTCATGAAGCTACATAAGTTTCCAAAAGAACAAATTAGCAATGTTAGAGGTATCATCAACTTTATGACATGTAATGAAGTGTGCCATTTTAAAAAATTTGTCCACAACAACAAAAATGAAGTCTCTCCCCTTTATAGACCTAAGTAATCCCACAATAAAATCCATGAATTCCAAGGTACACTAAGAATAGGAAAGGAAGTATATAATCTATGGGGGTTTAATTTAGATTTAGCTTTCTGACATACAATACATCTGCTTATAAACTTTTCAACATCTCTTCGCATCCTAGGCCAACAAAAATGCTTATTTAAGACATCAAACATTTTGGCAATGCCAAAATGTCCCATTGAACCATCAAAATGTGCTTCGTTCACCAATAGCATACACATAGAACAATCAGGAATGCAAAACTTATCAACACGAAATAAGAATTCATCATGCAAATAAAATTTGTTCCAACCAAGTCTAGGCTTGCAATGGCTAAAAATTTCACCAAAGTCAACATCATTAGTATATAGATTCATTAATGAACTCAAAACCAAAAACTTTAGAATCTAACATAAAAAGAAGAACATACGTATATGAAAGTGCATTAGCAACAATATTCTCCTTACCTTTCTTGTGCTTAATCACATACGGGAAAGATTCAATGAATTCAACCCACCTAACATGTTTTCGATTTAATTTCTTTTGGCTCTTAATATATTTGAGAACCTCACAATCAGAACATATGACAAATTTGTTAGGCTACAAATAATGTTGCCAAGTTTCTAACACTCTAACTAAGGCATATAGCTCTTTATCATATGTAGGATAGTTAAGAGTAAAACTTCTTAGCTTTTTATTAAAATATGCAATACACTTACCTTCTTGCATGTACCTTCTATGCTAATTCTACTTGCACACATATAACCTAAAAAATCTTACCAAAGTCTGGAAGAGCTAACAAAGGTGCATGGGTAAGCCTTTCCTTAAAGTTAAGGTTTGGTTTACATAGCTCATGTGAAGAAGGATGTTGATATGAATCATGAGACGAAATTGACTAACTTAAAACAACAAGGTAATTTTGTTTCCAAATTCCTTGTGGACTTGACGGACTCCCTCCCCCCTCACCCCCTCCCCCCCCAAAAAAAAATGTCACTTCTTTTGCTTCAGTTGACCATGTATTCTCTAACCAATCAATGAATGGCTAGGCACAAATGCCTCTTTTCTAGGAGTAAATTATATATTTTTTTTTAAATTTTGTTGAAATTACAAGAACCTTTCTTTTATTTTTAAATTAGACAAATATATATTTTAAAAATAGAGCAAAAATTCACATAATATTGATAAAATTTATAAAAGATTCATTTAATATACTCCCTCTTTAATAATAGTTGTTGGATTTGGATCCTCCCTATTATTTTCCTTTGGTTGATTTATGGTACACTCACACCTCACCTACTATTTCTTTATTCTCATTGTTCTTGGATGTTATATCTATGCGAGTATGCATTGTCCTTGTTTGTGACCTCTTAAAATAAAATTCTAACTTTCTTTTTCACTTAATGCCATGTATAGGTTATCTCTCAAATAGCCTAAATGATACTTCTATTGATGCAGAAGGCAAAAGTTTGTAGTTAGTGATTATCTTGGAAGTTCTTCGCGGTATACTATGTCAATGTTGTAGTCACCTCATCATTTTGCTTCTTAAGATGGCAAGCAGCTACACCCACAAATTAGAATTGTTTATCGTCATTGAAAATCCAGTTGAATTTGTAATTGATGCTAATATTCTTCTCTTATTGTAATTTTCCTTTTTTGTAGGTGAAATTCTTTAAATGTATTTTGACGCATAGTCCAATATGGTCATTTTCGTACACTTGGAACAGCAAACCAACACCGAAGGATGTCAACAGAGTTATAACAAAAACTATTCATGCTATTATTAAATACAAAGCACTTGCTTCCAAATAATTTTAATTCTAGTCATATGTTTTAATCCTCTTATTTCCAACAATTAGACCAGATTCCCTTGTGACTTGTTGCAATTAGCAGTTCAAAGAAAAAAAAATGACTAGCATTTCCGTTAATGCACAAATGTAGTACTCATATAGTAGTAAGTATTGTGTTTGTAGTTAGTTGCATTGATTATCTTTTAAGTATTATATGTTAATATAGTAGTCCCGTCGTCATTTTCTTTCTTCAGATGGTGGCAAGCAGCTACACCCATAACCCCGACTTGGATTCCACTTCACACTCTTCAAGAATTAGTCTATAAAATTACAATGGTCACTAACAATGAGAGAGTGACCAAGAAGAATAATGTTAGCATCCAAATGCGAGGTACCGGACTTGAATCCCACCTATGTATTGTAACATCCGGTCCCTTCGTAAACGTGAAAAACACGATGTTCGGTTTTTCCGTAAACGTCAGAAATGGGCAAAATATAAAAAGAAGTCCCTGAAATAGAAGGAATTGAGGCTAACTAAAATTATGATAAAATTTTAAATATTAGAAAATGAAGATTTGAGGTTTAAGATGCCCAAAAATCAAAGCCAGAAGAGCTCAGAAAATTTGCCGAAGGAAGTAGGGGCATTTTTGTAATTTTAAAAAATTTAGAAAACTCATAAGATGACTTTTTAAACAAAAAACTTGAGCTTTCTGAGGTTCTCAGAGGCCCCAAATACCATGGGAACCCCTATAACAGTTGAAACCCCTCCGGTGAGGGATTTCGGCCGTCAGTTGACCGCAACTTTGACCAAACAGTTCGAAATGATTTTAGATCCTTTTTGAGTGATTCCAAAGACAATTCTTATGATTAAGAGCTTAAGGAATATGATGGAAAAAACATTTAAAAAAGGAGTTGAAATGAGCCCAAACGAACAAAACTACGAAGATGGACTAAATTACAAATTCTGAAAGTTACTTAAATGAATCCCTAGCTTATAAAAAATATCCCTCCTTTGCTCAGATCTCCTCACCCACTCTCTCACACGTTAAAACAAAATTAAGAAGGGCTAAGAGTGGCGCACAAGAGGGGAGGCCAAGGAAGGAAGAAGAAGCTTTGAAAAATGTAAGTTTTAGCCACTTTTTCCTACTCCTTGCCTTGTTAAACTTCTTCCCCTCTTCTTTCTCTTCCTTCTCATGGTTTTGGCATTTAATTTGGTGTTGTTTTGAAGGCAGAACAGAGGTGGAATTTTCGAATTTGGTGAAGGGAGGCTAGCCAAGTGAAGAACAAACCAAGAAAACTAAAAATCCAAGGTATTTTGCTACTTCCTAAGCTTAGGTCTCCTTGTTTCTCTTCTCTTCAATTCCCCCCATGTAAGACCAGCCATGAGGGATTAAATTTTTGGCCAAACCAAGAATGAATCACATGAATTAAGGTGTGGGAATTTAGAATATGTAAAGGAAACCAAGTAAAAGCCATTGAATTTCAAGTTAGCAAAGTGTAGGATTCTTAAAGAGTTTGTAAAATCTGTTTTGATTCATGAATTTCCTAGGCTATGTAAGTGTTTAATTGAGCTTCTAAGACTTCTAAGAAGCCTCCCAAGTGTGTCTCCCATCAAGAAAAAATCAAGAAGGCCATGAACTCTTCTTCCCCCCATAGTTTCGGCCTAAGCAAGTTCCTATAATTAGGGAGAATTTTAAATTTTTCTAAGGCCATTCTTGAGTCATATGTGATGAGTGAAGATGAGTAGAGGCCTTAGAAAAAATTTAGAACTCAAAGAAAGTGAATTGGTGCCACCTAAAGAAGCAACATGATGTTAGACCTTTTGTTTTAATGATGTGATGACTCCAAGAGGTTTAAAAGGAGTCAAGAATCATAATTGAAAAGAAAGAATGAGGTCTAGACGTCATTTGATGGGTGTTGCTTCATTAGGTGTGATTATGGACCATAATGGAGCCTATAAAGCAATCTAGTGTTTTATCAAGTGATGTAGCCTTAGAATATGTTTCATGGACCTAATTGGCTCTCATAAATTGTATCTAGGCTAAGAGAAATTATCTCCACCAAATTGTGGGTGTGTAGCAGAAAGAGAAGGCTTGAAAGTTAAGAAAAAAGTGTGTGAAATTGTACAAGGTAGCTCTCTCCACCTTCTCTCATGCATGGATGTGTGTTTAACTTGTTTTAGAATGTGTGTATGTGTATTTTCAAGCTAAGAAAAATATGCTAGCATGCCTTTATATTCCATGATCTTTGATGTCATGTTATGTTTTAACTGAATCTATGATGTTTGTATGAGTTTGCTTGAGTGAGGAGAGGCCAAGAATTCTTCTCTTTGATGAGGATGAACCAAGAACCCTTGAGCTTGGTTGAGACAAAGCAAAGAGTCTCCCAAAAGCAAAGTGGACTCCCAAGAGTATGGTTGAGTCCAAAGCTCTTAAAGAATGGGTGAGGCAAGTCCAAAATCCATGAGAAGAAGTGTGAGGCCAATCCAAACACTCGTGGAACTCTTGAATGTCTTGTATGATTGATTCACATGCCAAGGTTGCTTTGAAAATATCCATGACTTCTATTTTTCTATACATGCATTTGAAAAGCTTGCTTTGTACATATTATGTGTGATTGAATGAGAGATGAACTATTGTGATTCTTTGAATCGCATTCCCTCCTCTCCAATGATCTAACATGCTAAGTGGACCAAGCAATTACGATGAAGGGAGCCAACAACAATGAAGAAGAGAGATTGACAACCTTGTGCCTTATTTGATTGATTTTGGAACCATAATGATGGTTCATCATGTATATGAGGTTGTAAATGTGTTATAAACCTTGAGATATGTATAAATATGCAATTATGTGATGTTTATAACCATGGATATAATGTATGAGCTCTAAAATACAATTTGAGTATGTAATGCCAAATTATGCAATTTGAAAATTTGATGTAAATGTTCATAAGTGTGGGTGAGAAGGCCAAAATGAGATGCATGAGGTTTGAGACCATTTAGGCAGCTCACACAAGTCTTAAATGTACTTTTAGACTTGCCCAAAAGGCGTTAAGACCAAGGGAAATCCATTTGGAAACTTTGGTATCCTATATGAAGCCAAAATTAACCATTATGGAACCCTAGGTCACTTTTTGGCCAAATGAGTTAGTCTTGATTTGAAATTGGGCATGCAATTAAGTCTCATTGAGAGCTTTATGGGAAGTTAAAGATCATAATTTTCGAAGGTCTACAGAATATTTGATGATTTTTCGAAATTGGCAAATTTTATAGATTTGATCTGTTACACTATTTAATTGGTCCGAAATTGTTTTCTGTCATTTGAGATTCAAATGATGTCCAATTGCCATGAAATTTTATACAGAGAAACTAGGCAATCACAGTGACTTGTGACAACTGAAAGCACCTCATTTGGAGGTCTAGAGAGAAAAATATGAATTTTTGAAGTTTCTGTCCAATATCAATAGCCTTGCCTGACCAGAAGTACTGTTCTATCGAATTCTGAGATCTGGGTTTGATGAACTGATCTGGAGATATTTTTCCTCTCTAGTTGACATCTATAACTTTCCAAATTGGTATCATTTGCATGGATTAGATTTTTGTGGAATTAATTGGACATTTTTGAAGTTCATATCAGTAAACTGTGATAGCATCAAGACCCAGTCCAACCTCCGGATCATTTCGTGTGTCAAACGCTCTATGTGTGGGATGTTATGACTTGTACATATTTTTTTCATGAAGTAGACATCCCAGACTTTACAGAATAACCAAGATTTCATGTTTTTTATTTTTCTGGATTTAGTTATAATTTTTCAAAGTTTGCCCAAAAAAGAAGCCAATTCTAGCCGAGAATGAACTTCTATTTTCTATGCCCCATTTCGGTTTCTATGAGTTGTAGGTATGTTTTTGGGATACAAATGCGTTGTAATGATATAATTAAATATGAAAAAGTATAGTATGAACTCACACGGTCCACGTGACACAAATTAAAAATTTTAGATATGACGCAAAGCGAAATTAATCTCATTTTCCTTACTTTTTCTATGGAAAGTCTATATGAATCATGATAGAATGCTTAAGAATGACATAAAATGAGCTAAAATTTATGGTGTTACATGTATCTACTATTGATGTGGGGTTTTGTGGACCTTGAGCTGTCTGCATGTGGTGTGTTGTCTACTGTTATGGAAAATATGGTTGCATTTGTAAGAGAAGCTAATGTTCTTATTGTAACGTTTCTTTCATTTTTTGTGGAATACTTGTAAAGTATATTGATTCATAGTCCAATATGGTGTTTTTGCACTTTTGGAATAGCAAATCAGCATTGATTAATAGTCCAATATTTTCTTATTTTAAAAAAAAGAAAATGCATTTATCTTACGTTATTTATTTATTCATCGTGTTTCAAGGAGATGTCTAGCTCTCAAAATAAAGATGCCAATCAGACTTTTTGTTGTGAGAATAGTTGTGTCTTTCATTCAGCAACGAAGCTATGTTGGAAAAATCCTTTGTGGTCTAGGCACTATCTCACAACTTACTCCATTTATACATCGTGAAAATGGTCATATGGGTGTACTTTTCTCTAGTGAACAAATCTTTTGTATCAAGGTAATATTTCGAGAACCATTTTGATCCAAGTAAGAACCATTCCCTCAAGGAAACAAATTGAAGCTAGATTTGGGGTAATCATCAAACCAAGAGATATCATGAGAATGAACATAAGCTAGAACTACTTATGAAACAAGAAATTTTTAGAATTTCTTTTCCAAACCCCTTCCTTTTGAGATTTGTAATAAGACTATAAGTAAGGACTTGAGTGAAATAGTTATCTTGCATATCATTTCTCAATCACCATCTCTCCTAACACCTAAGTCTTTCCACTAGTTTTGGGGAATAGGAAAACAATTCAAGTGGTTACAGACAATGGAATGTAGTGTTTAAACTGTTTTGATAATTTAATTTGAAGGGTATTTGGAAAGGTAAGTAACATGTAACTTTGATCTGTATAATTTCAATATTTGTAACCCAAATTTTAAACCAAAAAAAGAAAAAACATTGAAATGCATCAATTAAACTACAAAAGTTGTTTATATATCATATCATCTTTTGATTGCAACTGAAGTGTTACATTTGCCTTACCTATAGTTTAAATCCAATATTATGTGATTTTTTTATTATAACTGTAATTGCCATTATAATATAATTTTATAGTGCAAATGTCTAACATTTTATACCCTTATAATTGAATCCATTGTAGTTTAAGGAAATCTTATTTCGTAAGCTACTCTCACCCATCCATTTTATGAAATCTACATTGATCAATTCTTGCATTTGTCTACATTAAAGCTTAGCTAGCTACTACCTTCTGCATCTTCCACATTAGTAGGGGTGTACCAGCATCTATTTTTTAAACCCATTTAGGAGAAAGAATGTGTATACTCCTACTATGTTTCATCTTTCAAAAGTCAAAAAGAAAGAAAAGACCCATAAAAATGATCCCTAATCTTTGAAAAGCATACACATAGACATGCTCTGTTTGAGTAAGAAATAATTAAGTTCAAGATAAAATTTAAAAGGAAAGGAAATAAAGTTGATGTTATAGTTGTTTATGGTTCTTTCTTGCCACCAATCAATTTTTAGCCATAGCTTTAGACATGGGACATAGTTTATTTAATTGACCATATGATATTACATCACATCGTGTCTTCTATTAGATGCATATAATACAAAGAATTAGATTAAGAGTTATTTTCATGACGCCTATATAACGTTAAAGCTTAATTTGTCTTCCTAGCTTTTACATTTCAACTATAATCTTTGTTTTATATAGGAATAGTCTGACATTTTAAAAGATAAAAGACTAAATTAAAACAACTAATAGTTGTGGAATGAAAAACAGAATTCCATACAAAATCAAGGGATGAAAAATATATTTTGACAAATTTATCATATGGCATTTTTGTTAAAATTATTTGGGCAACATTATTTGAACTAACCCCAACTTACAAGACAATGAGAATTGAGGTATAGTTGGTTAGGAGTTAGTGAGTGTCATAAATGTGGCTAGCCAAACTAGTAGAAGAAAGAAAAGAATTAAGTGAACTCAAACCCTTCCTTTCATTCAAAGTGCAAATATCATAACAAAGAGGTTAGAAAAGAAATTCCAAAAGTTTCTTGATGTTGCAAAAGTCATTTTAGCTCATGTTCATTTTTATGACATCTCTTGGTTTGATGCCTTTTTTCACTAAGTAAGCCATGTGGATCAAATGACGTCATAAAGTTTTATTATGAATCATATCATTAGATAAACTATTTAACTCTAAATCTTTCTTAATAATTTCGCTTATAGTCTTTCTTGATCTCCCTCTACCTCTAATTATTAGACTACTCTTCATTTGATCTACTTTCCTTACTAAGATTTCTATAAGATTTTTCCATACATGTCCAAATTATCTAAGCACCTAGACATACAATAAAAGATTTTTGCCACTAAAGTATAGATACAGTTATTTGAACAATTTCCCTGAGCATATATAGAGTAAGACATGAGATCATACATGGAGACAACACTGCTGTAACAATCACTAAAGAATTTGAGGATCATATGTTAGCCATCTTTGTGAAGTCATCATAACTCAAATATAGATCTAACATCTTTTATTTTGAAAGGCATTTTCCAAAAACAAAATAAACAAGTAAATAACATCATATAGTAGCTACATTTTCTTGAGAAAAACTAATGTATCAATGTTGATTTGCTATTCCAAGGGCACAAAACACTATATTAGACCATGTATCAAAATACATCACAAGGAATACATCATAAAAGTACATCACAACAATAATATTACTCATGCAACTAAATTTTTCATATCACAACTATAATCAACACACCATATGCACATTGTAAGCACCATTTTACATTTGACCATAAAAGAAATAGGGTTGGTAACATGGAAAGAACCATAAACAACTAAAACATTAACTTTATTTTTTTGTCTTTCTAAATTTTATCTTAAACCTAATTATTTCTTATTCAAACAAAGCATGTCTATATGTGTGCTTATCAAAGACTAGTGGTCATTTATATGGATCTTTTCTTTCTTTTATTTTTGAAAGATGATGAAACATAATAGGAATACATGCATTCTTTCACATAAATATATTTTAAAAATGGATGCAAGCACACCCCACCAATTTGGAAGATGTAGAAGGTAATAGTTAGCTAGACTCCAATGTGCCTAAATGCAAGAATTGATCAAGGTAGATTTAATGCAATGGGTGGGTGAGGATAGCTAACCATACAAGCCTCCCTTAAACTACAATGGATGCAATTATATGGCTATGAAAGGTTAGGAACTTGCACTAGAAGATTACATTATAATAACAATTACAGTTACGATAATAAGATCACATGATACTAGATTCAAACCATGGCCAAGGGAAACACAACTCTTCTATTTACAATCAAAAGATAACACAAAAATTCCAACATTTACCCAATCATATATATGAAAGATAATATATAAACAACTTTTGTGGTTTTGATTGATGCATTTCATTTTATTTATTTTTGTGTAAAATTTGGCTTAGAGACATTATAATTAATATATATATCAAAGTCAATAATACTTATCTTTTCAAATACCTTTCAAACTGAATTATTGAAACAAAGGAAACAACACATTCCATTGTTTGTGATCACTTGAATTGTTTTCCTCTATTATCCAAAACCAGCAGGAAGGGAAGACTTGAATGCTGAGAGAGATGGTGATGAAGAAATGATATATAAGGTGATTATTTCACTCAAGCCCTTTCTTTTACTCTTATTACAGATTTCAGAAGGAAGGGGATTGAAAGAGAAATTCAAAAAATTTCTAGCTTCAGAATTAGTTATAGCTCATGTTCATTCTCATGATGTCTCTTAGATTGATGATTACTGTCACACCCAAAAAAGGGATGTAACTAGAACGAAAAAGAGATGGTCTCAAATATGTAAGCCAAATTAAACATTCAAATTCTTATTATGGCATCCAACTTTCTTTATATAATAATACCAAGGAACTAGTTCAATATTAAACTGTTTATATAAAATCCGACAAAGTGTCTCTTGCAATTAAGATCTCTCGGATATCCTACAACAGCCAAATAGTCAACATCACAAACGGATTTCCACTTCCAAACCTCAATTTACATTAAAACATAACCAAAAAGGGGGCTCTTACCTTTAGTCTGTGGAGCAAACTCTATAATACAATGTATACCTATACCGAGAATAATCAACTCTTAATATTAAACAAACCAACCACTAGCTGACCACTAACCCCACTCTCAAGCTAAGCCAAAGGGAACAGTTCAGACACATCTTTACTATTTACAATGAAAAATAAAAGAATGAATCGTGATACCCAGTAAGTAGAAAATAAAGCACAATAACTATAGAAATAAGTAGACACAGTTTTTTAAAATAAAAATAAGTTTTTGACATAATAATAATAATAATAGAAATTTTAAGTATAAAAAGACATGAAATAATTTTTATCAATATTCAATTTTTTAAACTTCAAATAAAAAGAAATATGAGATAATGGGTATATATAAAAGTTAAAGGATTTGAGTTAATAGAAAATTAGTTTATTACATTATTAATGCAACAATATATAAGAAACATATATGCATATAATATCTTAATCAAAATGTAAAATTAATTGGAGAAAATTATGAAGAATAAATAAATAAATTTGAATATTTACAAGATTAATGCTGAACAAAGAATCATTGTTAATAGAAAATGATTTAATAAAAATACTTCATTAAGAAGATCCATGCAAAACTTTAAATTCTAATATATATATATATATATATATATATAAAGTAACACAAGCTCACAACCCATGAACCATCAAAGAACATATAGCTTAATACTATTCTGATACTCAATCACATAAATCACGTAGCAATATCCAAGGTGTACCGAGAGCTAACAGAATTGTTGTTAGCAACCAACATTATGTACCATCCTACCTTATATATATATATATATAAAGTCATATAATAAACAAAGTTCATATACCAAAACCTCCTAGATAAATTATTCTACAATAAAAATTCTACAATTAAAAATATGGCATTACCTAAGCATCAAACACTTTAGGGATACCATAAAAACATTTTAGGCAAATGTAGCACCTTTCAAATTTCTGAAAATAACACTTCTAGTCAATATATCATTTCATATCCATTTGGCAATACAATGCATATAGCATATCATAATCTAGGAGATTTAATATTACTAATAATATACAAATAAGAGGCATCACCCAGGATGCTTGTCCCAACGTTCATGCAAAAAACAAACAACAAACAAAAGAAAGTAAAAATGGAAGAAAAAGTTAAATATATATCATACTTTATAATATACTCACAGTGCTTACTAAATAGTAATGGTTTCTCAAAACTTCATATCACCGTCAAATTCCTCCAACAAGAATATCTAAGATGTTTCCCAAACACATTTATAACAATTCATTCAATTTCAAGAATTCAATCAATGTTTCTTTTCCCATTACACTTAATCAATTTAACCATTCCTATATTTAGTTATAATCTTATATTATCTACCCATTTAGTTTATTAGTTCCCTAAATTGGATTATCCTAAATTAAATCCTACTTAGCTTAATTAAATTCTACCCAATTAATTTCTATCTAGTTTTTGCCCTAGCATATAAACTTTATAAAATTGTCATCTTGATAATTCATTGATCCCATGGTTCCAATACTAGGATCTTAGTGGCCTATAAGATTCAATAAGATTGAGAACTCTTCATATGGACCATCTCATAAGCAAGCAAGCACCTAATGACATGTAGCTTTGGCAACTTAATAAAACTAACTAAATGAGAATATCACTTTGCTATTTGCAATTATTTCTTTCTTTTTTTTTTTCCTTTTTTAACCAAATACCTAAGAAGCAAGCAAGAGAAGGACCTTAACTTGTACCACACAATTGCATAAGTCCTTGATAGTTCAATGAAGTGTTGAATTAGGGTATAGTATCATATCTCAGGTTAATCATAATAAGAACAGGTCTCATTAATAGGCTTACCATTACCACTATTATAAATATCATGATTCAAACTCTCCACTAAAAATATAGACACCTGAGTTATCAATAACAAGTTAACCCATACTAATAATAATATACATCCCCATTAACCAAAAGAAACTAATTGAACAAGTTCATAAATCTCAAATTCCTATTTACTGAGATTTGTTACCACTTACTCCCATGAAGCTATTACTCTAAGAAACACCAATACGGGTACGTGTATCGGGTACAATACGTGAGATACGACAATTTCTGAAATTTCAAGATACAAGTACGGTAATATATATATATATATATATATATATAATAATCTAACACATTAAAACATTCACATTTTTTAAACTTTAGGGGTACATCTTGAAAAAGTTCGAATAAGATGGTATTACTATGCAGAATTCAAATACAAGTCTCACTATGAATGAACTATTATTCTTCAAAACATATCTTATGGATTCTATTATGTACATAAACTCAACATGAAGAATTTTCTTTTTGGTAAGCAATAGAAAACCAAGGCCTAAAGTATCTTGCAGGAAGGCCTAAACAGAGCAACACAATTTGCAAGCACATCAGCATAAGAGTTGGCTTCTTTGAAAATGTGATTAAAGGACCATGATTAAATAAACGAACGTGATACTTGGGAAACACTCATCCACAAAATTTTGATTCAAACCTTCTATGAAAGTGCAAGCATAGAGGAATTGCAACTGTAAAAAGTACAAGCACAGAAAATGATGTGAAATGAAAAAAAGAAGAAAGTAGAGAGAAGAGAAGAATCACGGAGACACTAACAGATATACAGCAAAATTATTTCAGGGCAGAAATACTCGCAGCAAGAAGGGGGGAGAACTCGATACTCACAGCAAGAAGAAGCACGAGGAGGAGGATAGCACGGAGGAACCAGTCACCAACCACCAAGACCAACACCTGCAGGAGAAGACGACGGAGAAACCAAAGTCTCACCAGAGAAGAGAATGCAGCATGGAGGACGAATGCAGCCGACAAATCATGGATGCAGAAGCACGAGTGTAGGGCTTTCGAAGAGGAGATGGGTAAAACGCTGCAGAGACGACGTCTTAAACGATGCAACTGTTTCGTGTCATAACGAAATGTGTCAAAACATATCCCAGACAAAAAAATGTTTTGGATACTTTTGTACTCGTACGGTACGTATATCCGGTGAGAGTATGGCTCCCAAAAAGGTGTATCCGTGCTTCCCAGCTATTACTCAATTAATAATTAGTAAATATTCACACTAATTTGCCATGACTACTGCAAACCCAACAGAGATTAAATTCTCTTATACCAAATGATTCAACATTCAAGGTACCCAACCTATTGACTTAGGAATACACAAGATCACAGTTTGTTCATGGAGTTACATTTAATCACACAGTAGGCACTAATCCAACAACCAACAGTTTTACCTAATTCTAATTCACTATTTAATTTCCATTCAACCTCACCTGTGATTATATTTAAAGATGCAACATCGTCCATTATAAATAAAGAAAAGGAAACATGCATAAGGAAGGTTGTCTCCTTCCCCAAAACAGATTCAGTTAACCTAATATTTTTATCTTAAGATAAACAAGCTGTAGAAATTCACCTTGACTCAAGCACATGAACTTCCCTTATGATCCTAATAATTTATTAAATTAATAATGCCTCAATTTCAAATAGGTTTTAATTAAGATTATGTGTTTCCAAGACTTCCATAGCAAAACCCTTAAATCAACCCACCAATTTTCCCTCATGATCAGATACTTAAGGATTTGAATTCGAAAACCAACCTCGAGCAACTAGAATGCTTCAATCATAACAATCCATACCCATAATTCGGTAATTTTAGCAACTGAAAGAAGACTTAACTAAGCCTCAATCCAGCTAACGAAGGAGAAGAGAGGATGAAATTGGAAGCCCAACCTGATGTGCAAAATACTAGTTGGAGAACAGAGCGACGATACAGCTGCAAGAAGAAGATGAGTTGCGAAAAACGCTGCAAAACTTCCGAATAAAGCAGTAGCAGAAATGGAAGGTTTGGGCGATACTTCGAAAACCAAGAACATGAACAGGAATGAACCAACAATGGCGAAGAACTAAGCAACTTCCTTTACAATTAGCTAAGGAGAAGCGCGGTAGCCATTGTAAAAGGGGAAACAAAGCTTTGGGAACGAGGTAAGGACAGTCCATCTATGAAATTTCAATGTTTGAAGATGCAGAAATCCGAAGGAAATGGACAGGTCTTTCATGGATTGAGGCAGAAATAAGGAGGAGTGAGGCGGAGATAGTTCGAGCTGAAACATTGAACAGACCCATGAAAGAGAGACAGGAACGAAGCTTCTGGGCTACCACAGGAGAAAAGACACGTGTCCCTCCACTTTAATATGTGAAGGTTTTATTAGCAATTTAGAAAAATAAAGGTGCTAGACACAGCCAAATAAAATTGCAAAATGCCCGAGTTCCCCAAAATCGAGTTCCCCAAAATTTGAAGCCAGAACACAAACGTAACTAGGGCCTGTTTGAAATTGGTCTGTAAAATAATTTTTTTGTTTTAAAAAATAAAAAAATAAAAAAATCTGTTTGATAATGTATTTTTAATGAAGTATTTTGAAAAACAAAAAAATAAAATTTTGTTTTTAAAAATAAAAAACTCAGAACACTTTTTAAGTGTTTTGTAATTTTTATTCTACAAAATCAGGTAAAAAACAGAAAACAATTACTTTTCAAAATAATGATTCAAACAGATTTTTTAATTTTTTTGTTCTCAAAAATTTATTCTTAGAAACATATGTTTTGAAAACATTAAAACGAAAACAGTTTCAAACAGGCCCTAAAGATCTCAACCACTACAACAATTGTACAATTTAAGACTTATTTTTACTTAATTAAATTATATTCCAAACTCTACTTAATTTATTTAAATTAATTTTTATTTGTATTCTTATTTTTAAAAAAATTCACTTCTTTTTATCTCAATTTTATTACTAGCTATTTATTATTTAAATTCTTGAGTTGTTACAATTACCCTAATTCCATCTTCAATTTGGTTCCTTGAGGGAAGGAAGTTGGATCCACTTGATATGCCCTTTTTATATAGAAAGTTTTAAAAATATAAAGTCTGAAAAAGAAAAAAAAAAAAAAGAGTTTTGTGCCGTCCCTAAAAGGGGGCATAGCAGCCCCACAACGCGGGTCCCCATAGTGGAAGATCATGCTCTTGAGGAAATGGTTCTTACTTGGATCAAAATGGTTCTCGAAATATTACCTTGATACAATTTAAGATTTTTTTTAACTAAAGAAAAACACAGCAATTTGACCATTTTCATTGTATATAAATAGAGTAAGATGCGAGATCGTACCTGGACCACAAAAAGTTGTCAGATACTTCAAAGGGTTTGTTTTCTAATTGACATTTATTTTGAGAGCTAGACATTTCCTTGAAACATGTTTAACAAGTAATAACATCATATAACTGTATTTTCTTAATAAAATATTGGACTACTAATCAATGCCAATTTGTTATTCCAAATGCGCAAAAACCCCATATTTGACTATGAATCAATATACTTTACAAGAATTTCACCCAAAAAAAAAACGCGTTACAAGAAGAACATTAGCTTCTCTTACACATGCAGTCATATTTTCCATAACAGTAAACAACACGCCACATGTAGACAGGCCAAGGTCCACAAAACCCCACATCAGTAGTCAATACTTCTTCGGTGGAACTCAAGTTCAATACCTCGCATCTGGATGCTAACATCGTCCTTCTTAGTCACTCTCCCACTATCATAGCCACCATTGCAATTGTATAGAGTAATTCTTGTGAAAGAGTTGTGAAGTGGATTCCAAGTCGAGGTTATGGGTGCAGCTGATTGCCACTATCTGAAGAAAGAAAATAATGATGTGACTACTATATTAACATATAATACTTCAAAGATAATCAATATAATTAACTACAAACACAACACTTACTACTATATTAGTACTGCACTTGTGCATTAAGTCAAAAAGAAATCTGGTCTAAATTTGGGAAATAAGAGAATTAAAACATGTCAATAGAATTAAAATTATTAGGAGTAAGTGCTTCGTATCTAATAATAGAAAGAGTATGTTTTCTTATATATAGCTCCATTTTCTTAAGAAACTGATGTGTCAGTAAGGATGTCAATGGCGGTTTGCTATTCCAAGTGTACACAAATCACCATAGGCTGATGTGCTAGTGAGGATGTCAATGCTGGTTAGTGAGGATGTCAATGCCAGTTTGCTATTCCAGCGATTTGACCATTTTCACTGTGTATAAATAGAGTAAGATGTGAGATATTATTACCTGGAACATAAAGGCCTTTTCTAACGTGGCTTTGCTGAAGAAAGACTCAACTCTGTTCTCACAATAAAAAGTTGTTATCAGATACTCCAAAGGGTTTATATCTTATTTTTTGACAGCCAAACATTTCCCTGAAACACGTCGAACAAGTAAATAACATCAAGTAAATAGCAAGTGCATTGTATTGAATAACAGTATGAATTTTTTTTCCCCGTAGCTCCACGCATTTTCCTAAAAGACTGATGTGTTAGTGAGCATGTCAATGCCAGTTTGCTATTCCAAGTGTACAGAAATCACCATTTTGGACTACGTTTCTGTTGGAGATTATGAATCTATTTTTATTAGATTGCTTTCATTTTATTTGTTTTGTTTTTTAGTTATTTTTAGATAAAACTTCTATCAATTTAGAATTAACTTTTAAGTTTTGATTAAGATGAGATTATTTTAAATACTTTGTTTAATACAAGATTCCTAAATAATAGGAATTTTTTAATATTTTATTAATAGAGTCTTGTCATTATTTATTGTTGGAATTTAAGTGGCAAGATTTATTGAATGGCAAAGTTTATTGCCTCTTTTCTTATATATATTTGACTATTTTCATCTAATAAAACAAGTTTAGAAGAAAAAAAAAAATCCTAAATTTCATCATGGCATTAGAGGCCCAAGATGTCTAACAGCCAATACATTGGTAGTTAGTCAAAAAACCATATGTTGGTAGTTAGCAAAAACAAAAATCTAAAGGCAAAAGCCTTTTATGAAGATGCTGTATAGACTAGTGAAACTAAAATTGCTGCACGAACCAAAAAAGCTAAAATAGCTACATAGACTAGCGAAGACATCTCTCCAAGCTATTCCCTACTTGAGGGGAGAGTATTAGAAATTATGACACTATTTTAATTAGATTGTTTTTATTTTATTTGTTTTGTTTTTTAGTTATTTTTGGATAACGCTTCCATGTGCTTAGGATTAATCAAAATATTTTGTTTTGATCAAGATAAGATAATTTTAAATATTTTATCTAAGATGAGATTCTTAAATAATAGGAATTTTTAGATATTTTATCATTAGCTTAAATCTTATTATTGTTAGAATTTGAGTGACAAGGTTTGTTGCCTCATTTTTTAAATATATTTGACGATTTTCATCTAAAGTTTGAAGAAAAATTAAACTATGAATTTCAATAGAATCAAAATACTTTAAAAAATTTCACCTTAAAAAATGAAAATTACAATATGAGAAGAACATTAGCTTGTATTACAAATGCAACTAGATTTTCAATAACAATAATCACCATACCACATGCAGAGTAAACGCCATTGTACATTAGACCTCATTCATGCATGATCATTCCTAATTTGGTGCCTTCGGAGCCTAAATGAGTCATGATGTAACTATTATAAGAAATTTTAAAAAGGAAAAATTGCAAACATCATCGAAACAAAGCATACATACATTTTGTGTCTCCCACATTTCTGGTACCATTTTCTGGATGGGATTTTTGTGGTAGTAAGACCATGGTACCGTCATTTGACAAGAACCTTGAGAACTATACACCAGAAACAAGGTCATGAGATTAGAGAGGTTAAAATCCACATAAAACCTAACATTAGAGACCTATACTTTTCCTATTTGGGACTCAAGTCCCATATCTTACAATTGGAATCTAGCATCATCCTTCTTAGTCACTCTTCCACTGTAAATGTAACCACCACCGTTTCTATATGCTTTATTGAGAGAATTTATAGAACGGCACAGAGCGATTCTTGAAGAAAGGTATGAAAGTGGAAGCCAATTCGAAGTTGTGGGAGCAGCTGCTTGCCATCTTAGTAAACAAAATGGTGATACTCCTTTTTTAATAATTGCTGTTGAATTTGGATCCTTTCTATTATTTTCCTTCATCTATTAGATTGGATAACATGATTTATGGTACACCCACCCCTAACCTAATATTTCTCGATTCTCATTGTTCTTGGATGTTATATCTATGCAAATATGCGTTGTTCTTGTTTTTTACATGTTAAAAATATGCCATAAGAAAAGATATGTATTCTGTTATTAAAAAACAATTCTGACTCTAATTTCTTTTTGACCTGTTGCCATGAGCGGGTTTCTTTTCAAAGAACTTACGTAGTATTTCTCTTGATGCACAAGTGCAGTCAGTACTCATAGAGTGATCCGTATTGTGTTTGTAGTTAGTTTCCTTTGTAACTCGCGAACCTTCTTCATAGTGACTCCGTTCCATGCCTTATTTTACAGGGAACCTTAAAGTAGTTTTATTTCATTATATTCCATCCACATACTAATTTTATTTTAATATGGGAATAAAAAATAAAGCAGAGAAGAAACCACACCCTTAATGAACCGCACCATACTATAACAATACATTCCATTTTCTTGATTCATTAGACTTTTTCCTTATTCTCTTGGTTTCTCTCGAAAACAAAAACCACATACCACCCCGCCTAGCTGTCCATAATAAGACCCACACTATTTTTGTCTAATTTTAAAATAGAGAAAAAAAATCAGTGTAATTTCAACAAAATTTAGAAATAATGTAATTTACTCTTAAAAAGGAGGCATGTGTGCCTAGCCATTCATTAATTGAAAAGAGAATACATAACCAGCTAAACCAAAAAAAAAAGTGACTCTTTTTCTTTTTCTTTTTTTGGGGGGGGGGGGGGGGGGGGGGAGAGAGAGAGAAGGAGGGGTGGAAACAGTCATGTCCAAAAAGAATTTGGAAAACAGAGTGCAGTAGTTACCAGAGAATGAGCTACAGAACCAAATTTTGATGCCCGGCGTGAAACAATGTCCCTTCCCCTTTTTCAAAAACAAATGACATTCCCTTACACGCATGAACGACGTACGGCGAATAGAAGTTAGAAGCACAACAAAAGTCAGCAATAAACTAAATAATGCTACCAGCTAGAAGCACAATACCTACCGCTATATGACTGTGCTGCATCAAGACTTAAAGAGAAACGCCACTGAAATTTTTTAAGAAACCTACACTTGGCAACAAGTCAATAAAAAGCGCAGTCAAATGTTGGAACAAACGGGATTAAAAACATACCACAAGCCTACATAAAATTAGAACATCAATAAATTGTTCCCATAATACACTCAAGCCCGTGCATTATAATATAAAAAGAAAATTAAAGTTTTGTACCAAAATCTAGCTTAATCAAGGAACAAAAAGTTAGAGTGAGAAAGAAAGAGAGATACCGACAAAGCAATCATAGAAAATTTATTTCTCCAGAGTCTTGAGTGCTTTCCCTTCAATCTGCATACAAATTTCAGTTGCAAGACTTGGTAGATAGATCCGTTGGACTTTTTGATCTGAAAAATTTGGTTATAGCTCGTCTTGGATCTCATAAGCCGAGCATCCAATTCCAAATCTGTGTAGTAACTCATCAACATTGAATGATGTGTTGGTCTCAGTACCGAACTCCAACCCCAAGGGAATAAGTTGAATGATAGGAGATTCCATTGGAGAGAGTTGTTCATCCTCATTATTAGTATCTCAACTGAGTTTTACTGACGTATAAATCGGGCAGACTCCACATGCTTTAATGAAGCCACCATGTTCAACTCTCTCATAGCCCATAACATAAGTAACAACAGAGAATTTGAATGAAACCTTTGGGCTATCAGTGTTGCGCTGATTATTTCCTCTTGTTCTTTTAACTTCTTCTAACATGAATTCACGGTAGCATGGTTGATACCATAGAAAGACATGATCCGAATTAAATTCCGTATGCAGCAAAGAATATTCCCATACCCTCACGCATTCAACCGCTTCACCATCTTCTATGTAGCATTGGCATAGCAAATAGAGAGACACATTTTCATCAGAGATAAACTGAGAAAGAACAGAGCAAAAAATGAAATCTTTGAAGTCTTCAAAAGGTGGAGCAAGATCAATAGTTATGGAAGTCACTCCTGTCTGTTTATATCTGAACCACTCTGGAATTCTGCTTCCTGGGTACCAAATATTAATTCCTCTTGAATTGTTATATACTGATCCCTTCATCGAGAGCTGAGCAAACTCCATAGTGAATGAATGGTCATCCAACTCCTTGCAGTTTTTGAACGAAAAGATATATTCCTCTTTTTTATTGTACTGTAGTACAGAAATTGGAGTCACTACAGTTTTCAATGAGGTGCAGTTACTGGCATCTAAACGTGTGAGGAATGGTGGAAGTTCTGGAAGAGTCCGAAGTCTTTTGCAATCTGTCAAGTTAATTTCGCTCAAGTTTGAAAGATGCTTGATGCTAGCCGGCAAGCTCTCGACGCTGCATTCTTGTAGTCTTAAGACATTTAATGATGTTAATGAGCTTATATTATCAGGGAGTTCAGACAAGTCACTACATCCATCCAAATGTAGATATTGTAACAAACTTAAGGCATTAAATAGGATGTGTAGCTTGGGTTTGTCGAGCAGTTGTTTGCAATCATAAATAACAAGCTTCTCAAGATATCTCAAGCAACTCAACCCGTTTACTGGAATATCCTTTAACATTGTACCTCTGAGATGGAGCCATCTTAGTTTTCTGGCACGCCCAATTGATGAGCCTAATATTTCAATTCCTGCAGTTGCTAAGTATAATGCCGTTATTTGCTTTGATGACAACGAAAAGTTTTTGAGACTAAAGCAAAAATTGACATCAAGGTATTTGAGAGATTTTAAATGACTCTCACTTTGAAGACTCGTAAGTTTTTTGCACCAATAAAGATTTAAAACAAGTTTCTGGAGAGATAAGATAGATGGATGAACATTAGACAAGCTTCCACAATATGAGAGATCCACATATTTAAGATTCTGTGCCTTAGAGAAATCGGCCAGCTCCATTAATTGTTTGGATCCCCTAAGGAATAAAATCCTTAAATTCACAAAATCCTGTAACAACCACAAGAGAAACATTACGTGAGAAATCCTCACTTAGTTAAATTAAAAAAACTGAAACCTAAATTTGTGAATGTATACCTGCACTCCGTCCCAAAGTTTTCTAACATGGCTGTTTTTCAACCAAAGTTCTACAAGCTTCTCAGGACAAAAAGTCAATGGGAGAGACTTTAAAGGATATCCATCCCAATGAAGGTATCTTAATTTATCAGGAAGTGACATCAATCCAGAAGGAAGTATCACATTACATAATCCCTTTTCCCTATCACAAAATTCGAGAAATCTTAAATTATTCGTCCTTTGGAAAGTGTCTGCACTCAATCGCACTTCTTTTATTTGAGACATGTCAAGCATAATGCCTTGAATTGCATTAGTTCCCTAACACGAAAAAGCAACATCAAAAATAATATTACTACACAGTTTTTGCAAATTCTGCGAAAAAGAAAAATTATAAAGGTGGCTACTGTAACTTTCTCTTACCCTATTATTTTTTAAAACATCATAAATTTCCTCTGTGTCCTTCAATCGACTACGTCTTCCTAGATCTTCTATACATTCTTCACGAACTATTTGTTCACCCATTTCTTTGATCAAGTCATGCATTTTGATTGTATTACTATCTGAAATTGTTATAAGAGCTTTATTTACAAGGTTGTCTATTCCACCAGCTGCATAGAAATCCGAAGCATCTAGTACCCTTATGGCATCATCTTTATCACGTCCTACAAAAAAGAATGCAATGTCTAGAAATATGTTCTTCTCTAAATCATCTAATCCATCATAACTCACTTTCAATACATTATGAATTTTCACATTGGGATACTTTTGGAGTTTTCTGAGTTCACTTTCCCATGTTTCTTTATTTCTAGAATAAAAATGTAAACCCAAAACTTTTAAAGCTATTGGGATTCCCTTGGCATAAGCAACTACCCTTTCTGATAGCTTTTCATATCCCACTTTGGGATGGCTTTGTTTGAAGGCATTCAAGCTAAAAAGTCCAAGCGATTCTTGAAAATTCAGTTTATTGACCATATAAATTGCATCAACTCCTCCACTAATAAGAACATGCTTGTTTCTGCTTGTTACGATGACTCTACTACTTGGTCCCAAGCAAAGTTCTCCAACTAGATATTCTAATTGCTCTGAGGTGTCCACATCATCAAGCACAATAAGAACTTTTTTCTGACATAACTTTCTCTTAATTACCATATTAAATCTTGCTGTCACTTTGATATTTACTTGGAGGTCTTCTTGCTGTAATAGTTCATCAAGAAGTTCTTGAAGCAAGCTCTTCAATTCATTTTTTGTTGATTCTTCTCTCACATTTTCTAGGAAGCAACAACTGTCATATTGGGGAAGAAATTTGTCATATATAGCATGAGCAAGGGTTGTTTTACCTATGCCTCCCATGCCCCAAATTCCAATAACTCGAACTTCTTTTGACTCAATTTCCAATAATGATTCAATACAGGCAACGTTTTGATCAATTCCAACAAAGCGTTTTGGCTCAATTGGGTAAATATAATTCAGTTTCCTCAAGACATCTTTGACTATTGTATCAACGAGTTGAGACTCATCCCTAGTATATCAAAAGGGAAAAAAATGAAAACGAGAGTAAGAGTCACATGTAAGAAAAGGAAACTACATATATAATGATGCCATTTTCATGTAACATTTTGACATTACTTTCGCCTTAAATGGGGGAAAAAAGGTAATTTAAACTTGAACAAACTATACGATGTTGGTCCTTAAAAGATACCATGTCATAAATTCCCCCCCTTGAAATTAAAGTTTATTGTTATCAATTTAATCTTAATGTTTGAAAAAATGCATCATTTTAGTCATAATCCTAATTCAGTCAAGACTAAGTTGATTGTAACAAACTTCTGAGTAAGAACTAAAATGATGCATTTGACAACAAATTTTCAGTGACTAAATTGATTAGAGTGAGTTTTAGAGATTGAGTTTTGTTATAACTTAAATTTCAGACACTTAAAAAATAATTTTTTAATATTATAAAAATGAGTATTTCAAGTGAAATTAAGCACATTTCATTAGTATAAGATGATGAAATGTGGCAAGAATTTTGCATTAAGTTTGACAGGGAAAATTTTAAAAATATAGAAAGGGATTCAGGGGCTAAAATGAAACAGAAAAAGTTGCAGGGGTCAAAGTGTAATTTCAAAAAATGAGGACAAACGCTATTTTAGCCAAGAAAAGTTAGACGCTATAACAAATTAGCATAGATAGATAATTAAATATCTCGTGTTCATGTCTACATGCTTAGAAAATATCTTACTAGCTAGTGTTTAGAATATCTTCCTAGGGTTTCTCATATGTTGTAGGCTCTCAACTTTTTTTTCTTTTGGCATAAATGAAAAAGAACAAGAAAATTAAATTTTACTGAAACGCTTAATTACCAAATTGGTATAAGAATATTAAAACGGAACAAAACACATCCTTTAATTTTATTATAATAACAAACATTTTAAAATTTTGAAAGTGTTTTGTTACCTTTTGAATGTTATGTACCACTTCTGTAACTAAACCTTAGCTCAAGTGAGTAAAATATTTTTTCTCCAAAAGAATAATTAAAACTTTTAGGATCTAGTCTAAAATTCTTGAAGTTTTATGCTAGGAAATAACAATTAATGTGACAAAACAATCTAGAAAATAAAGTTTAAAATTCATGTGATGTTTTCCTCTTGCATATTTCAACTTTCTCAGAAACATTTATAATGGTCAAAAGTGTCAGTCTTGTTGGATTAAATAGTTTCAGTCTCCCTCTTATCATATATAACTGATGGCTTTTCCTCTTGCATATTTCAACTTTCTCAGAAAGCAAAGTTCTTTGTTCTCTCAATCTTCAAGTCAAAACCCAGTGTCTTCACCTTTCGCTTTCCGTAAAATTTATAAAACAGAATATATATTTAAAAACTTTAGTTTGCTATATTGTAGTGTTGTTACCATGTGCTCCCTAAAAAGAAAAGTTAAAAGGGAGAATATTGCTTGTGTTTTTTCTTTATCTCCAGAAACCATATTGCATGTTAAATCTAATTATTGTCCTAAAACAGAATGTTGGGGTTGCATTTAGCACGTGTCATTTAGCCGGAACACACAAAAGTTTATCAATGTGAACAAGTTCCAGAAGATGTAAAGAATTTGTTTATGAAAATGCCAAGTATTGCCATGAAAGAAAAAGATGATGACGTTGTTGAGTATTTTAAAGAAAAATAATCAGAAGGAAAATATTCAAAGAAGCACATCTAACATATATAATGAGAAACTATGAATGAGATAGTGAAAGAAAGAGAGTTGGTTGTCAAAGATATATGTCGTAGAGAATCACAAATCTGTGGAAATATGCCATCCAATTAGGGACTCAAATCAAAATTTGAAAACTATGCCTCATAATTCAGGGACGGACCCATGAATAAATTATGGGAGGCGAAAATTTAACAAATTAACATGTTTATGTCTATGGAAATTATCTTATTTTGGGTTATGTTTAGTCTTAGATTTATAATTCACTTTTATGGACTACTTGATTAGTGCGTATTAGTTATTGATCAATGAATCTATAAAATTCACCTCATAATCATGTAGATCACTAATTTAAACATTTTATTATTGAAAATAAGAGGTAAAGATATTTTAATTTGAATTTAGAACATGCATCATGAAGGAATTAGTACCAAGACAAATGACTGGTATACATGATTGTATGCCATGAATAATGAACAGAATATTGTGCAATTATGTCATCTCACGAAAACAAAGAAAATGGTTATCAACTAGATACGTCCCTGTTGTAATTTAAACCACCAGTTTAGCATATTTATACAATAAATAAATAAAAACAAACAACGAATATGCATTAAAAAAAAAACTTACTCAAAATTATTTGATGGATAATGATGGCCAGACAAGTTAGCAGCTTTATTCAAGGCAGATCTCCAAATTTGCAGCTTGTCCATGTTATGTTCATGTTGGGCAAATGCAGCTCCATAATTGCCTTTTTGATCTCTCACATGTGATGGATCTATATTATAAAAAACTGGTATTATAATTTGATCATCAACTTCCTTGCATCGAATGATTTTCTCAAGCTCTTCCAAGCACCACTTTGAAGAAGCATAGTCTTTTGAGAATATGATCAATGAAATTGCTGATTCTTCAATTGCTTTGAGAAGTGATGATGATATTTCATCTCCTCTCTCAAGATTCTTATCTACGTAGGTATTAATATGATTCCGACATAATTCCTTTGTTAAATGGCTAAGAAAGCCGAGTCTGGTGTCTGAGCCTCTAAAACTGATAAACACATCATGTTTTATTTTATGAACATGGGAAGAAGAAGAAGACGCCATTATTGGACAGAACAAGAGTAAAAGTGTCTTGATTCTTGTAGATCGATCTAGTCCCTCTACACTAGCATGTACCTCTTGGTCTTCTCCAAAAATTGCAGTGAGTCTGCCACTACAATATAACAAAACTAAGTTAAGCAGAAAGTAAACAAGAAGAAAAAAATGAGTAGCTTTCAAGAACTAAACAAATAGCAAAAGTAAATTGGATAATATCCTACTATACCAGTCTACAAAGAATGAGGAAGATGTTCATATAAATTCGTAATACCTGGCTGGAATGGCTATGAGACCTCTTCTTAGGTTTAAGTTGGCTAAAAGAGTATATGGCCGGCCGGTTTGCTTTTGTATAAGGGAAGTTTGCATTTTTATATTTTTTTTAACAAGTGCGTAACAACTCGGAAGGCCATCATCATATTGTAATTGTATGCTTTTGACTGCTGAGCCATTTTTAAAATTTAACGAACAATTGGGGTGGAACTTCACATGTAACTTCCTAAAAGAATATGGCAGGCAGGTTCGCTTTCGGGTAACTACTGGGAAGTTTCCATTTTATATTTTTTCGATTGTCGAAGCGTGTAATTACTAGGAATACCATCATATTGTATGCTTTTGACTGTTGAACCATTTTTCACATTTAACAAATAAAGAGACGAAAATTCTTAAAGGAATAATAGATGGAGCTGTTTTTAGGCATACCAAGATTTAAGTAATAATATTCAAAATAACAATTCCAATATCGCCAGCCCAAAAGTTAATTTAATGGTTCGATGTGTACGATGCCCAATAATTTAGGGGTTTCTTGATCACTAAAATAAGCCTGGAGATATGAGAGTGTTTATGATAATTATATGAAAGACTAAAAGCATCATTGGATCACAAGAGACAAGTTTTGCTAGCTGTATACGAGGACAAGCTCAAAGTCTACGAGGACGTGATTTTCATTAAATTTTAAAATAAATTATATAAATCTTTCTTAAGTTGTATTAAAATTATACAGATTTTTTTATAAACAAATTTCTTTTAAAATAAAAATTACATTACATTATCTATTTTTAAATTTTTTAACTAAAATATCTTTCATAAAATTAATATAAACTAGTAAAGTTAGTGTATCAATAAATGTTTTTAACAATTTTTTTTTGATTTATTATGTATGTACTTAAAAAATTATTGTGTGATTGAAGATGCATTTTCTTTTTAGTATATTTGTTTTAACAAATGAATAAAGACGATTAATATATATATATATATATGATAGGGATATTTAACTAAACATTATATCTAACGTATATATGTTTATATATAATTAACTTAATTTATTTAATTTTTTATAGATTAGATTTACTTAAAAACTTTCGGAAGATGATCATGTGAAAGACACTTGAAGCTTAATAGTTGAACGGAAAAAGTTTCTTGGACAAATGAATTATCAGTCAGTAAAATAACGCAATTAAAGTAGCATTCTTTGTTCGTATGAACATTTTCCCTACTCGTGCTTACAACTAGCTTTTCTAATCAATGGGAAAAAGAAAGAGCACAGCCCATAAGGAATCCTAGCCCACATGGGCTTCAAAATCCATAGACCTAGAATTGAACTTGGAGGAGTATTCTTAATATTATCTAAAATTGTATAAATTAATATTTTAGCTACTTAATTTATATTTATAATTATTAATTTACTCAAAATTCCTTCTAATACTTAAAGTCCTAATTTTAACTTAGGTTTGCTTGACATCAATACAAATCATAAACCTAGTTTTTTCAAGATGATCTACTATAATTCAAATCTTAAATTTTATCCTATGAAATTTAATAGGTGAGGATTGAGGAATGAATTTGTAACTTAGAGACCCAATTTGAAGAGCTTAATCACAGCTCGCATGGAAGAAAGGAAGCTGCACAATTTGTGCTTCAACAAATCATGGAAAAGAAGAAGAAAGAAAGGAAGAAGATGAAGAAGGGAAGAGAAAATCCCATCTATGTCAAGCCCACAAACTCTCGGCCAACACAAAAGAGAAAAGGTAAGGAAGAACGGAGATGCCGCACCTATCACGGAGGATCTTTGGTGACCCAAGCACGCCGGAGAGTGAAGACGGTGGCGGCGCGGTGAAGAATGGCGGAGCTTCACGGTGGACGAAGCAAGTGGAGCTGCCACGGTGAGGGAGGAAGGCGCCGCAGTGTAAGGAGAAGACCCAGCGAACTTTAAGAGGGAAATCAAGATAGGGGAAGGGAAGAGAAGTTAAAGGGGAAAAAAAATTCAACTAGGATCCAGTGAAGACGTAAGAAGGATTGATTTTACATACTGGAATTAAAATAGGGACTTACAAAACTTTTAGATTCTTAAAGTGAGCATATTTTAAGATTTTGAAGAAATGGATACATGATTGATATAAAATAATTTCTTAAAATAATTTTAAAATTATCTAGGATTTATTTTATATTAATAAATATTATTTTTAAATTTCAAATTTTAATTATTATCCATTAAAAATATATTTATAAAATTTAAAATTTTTTAGGGTACTACTGATATTACAACTCAAAGAGGTGATCCCACATTAAAGAAAAATAATTATTCAATTTTAGGTCAATCTGATCCATAAATAATGGAGTAAAATTATACAATTCTTTTTTTATTTAATATATATATCCTCTAAAATTTAAAAATAATATGCTATAACTGAACTAGATTTCGAACCTGACATGAAGAGATTTGTTTAGCTCTCTGCTTAGTGGTCAAGGATATATTAACACATTTTTTTTAACTAAAAGAAAATATATTGAATAAAAAAGGGTAGTCTCTAGTCTCAATTGTAAAATGGATTATCTACTGTTTTATTCTCTGCTACTCTGTATTACTTTTCTTACATGTCTATTTAAAATAAAATAAAAACAAACAAACGTTAAAATCTTGACCCCCCCTATTTGGAGGGTCCAGATCTTGACACCTAAGAGCAGCATAAGCAGTAGCACGGCAAAAGCAACAGAAAAACCAAATTGATCGTAATTATTGCTGACTTGGAGTAGAACGTAACAAACCAATGAAAAATATTTTACACATTATGTTTTTAACAAACATCTAAAAAATTATACTTAAATCTAATAGATAAATAAATAAATAAATTCAATTATAAATGTACCAATAATACTTTCAAAATATACCATTAACTTTTTTGTAATAGAGAAAGCTTCACTAGATTGCAAACACGCATTTGCACTTAAAATACTCAAATTTGATGACATATGTTGAGAAAGTTTCATTGTTGAAAATATTATTTTTAATATTAGCGGTGATGTTGGAGTAAAGCATCAATTTCTTTCAAAAGACAAAACGCCTTTTCTCAACGACTTGTATTTATTTTACATTGTTAAGGGAAAGAACTAAATTCTCTCTCTTAAGTCCTATAATTTAATGGGTTTTTCTATAATCTGTACATATATTTTGGACGCACGTTAAAACACTGAAATCTGATAACATACGTTGTACCTTTTTATCCAAATATATGCTAGTTTTCTGTTTGGTTTCAGTCATTTTTTTAATCAATGCAATGTTATTGAAATAACCAATACATTTTTTTTTTAGTTGTTAAATTGGTTTTCAGCAAACTTATATATAGTTGAATTGGTTAAATTAATTATCTTTAAAAAAAAAAAGAGGTTGAATTGGTTACATATTGACAAACAGAAAAGGTCATTTAATTTAGAAATACTGCATCTTCAAAATCCATTCATTTGTTAATTATATTAGGCTTGACTGGATTATCACGGGCAAATGAACATATTAGATATGTAAATTCAGAAGAGAGAGTTTTGTATATAAATATATTCAGTTAGCCACCCTAAAGAACATACTAGATACTGCATCTTCTGGATTACTTAGCCATGTGGTCCCCTGTGCTAAGTAACTCAATGATAGTATCATTATTCATAACAGCAGCTTAATTGTTCAGTAACTTCAACGCAAGTTTCAGAAACTCATGGATTTTTTGTTTTATGTTTATGACTTTTTTTAATGACAAGAATAAAATACTGCTTCATCAGTTTGTTAAATTGAGTTCTATGTCCTTTAATATAGAACGTCTGTGCTTTTTCTTCACTTCTTTGTGGGAGGGGTCCCTTACTTATATTCAAAACATAGAAAATGAACCCACCTTAAAGAAGGTGATCACACATTAAGGGAAGAATCATATAGTTTAGCAAATTAATTAAAAATAAATTTAAATACAATTTTTAAGTTTTTGTTATAAGGTATTCAATTAAAATATTAAAAATTGATATTTTTTACATTTCAGTACTACATGATCGATTGAGTTTTTTAAAATATATTTCACATATGTCAAAGTATATATATTAGAAAATGTGATAAGAAACACTTAAAAAACTTTACTTACGCATAATATTTATTTAAATAAAGTCTATAAACAAATAATTGGATTAAATTAGTTATAAATTAATTAATTATAAATAAACATATTAGTACTATTTTCAATGAAATTTGCTTAACAGGATTACCTAATGGTTATTGTTTTAATAATCGGACCGGACCGGCCGGTTCAACCGGTTAGACCGGGAACCGGACTCTGGTCCGGTCCGGACAACCTATCAAACCGGGACTTTTAAGAACCGGTCAACTTTGGTCAAGAACCGGGTTTGACCGGCCGGTTGGGGTTCGAATCGTTGCAAACAAACCGGATTGAACCAATTTTCTTGAATTATTTTCCACCACTTTTGCTTCCGGATTCGAACCCACGTACGCGTTGTTTGCTAAAATGCATACGCGCCATCTGAACTGCAAAGCTATATCAATTCTTAAGTGTGAATTTTTATACAAATAGGTTACTTGTGAATTGTATCCAAAAGCTGCGTCCTTGGTGGGATTCGAACCCTTGAACTCATGGTTTCAAAATAGTCAAGCGCCAGTTGAACTACAAGGCATTGGTGAAGAGGGAAGCAAATTTTTATATAAAGAGATTAAAAGTTGTTGCTTGCATATTTTCTAAAAATAACCATGTGTGTTGACCCAATAATCAAAATAAAAAAAATCTCAACATGTTAATCATAGTTAGTTTTTATAATATTTTAGTTTCAATATTTGTTTTAATATATTAATATTTGATAATTATATTTGTTAATAGATAAATTATTTTATGCTCAAATTTTAAAATTAAAGAATCAATTGAAGCTAAATATTATATTATATTTGATTTATTTTTATATATAATTAATAGTAAAATATTTTTAATTTTATTAATATTTGTTTATAGTTATTTATTATATTAAATTATATATATATATATATATATATTTAATTATCACTGGTTCGACCGCGGTTCAACCACGGTTCAACCAATGAACCGTGAACCAGTATCTTTACCGGTTCAATGACCGGTCCGGTTTTAAAAACATTGCTAATGGTTTCTCTCAATAAAGCTCTTAAGCAAGCATTTGCATAAATTCAAGATCATCATCAAACGTAGCCCTATACACATATTTTTAAAAGCAATAAGAAAGAAAGAGATAGTTTAAGAAGGGACAAATCAATTATTTGTAGTCAATTTTGTTGTAAATCACTCTATAAATAATTGGTTAGTTTTTAGAGCAAAATAACCTCCTTACAAAAAGATGACCTAATTATATATAGTCATCTCGGTCATTAATTATGAATTTTTTTGACAGAAAGTAAAATTGTTATATCTTTTGAGTGATGTAAAATAAATGCAATTGAATGAAATTGTATGACTTCATTTATTTTGGATATAAATATTTTTCTTTTTTAATTCTTTTGTTTATTCAATAAAATAATTTTGTTTCTTTAATAGTTATTCAATTATGCGGAAAGTAGAGTGAAACTCAAATCTTTCTTTGTTGGTGCTTTGTTTTGATATCCACAACAGGAAAAAAAGAAAAAGAAGAAGAAGAAGAAAATTGATACTCAATTGCTGTTATTTCAATACATGTTCCACGAAAAAACGCTGCTTTTACTTGCTATGAAGTCAAAAACTGCATCCTAAATGTTTGTTAAATATAGGTCCATGTCCTGACTATAAAAATAGCAGCATTGTTTTTATTTATTTATTTTTGTGGAAGGGTCCATAAATTTGAATTAATCAACACAGTTTTTCTTTGGTAAGCCTTGTAACTTCTGGGACATTTCCTCATTTTCTATTTTTAATTGGTAAATTGATTTTCAGCAGAAACATATCGCTGAACTTGAACTGCTTATATTATCTAAAAAGAAATGGGAGGTTGAATTAGTTACATAAATACACACAAAAAAGGCCATTAATTTCTTTTTCTTTTATGCCAACAGAAGCATCTGTTAATTATATTGGGTTTGACTGAGTTATAACATGTAAGTCTTTATAAGCAAATGAACATACTGTTAGGAAGACACAGTTTTGTATATAATTATAATTATAATATGACTACTACTTTGCGGAAGTATTCAACTCTAGTCCCCACTATCAGTAGACCAAATCTAGGAAGAAATTTCCTCTTCGAACATTCTTGGATTGTCACATCAACATTTAGCTTCTCTTAGCATAGGGATATCTTGGTCTGAAATAAAAACAGTCATTCCTCAACTAAAATTAGATAGTGCTCCTAGACCTTACAATTATCATGCCAAGTTCTTCCACTACTACTGGGATACTATCAAACAAGATGTCTCCAGTATGATATATAGGTCCGTCCAATATGATATAGGTCCGTTTTTTAAACCTAGAATGGGACTAAATATGATGGAAGAATATAAGATGAAGCCTTTAAAAAATTTTAGAAGCCATGGATAGTGAAATGGAAGTGTAGGCTCCATAATATAGCATAATGAAGTAACTCCTAGCTAGACTCCTTAAAATAAATGTGTGATGAATCTAAGGAGTTTTAATGGAGTCAAGAATAATAGATTGAGAAGAGAAAGGAGCCAAGATCATGAATTCTTATAGTTGCTTCATTAAGTGCTTTATGAAACTATAATTGAACCATATGAAAGCTTGCTTCAAGGATGTAATTATGGTCTACTCAATGTGTCTAGGGCAAAAGAACCAAGTCCCACCTTATTGCAAGTTTGTAGCTAAGAGATGGGAAGAGTAAACAAAGAAAAGTTTGCATTTCTTGCTTCAAGGTAGCTCTCTAACCTTTCTGTCGTGTATTGTTAGATATTTCTCTTGTCTTTAAGTATTTGCATGTGTGTTTATGCCATATGAAATGTTCCTAGCCATTGCTTACATGTATGGTACCATTATGTGCTTAAAATGTGTTTTATGAATGTTTTATGGCTTGAATGAGGTTGGTAAAGCCAAAAATCCTTTAGCTAGGATGAAGATAAGTCAAAAGTTTTTAAGATTAGGTGAAATAAAGCCAATAGTCTTAATAAGAGTAAGGCTTAGTCAAAAGCTCCTTGAAAATGGATGAGGCAAGTTCAAAAGTTCCAAAAAAAATGGGTGAGGCCAAACTAATACTCTTGAGAGCTTATGTATGATGTATATGAACCTCTTGAATATGAAAAATATTTTATGTATGTTTATAAGTCGCAAGATTATTATGCATCCATTCTTAGACTTGAAAATCCATCTGTTATGTATATTTAAAAGGGCAAAAAGCTATTGAGATTCTTAGAATCTCACTCTTCCCTTTTCATTGTCTAACTATGTCCAAGTGGGCCAAGTAAGCCAAGAAATGGAAGTCACCACTCTTGAAGACAAATATTTTACCAAAGGATATGTTAAATAGTCATTTTGTAGACATAATGTTGTCAAATGATGTAGTCTTATGTTGTATATGATATGAGACATTTGAACACATGTAAATATATGGATATATGATGTATGTCTTGAGTTTGGAAGCATGGGAATGAATGTGTAGGTTTTTAGCATCCATATGCCTATGTGTGCATGTGAATTCTTGTATATATGAACAAGTGAGGAAGTGGTTTTATGATGTATGGATAATTTAACCTCTTAGACAAGTTTTTCCTATTGTTTTTACCCATTCTCACGTACTCAAGAGGTCATGGTTAAGGTAGAAGAGCATTTGAGTTACTTTTGACCCTATTTGGTGCTTTAAAATCCCATTTTTGGAACCCTATGTCTCAAGCTAACCAAATGAATGAGTTTTACTATGAAATTTGTCCTAAATATAGGTATCATTTAGAGCTTTTTTTAGAGTTAAAGATCATATTATTTGGAGCTCTAGAGAATTAATTATGAATTTTCAAAGTTGGGAAAAAGTTGCTAAAATGGTATCAATACTGTTCATATGGTCAGTTTCTTCTCTTATGTTATCCAAAGGCCAAATGTTATCCAATGCTTATGAAATTTTACAAATATAAACTAGACATGATAAGCTTTCTACAGCCACTAAGATCTCCCCATTGGAGTTTTGTGGAGAGAGATATAAATTTTTGAAATTACATGATAATACTAGGGACACATCAGGATCTCTAATACTGTTCCATCAATTTTCATGGGTTAAATGCTTTTGTTTTAGTCTAAAAATATTTTTACCTTTAGTTAATATCCATAGATTTTCATAATGGTATAGTGTGCTTGATTTCGATTTTTCTAAAATTAATTATGATTTTTTAAAGTTGATGACAGAAAGCTATATCAGTAAATTCGAGAGCAAAGCATCTATTTTGTGTATAAAGGTTCCAAACTTGAGAAGAATGAGATGTGTTGTGATGATTTTGAGTTGTATGAATGCAATTTGAGTAGGGAATGATATCGGTGAATTCATATGGCCCATGAGATACAAAACAAATATTTTGAACCCTATGTAATGCAATTTAATGTATTATTTTATTGAATTTTTCTTAAAATTGAATGAAGACAAGCATGTATAATTCCATAGATTAAAAAAAAAAGCTAGAACTATATGGTATTATAGCAGAGAGGTTGGAAGAGATGAAACTTCTTTAAAAATATATAAAACATGGTTTTTCATAGTTAACTTTTTTACTTTTATAACCATTTTGCCCTACTTCTTTAACTTAATAATTTTTTATATTCTAACTCATTTTTTCTGTAAATTTAAGTTTCATATTCTTATTTAAAAGGTCTTAAAATCCTTAAGCTACTTTCCTAGGCTATAGGAACTTATAATAGCATTGAATAGTTCAAAACCACACTGTGGTGCTAGCTTTTTTTATTTTTGTACTGATAGTGTTTTAACCTGTTTTATATTTCTTGAACATTTTTTATAACTCATTTAATTTATATATAATGAAAAATAATATTAATTTGCTCTAATTAAATTTTTATTAAAATATTTATTTTTCTCACCTTTTTTGACACTACACGATTCAGATGTCCTTGAAACTTATTCATTTTTTTGACTTTTCTATGTGTTTTCTCTCTTTATTTGGTTTTTTATTCTCTTTCTCGTGTCCCTCTAATTTATTATTAGAAGGTTTTAATCCAATTAAAAAATATAGGCTCTTAGAAGTTGGAGTTGGAATCTATTCTCTATTTTTATCATCTATAAATGCAATATTATTTCTATATAGTAAAACACATCTAGAGGAAAATTAAACCCGTAATCTGACCAAAATTCAATTGGGTTGTTGAATTTTCTTACTTCTTTCTCCCACATTTATATTTATATGTGTGTGTATATATATATATACACTCATATTTTTTAAATTATATTATTTAGTTATTATATTTAGTTAAATATATAATTATCACTAATTGTTTTTCCATAATTATATTACATTAATAATTAATATTTAATGTAACTAATTAATAATGACTTTTTTATTTTTACTAATAGTCTGCTTTTTTCCCTTTTTTGTTTTTTATTGATTTTTTTTTTCTTATGTGCTTTTATTTGCCTTCATTCTGTATTTATCTCCTTTCTCTGTTTGTGTCTTTGTTTCCAGTATTCTTTGCTTCAACCAAATAATATGAACATACATTAATTTTTTAAAAAAAGTGGAGAACAAACATAAAAAATATATTAATTCAAATTAATGTTACCTAAGAAACGAAAGTCAAAGAAGAAAAATAAAAAAATAAAAAAGAGATATTGGTGATAAATAAAATAACAGTGAAGAAAGTCGGAAAGAAAAAAGAAATACGACAGAGAGAGGAGAACAAAAAATAATAAAAGATCAAAGATGAAGATGGGACAGGAAGAGAAGCCAGCTCTATATCAAAAAATAAAGTGCAGGTAAGAAAATTTTTATATTGTGTAGGCCTTTCAAATTCAACCCTTCTTTTTTAATTTAAAATTTTATGTATGTGTATTAAAATAATTTATATTAAAAAATATGAAAACAATTTATTTTAAACAATCGATTGAAATAATAATAATATGTAATTTAAAAATAATACCAGTACATTAAGCTGAAAAAGAGAATCTTCATGGATTGATTAATAAAGAACGAATATTTATTTATTAATTTTAAAATCAGAAAATTATGGTTAAATTAATAATTAATGGAATAATAATGCATATTTTAATAAATAATGAATAAATATTCGATTTTATCAAATTAAAAATAATATATTAAGAAATTAATTAAAATAATAATTAATAATTTTTTAATTAAATTTTTGTATTTTAAACTGTTAAAAATATTAATTGGATAAATCAATTTCAAAGTTGCAGCTATTTCAGCCATCGTAGCATTCAGTTTTTTTTTCTCTCTCTAAATTTTTAATGGCTCGACTGCTTGATCATTTTGCAATCAAACACAAATTTTTTTTAAAATTTTTAATTAAAAATACTAAACCCGCTTCAGTTTTGAAGTTGATTTATTTAATTTATTTTTTTAACATATATAAAATTTTATTTATTAATGAATTTTTATTAAATTTCTGATATATGATTTTTTTAATTTCCAAATATACTTTTATATTTAATTTTTTAATTTGAACATAATTTAAAAATTAAGAATTTTTATTTTCAAAACTCTTTCTTTATTTTGGTATTATTACCATTAATTTTACATGTTGCTTTCTTTTTAGTAATGCTTGTCAAAATATCAAAAAGCTTCATTTTTTAGAATATTTTAATTTTTAATTTAATATATATTTAAAATATCAATATATAATTAATTAATTTAACTTATGTTATGTTAAATAATATACTTTATACAAATAATGAAATATATTTAAAAATAATTAGATACAATTAATGTAATATATGATAAATAAATAAATGTATATATTAATATTAAGATATGCATTTTAATTTAGTACAATATATCCTTTAATTTAATTTTATATAATCAAAATGCATTATCTGTAAGTATCAGATCAAACTTTTTATTTATATTTTGGCGTCTAACTACTACATAGTCAGACATATTTTTTAATTAATTATATATTAGCTTATTATATTACTTTTGTTTGACTGATACATTTGATTGAGTATCTAATTAAAATGCATTTTGGGTGATTATTGCTTTAATTAAATTTTGTTATTTATATTTTGGTGTTTAACTATTACACAGTGAAACAATTTTTTTTTTAAATTTATATTAATTTATTATATTATTTTTGTTCGAATATTTAATCAAATAATACATTTGATTGAGATATTGTTTAACTGAATTTTAGTCTGACATGTTGTTTGGGTGAAATTTATTTGGGCATCTTTATTGAAAAGCAGCCAGACAACTTGTCAGGCTCTCTCTCTCTCTCTCTCTCTCTCTCTCTCTCTCTCTCTCTCTCTCTCTCTCTCTCTCTCTCTCTGTGTATATTTTTAACTATTTGTGTAAAAGTTGAATTGTTTCATGCAAAACTTTTTTTAGTTTCTTATTAAAATTTTAATTTGTTACATTATTTTTACACTTTATTATCATTTCATATTTTATAAAAAAAAATTTAATTTAATTTAATTTATACTTTAATATTATTATCACATAAAATTTATACATATACTATTTACTATATTTTAATAATATATTAAAATATGATAATTTAAAATATCTTTAAATATTAATATATATTAAAATAAAAATTGTTCAAGTAAGAATATATTATTATGTTTTAATAATATATTTAAATATTTTAATTAAATTTATACTTTAATATTAATATATATATTATTTTAAAATATTTTTTAAGCAATTAAACTAATTTTAGTCTAAGTGTATTTTTTTTTACATGTTTTATATCACAAGAAAATGTGATACCTCCGTAAAAGGCATGAAAATAATATTAAAAAATAATTTTAGTCAAATTTAAAGGCTTCTTATATTTTTATATGAAAATAAATCAAAAAATCAGTTGAAAATTGATTATAACATAAGCAGTGGAAATTGTTAACTAGCATTTGCTAATATTGTTAGTGTAGGACAGTGGTGTAGTTTAATATTTATCTAACAACTTAAAAAAGAAAGGTACTCCATCATGATAAAGTTGCCAATTATTATGAAAAAATCATTTCTTTTTGAAACTGACACCCTTATTCAAGGTCGATTATATTACTTAATGACTAATACGCTTATTAAGTATAGACCAATTGAGTCATCATCAAGTTTTTGACATTGTCATGGGAGAAATGTTTCATTTCCTAGTGCAATATGGTGTAGCTTGAGGATGTGATTGGATTTTGATTGTATATGGTGTACATTCCTTGAAGGAACAAAAAATATAAAAATTTCATTGACTTACTAACTAAGGGTGTGTTTGGTTGCCAACGTGGTGACCCACGGAATGGAAAATTAGCCAATATTCCTACGCGTCCATATGTTTGGTTGGAAGAAAAGCAACAGAAGACATTCCCTAGAAAGCTTGCTTTCTTGCCTTTGATGGAAATCGAAATCATCCCATTTTGAGAAGGAAAATACCATTGTATACTAGAATGAGAAATGACAAGACCAAAATACCCCTGAACGCTTAAAATGTATCAGGTGGCATTGTGGTGTTTCAAAGGACTGCAAAAACAGAGCCCTAGTAGTTGAGTCCAGCATAGCTAGCTTCATATTCTCCATTGCAGCAACTGGTCATTTTCTCCATCAAAAATCAAAGAGGTAGGCTTTTTATATTCTCCATGGATCCAAACTCGAGAGTCTCCATCTCCATTTTCTGGGTGTGTTGGTTCATTACTTGCTGAAATCTGTGCAAAATTACTAGTTCTATAAATGAGCAATGTTTGTATTTTGGATTGAAGCTTGTTTGTTAATTTTTCTTAGGAAAAACAAATGCATAACAAAGGGGGATTGATGCATGAGCATTGTACCCAATTCCTGACTAAACTTATGACTATTTTTTTCCTCTTGCTTAGCGCTATACTAGAATGGGTCCATGCACCATCATTATATGCTGCAATGATGTTAAGTATTTAGCATCTATTGTTTAGTGACAAGGGAGATCTATTGCTTTATTAAGTTCAAAATCCCATAAGTTTTTCTAAGCAAGAAAATGATTGGAACTTGTGGGTTTGTGTGCTAAATGTTATAATAGATTCGTTTCTATATATTGTAATAGATTCTATATAGAAGATTTGATGTCACCATTGTTATATATGTAATTGTCTTCCATGTGTGTGACAAATTAGCAAGAAAGGTTATTAGAAAAAAGTAAAGAATGTAGGCATCCATTTTCCCCCAAGAATTTAAGCCTATAGGAAGTCTCCTTGGTGTTAGTTATAACAATGTGGTCTTTTTCGCTATAAGATAGCAACTAGTTTAATTGAGGGTTTTCATTGACTTTGTTTTACTTTGTTGTGTTTGTGCTTGATTATATAGCTATGTATTTCAGTGTTTTGGTTAGGTATTATGATTTCTCTTTCTCAAATCTAGGTTACAAAATGTAGATTCTCTTTATGATTTATGCTGTAATTAAAGTTGTAAATGGTAATCTAAAGATCCCTACTGAAGCTGAAAAATATATATTTAGGAGCATCTGAATGTGCCATATCGATATATGGCTTCATCTGTCATTGAATTTCTTAATAATCATTTGTATTTAAACATTTTGTGTTGCATCACAGTGATGGACCAACCAAGAAGACAGGTGGTTGTGCATCTACTAGTTTGGTGGTTAAGTGTTATTCAAGCGATGCGTAGAATGTTTGTTACAATGTTATTTATTATTGCTTTATCAAGTAGTGACACTACATGCCAAGTAAGCTCAACTTAGGGTGATGGTTTACAGTAGCGACAATACACGCTACAACCAAATTAGGATGTATAGGGTCACTTTTGATCATTTGTTTCACATGTTTAAAGAGATTGAGGGATTAAAACTATCAAAACATATGCTAGTTGATGAGCAAGTGGCAATGTTTTTGCACATTCTTGCTCACCAGGTAAAGAATAGAGTTATCTAACTAGTTTTTGGAAGATCTGGGGAAACCATACATAGATATTTTCATCTAGTGTTAAATGCTATGATGCGCCTACATAGAGAGCTATATAAAACACCTGAGCCTATTCTTGAAGATTCAACGGATGAAGGTGGAAATGGTTCAAGGTAGAACATTCATATGTCTGTAGTATGGTGGTTTTTCCCTTCACTTGTTATACTCTCTGTTGACTTGTAACTTTGATATAGAATTGTCTTGGTGCACTTGATGGAATACACATTAGGATCCACGTGCAGTCTGAGAACAAAGGTAGGTACCGTAATAGAAAAGGGGAGATTACCACAAATGTCTTAGGGGTGTGCTCCCAAGATGCACAATTTATTTATATTTTACCTGGGTGGGAATGGTTGGCTATTAATAGAAGGGTCTTACATGATGCAATAAGTCGGAGACATGGTTTGAAAGTTCCCCAAGGTTAGTATGCTTACCTTTTTTATGTATATTTGAATACAAGTATATATATGTATATGTTTATATCTGATTAAGAAAGAGACTTGCTGTTTTGGTTGCTACTATTTGGTTGATGCTGGCTACACTTGCACCTTATAGAGGATGAAGGTACCATTTAAATGAGTGAAGAGATGGTCACATGCCACAAACCCCACATGAGTGCTTTAATATGAGATACTCAGCGGCTAGGAATGTTATTGGGAGGTGTTTTGGGATCCTAAAAAAGCGATGGGCCATCCTTAGAAATCCGATGTTCTATCCATTAAAAAAACATAATCATGTCATAATTATCTGTTTCTTACTAAATAATCTGATAAAGTGAGAAAATGTTGAAGATCCTTTGGAAGAAGAGTTTGATGAAGTGAAAGCCATTGATCCTAATGTAGAGGCCAACCTTATTTTAGCAATGGAAACTTTTGATGCTTAGAGCAATTGGTAAGAGACCTTGGCAAATAACATGTTTGATGCCTTTAGGGCCTATAGAGGAAATAGATGAAATCTTTGGGATGTAATTTGATCTTTGATGTTTATGTAATATTTGCAATCTGTGAATTCTTGTTGGATCAGACATATATTTGTAATTTGACATCTGCCTTTTATTCTTAATGAAACAACATGTTTAATGCCTTTAGTAGATTATATGGTTAATATTGTTTAGGGTATGATTAGCTTTGTGCATTTGTAGTGTACATTATTAATAATTTATCACCTCTGACTTTTACTTGTCGTATGTAGCATGGAGCAGGATCCAACTATGAGTACTCAAGGTTTTAAGCATGTATGGGCCCCAGCTGAGGACAATTTGTTGGTGGAATGCCTTGTCACATTGCGAGTGGAACAAAAGTTAATGGCTGATGATGGCTTTAGGCCGAGCTACCTGCAAGTACTTGAAGAAATGATGGAACACAAAGCTCCTGGGTGCAGCATAAAGGGTATTCCTTATATACAATCACAACTGAAGACCCTGAAGGGTTCTTGGCAAGCAGTTCATGACATGGTATATGGTGCTAACACTTCAGGATTTGGTTGGGACCCAATCAGGAATTACGTCATTATTGATAACCAAGTTTGGGATGAGTATGTGAAGGTAAAACTTGTCTCACTTATTTTTGTGCATTCAGTTGGGGGTGGATGTTGACATTTCACAAGGAATAGTGAAATGCATAATCTCCATTGTCCCTGTTTTATTTTAATTTTATTATGTTTCTAACTATATGATTTTGCACAAATACAGAAGAAAGCTGCAGCATTCCAGAACAAGTCATTTCCCCCCTTTGAATAGCTAACCTTGGTATAGGGGAAAGAGTGTGCAACGGGTGTAGAATCACAGGATGCTGAAGATATTGTTGACAAGATAAAACATGGGGTTGGTGAAGTTGGCTTGGATGATGTTGACTACATTGGACTCGCTCTTGACATTGAAACTAAAGTGGCCTTTTTAGAAGGACCCTCAAATAATGTTCAAGAGCCATCCTCCACTTCAAGGAAAAGGCGAAGGAATAGTCGTGGTAAGGAGGCATTAATGGAGGTGATAAGAGAAGCGGTCACCACTATGGATAAAACACTTGTGTCAGTATCTGAAGGTCTAAGTAACAGTGTTGAGAAGTTGGCCCGTGAGGCTACCATGGACACCAAAGCAAAGGAAATGTATATGGAGTTGCTTCATGTTGAAGGACTAACCGAGGATGAGATAAACGATGCCTATATTAAAATTATGGCATCCGACAGGCTAATGGTTAGCTTCCCACACATACTAGACGGTGCAAAAGCTTCATGGGTTAGACGCGTTATAAAGTAGCCATGGAAGCATGGAAGGCCCATGCAATATGTGGTCACCTTTTTTGAATTTATGATCTTGCCATATCTTTTTGGTGTGATGTATGAGAAATGCACATTGGATAATATATAGCATGTGCATAGAATTTTTTGTTATGATGCACAAGTTATGTTTCATGGGTAGTTTGCATCTGTGCAAGGTCCTTTTTTGGTATGGTGATGCACAGAATGTTTTATATTGCAGCAGTAGGTTATGCTTGATATATGTAGGTGATCATAGGTGCAATCTAATGTTAAGATGTAATGTGCAACTGTTAATAGAGTCTAATGCACTTTGTTAATGTGTAACAACATGGAGTTTACTTTATATTGTTACAAGTTGTAGTATATATGTTCAGTTTAACTTGCACACAAGGCATGAAAATCCTCTCCTAGTCAGAGAAAGGGATCCCAATGTTAGTGCTTGATGTTGGTGCCTTCTGTTGATACCTGTTGAACAATATAATGATAAGCATATGCTAAGAAAACATTAAAAATACTCAATTGTGGTGGCATAAGATAAAATGATCTATACTATTAATGTTTTTCTCTTTATAAAGATTATCTATGTTGCAGGCATTGGTAAGAAAGTAGTATTATGCAGGTTATAAGCACAAGGTAATGTATGGTATTTGTGTGTGTGTGTGTTAGCTTCTTTTTCTTTCGTCTGCTGGATGTTAGGCAAATGTTTTGTATAGCTAAAAAATGTTTACCTTGAACTTGAATATGAACTAACAAACATCATGAAGTTGTACATAGAACTTTGGCTCGTTGTGTGCTCATAATTGTGCAGAAAGACTCCTAGTGTAGCAAACTGTGAGAGGAAGAGCCAAACATGGACAAGTTACGAGTTGTGCACATAGATGGTACCCTTTCATCCTCTTTTGACTAATTTTTACTAAGTAACTTAATTTTCATATTCATATTGAAATTATTCACCTAGTTTCTTGTCTTGGAAACCATGAGAACACCATAAGCATAAACCTATATAGAACCAAGGAAAACTATCCTATCCCACATCAAATGGCTGAAAAGAAGTAATTGTTTATGGTATGGATTAGCAGCTGAATTACACTTTTAGCTTGTGAGTTCTCTTCAACCTCATGTATGTGAGGAGAATGAAATTAAGATTCATTTATTTACAATTCCATATATTACTGATTTATTACATCTCTTTACATTATTTATTCATTTCTCAGTTTTTCCTCTATACCAAGGACCTTTTTAAGGGATATGCCACAACAATTACTTTTGCATCTGTGTATGTACTAGAGCACTTCCCCCATGTCTATTGTTGTCATATGCAACCTATGTGTAGGAGATGGTTCTTTTGCTAGAGCCATTTGTATTTTTTGTCGTCATTATTGGATTTATTTCCATTGTCAATTGTTGATGCATCTGTGATCTTGCTGCTGTGGTTGTTGTCAGCATATTTCTTTTTGTTGTCACTCCAGTCAGAACCCACAACAGTTTGCCAAGTATTTGCATTAGGGGATTATTGAATATGGTGCTGTCATGTCTTGTCCAATTTCTTATGTATTCTCATGATATGCTTATTTATCGAATACCAAACTTCAAGGAAAACTAGTCTTATTATAGGCATTTTTTTAAAAACAAAAGTAGACCTCATTTATTAGAAAATGGCAAGTTTGATGGACATCATTTGTTAACTTGAGGCATCTCATTTATAGGCATTTTTGTTCTCTTTTCTCATGTAATAATTATCTATTCCTCAAAAAGTAGTTGCCCATATTTCGATCATTATAAATTTTCCCCCTTGAAAAAAATCACGTCACAAAAAAAGAGTGAAACATAATTTTATTATTCACTTTATAGTTTTTTTATATTACTGTTCGCCAATCGGCTTACACCGCAAAGTGCATGGGCCATGACAAAGTAGTATAAAAAGATTATCGTTCTCACGAGGATTAGAGTTAAATTTAGTTAATCATTAAACTTATGCTTTAACCTAGGTTGAGCAGAATAATTGATTATCAAAATTGAGTGTAAAAATAAAAAAATTACTTTGCAAATTAATTTATAAAAGAGGTTAAGAGATCCTTTTGACTTCAAGTATACAAGGGACCTTGGATTATTTCTCCCTCTTGTATTTCATGGCACAAGAGCAACCTCCTCTCACAAAAATGACCAATAACTACATGTGCTAGTCTGGGGATCAAATACTACTTGAAAAAGCTTTCTCAAGTCAAGAACAAGTATTTAATTCTATTAGTTGCTCAACCTCTCTCACAACCAATAAAATCCCAATTTTAAGTTCAAACTCAAATGTGACTATATAAGGTCAGTGAGTGTATCTCTACCTCACCAATAAAACCATCCATTTAATACATAAATTTCACGTTCTTGCACGATTTAACTCAAGTTCAGTACTCAAGTTAGCTCTTTCAAGCATCACTCAAGCCAACAAACAACTAATTGGTAGCTAATCTACCAAAAACATTAAGAATGGAGCGAAATAAACACATATATGTCATTAATCATGAAAGTGGAGGAAAATCAAGTGTCAATCCATACAAGGGTTCAAAATAATCCTAGAACAAATATCTAGCTACTCATAATTAGCCATATGCTTATAAAACACTAAGAAGTTGAAACCATAACAGAATACAAGAGAAAGAAAAGGAAAGGATTAGACAAACCAAATGAAAGAGCTTCAAATCTCTCTAAAACTTCAATCCTTAGCTCCAACCACTTCCCTAATCTCCAAACCCTAGCACATAAGCTTCCCAGGCTGCCCAGAAGATAAAGGATCCTCTCTTTGGTAAAAAAATGTTAGATATATGAAGCCCTAGGGTCTGTCAAGCTTTAAAATGTAGTATTTCAATAAATTATGGTTTGTCGCGACCAACATGTGCTTCGCCATAGCCAAACAGCCTTGGGTTCCCTTTAGCATCTCTATTCAAGAATTGGCCACGGCAAAATGCTCTTTGTTTTTCTCTTCTCCATGCAAGAATTGGCCACAACGAATTAGAGAAAATTTTTAGCAAGTATATTAACTTCAAGGGACTTATCCAATGGCATCTACAAAAGTATGAAACTATGAATGTATCAAAAATATCCTAAATTAAGATTAAAATTTGCGTAATTAATCTAAAAATGAGTTAGTGAAGCTTAGCTATCAAAAAGGCACATTTTCCTATTTTAAGTATAATTTATATACAAAAGTACATCAAAAGATATGCACAACTCAAGAAAAATGTGTTGAAAAAGCATAAATTTAGAGAGATTATTAATTACAACTTCAAAAATTTAAGCCTTTCAAGTAAAAACTTTAAGCACATGTTACTTGCCTGACCATTTATCATAGGCCAAAGGAATAATTTATCCTTTTAAGATTTACACAGTGCTTAGTTTGGCAATGAGCAAGTTTGTTAAAAGATGGGGCATGGGGAACGAGTGGAATAAAAAGATAAATAAAAATTCCAAACAAAACCCAAACTAAGATTAATAGTAGGATTTAGGGTTGGTTAATAACTACAATCAATTAAAAAAATTTAAATATGGTCTATAATAAATTTAGGATCAATTTAATTGATGTACATGAATGTTGTTGTACACACCTCTGTATTCAATAGTTTTACTTAGCCAAGCTCAGGAGCCTACAACCATAGAGGTAGAAAATTGTCACGAATCAGGAACTACAACAAAAAATTTATCGTGAGAAGTAGTAACCATATCTTGTTGAAACCTTTCACCATATTGATGACAATGGGGAATACAATAATGCGATCCATGTAGTGGACCTTCTAAGTCAGAAGGTGAAGGAAAAAACCACCAAATGGGACAAATGAATCCATTAAGTTAGAAACTGTTTCTATATTAGTATGTTCCTAATATATATCATGTTCACATTTTTATGGCTTCGTTATGCTTTCTTCCAATATAAATGTACATCACATCATATAATAATACCAAATGCTTCTTTTTAGCTCGTCAATCATTTGCCATAAATAAGAACTGCCATTAGAGAAAGCAAGTCTTCCTTAGGCCAACATGGGCAACCAAATCATATAACAAACAATAAATTTAATTGTAATGCTAAACTAGTAGGATAATAAGACAAAAATAGCAAGAATAGACTAGTACCATATTTCTTTTCATTGAATTTGAAAGATCTACCTAACACATATCAAAGTGGATAGCTGTATTTCCCCTTGCACACAACATTACTGAGTGCATAGTAACTACTAAAGACTTGTGCCTAATGAAACTTCATCCCAAGCCACAAAATGCACCATTTGTAAATAACATTATTGAGAGGTTAACATTTAACCTCTTGGTTAAATTAGTTTAATATAACAAACAAGCAACATTAGTATAGACATTGCAAATACAATAATCAACAAATTACTGAGTAGACACTGCATTTCAACAACTTCAGTGATAAGTCTTGATAAAGTAGATTCATCGCTAGTGTTCGATCGAGTGCAATGGATGTTGCTCTCATGGTGTCCTATGCGAGAAGTCAAGAACTTGTAATAGTTGCATTTGTCTTATGCGTATATGGCATACAATCTGTTTGGGTTCTTATGGACTTTGAAATTTTTATGGCTGCTCTTCGACCACAATGGCATTCGGTATTTTGAAACACAAATCCACCACTGCTTTCACCTATGCTGGAAGAGGCCATAATAATATATAAGGTATAATACTATGTATATCCCTCATTACTACCTTAATTATTGAAGCTATGTAGCAAAGTAGAATACATATACCTAATAATTGCATAATGAAAATATTATCAGTCGACATTCATATTATGGAATGGACAAGAACATAAGAAAATGATTAACTCATGTCAACTGTTAATAATTTCATAAACATGTCAAATTGTAATACCCGTAAATCAATTACATGAGCCGTCAAGATGACAGAATACTTTTGTTCCAATTGAGCAGCAGTGATGAGGTTAAATTGGTAGTTAGCCTTTGAAAAAAAAAACCTTTTAACTACATGATTCTAATAAAAGTTACTCAAAACCCCTTCATTGTAGTTCATGGGATACAATAAAATTCCATTCCACATGCATCATCCACGGCATAAACTAGGTAACTTCAAAGTTTCAGATCAATCATCCTTAAGGTTTCAATTTTTCCTGCATTATACATGGCCATTTGCTATCAAAATTCCAGGGTTACTTTGCTAAATATTCTTAGAAAAATGAGAGACAATGGCATCGCATGTGCATTGCATAAGTAAGGACAGAGGTACCAAAATATGTATAAAGATGAGAATCTTGATATCAACTTTAACAAAGTCATATGAAAAAGGAAACTTAAGAATGCAAAACCAAAATGTCAATAGTGTTGTGATCATAAGCCAATGGTGACATATGCATCTTATATAGCACATCATCAGTACAAGCTTGTCCATAAGAAAGTAATGAATATTAATATACAAAATTAATCATTACGATCCAAAAGATATTGCATCCTTTTATTGGTTAACTACAGAGTATTCACAATCATTCATAGAAGAAGGGCATTTAAGGTAATTACCCATTTTCGTTGTCTCCTTTATTAACAACAGAGACAATCACTGACAAGAGAACAAGGATTGGGTGCCTTAGCTTTCTAGGCCAAACTGGAAACTTGAATGTCACCAAGAATCAAACCCCTTGCTGGACTTGTATCCAAGGCCGAACACGCGAACTAGCTGCAATGTTGACACAGGATGATTTTTTCCTCTTAGAGTCCTAGAGGTCATTGCATAGCAATATGGAGCCCGACACATTGAAGGGCAATATAAAAATTGCATATTATTATTATTATTATTATTATTATTATTATTATTATTTTCATAAGGCTATTTTGGTCTTTTTCGTAGCACACTTGTCCATTCCCATCTTATTTTACATCCAACTAAACTAAAAAAATGACAATATTTCTATTCCTTTCCTTGACATACCAAACATGTTTTATGCTTCATAACATTTTTTTCTACTCTTTTCTATTCCTTTCTATTTCTTTCCATTCCATTTATTTCTCGCAACCAAACGCACCCTAATAGTTTTTGTACTAACTTTACTAACATAGACTAGGAAGCAAGCATATAATAGTTTAGTTTGATTGATGTATGCATGCATAATTGTTTACAATTTCAACTTGATTTATGAATTTTTACATGATTATTCTTTGATTATTTGATTGATTATTGCTCTAGAGTTGCTAATTTTTATTGAATTTTACTTATCATATTCATTTATGTAGGTGACTACTTCGTGGCAAGTGCATAGAAGTTTTGGTTTTGTGCTGAACTTGTTGAATTTATTATGAATTATGGAAGTTGAATTTGGCTGTGATTTTTGGAGGATATGGTCATCCATATGTATACTTTGCTAAGAATTTTTGTGCTAATTTTTAGACGTCATTTGGCTTATTAAATTCTCTAATTTTCAAAGTGCGTTCAATCTAACCTATTTCTGTCGTTTTTCTATTGAAATTTAATTTTGTGAATTTATTGTGAATGGTATAGGCATTTTTAGTGTGAAATTTTGCTATAATGTTTGTACATATGTGTAGTTTATTACATAAAATTTTCATGATCTTTGAAATTCATTTAAATAAACAAATTTTCTAATTTTTTAGTATTATTTAGAATGTCCTGTTTCTGGTGGTATTTTTAAGAGTTAAATTTAATGAATTTTTTGGAACAAAATAGAATTGATCTAGCTTTGAATCTTTGTTACATTGTCTATATATATATGTTGAGATGTTATGTAAAATTTTCCTGAATTTTTTAGTTCATTTACTTGTTCAAAAGTAATTATTTCAGTAGGTTGTACAGTTATTATATTTTGCTTCCCCATCCCCCTCTTTTAATTTTGTTAATATACTTTTTTTATTTTTGGGTATTGAGTCTTTAGGAATTAAGTTTTGAATTTTGGTATAGTTGTTTCTGTGCATTTTATGTTGAAAAAAAATTGACTTGAGATTTTAATCAGATTTGCTATGACTTTTTGCTCATGGACTCTACATGGCTTAGTAGTGTTTTAAAACTAAGCAACTTGATTCCTTCTGACTCTTAAAACATTTTATAAGTACATGGATGATGATTAATGATTGAACTCCTAATTTTTATTTTTCATATTATTTGTATTTTTCTTAAGAATTTGAAGGATTGTGATTTTCAATGACAAATTTGTGCATCCATGTCAATTCCTTAAATGTTTTCTGGAGCCTTCAGGGATGATTAATGAATGGTATATTAAAAAATTCTTCAATGTTTTGATTCTTTCCATATTGCATTCATCACGAATAACTTTTCATATATTATGTTTGGTAGTTCTCCGTTGAGGTAGCTTGTGTAACAATTGGGAAAAAGAAAAAAAAAGGGAAGTTAAAAATTTTTGAAGTTCTAAAAATTTTCTAAGTTTATTAGCTATAACAAGAAATGGTCTAACTACAGCGAATGTACCTGTTCGCTATAGCGAGAAAGGGTCTAGCTATAGCGAGAGTGACTTTTCGCTATAGCAAAAATGCTTTTAGCTATAGTGAGTGCGGGCATCCCATACAAAAACTAGGGAGCTGCTTGCGGTAGCGCGCACTGTAGCAAAAGCAGGGGTCTGGGACTGATATGTGCTCGCCGTAGCGAGGGTTAGTCCAAAAAAGTGTGAAAAAAGAGAATTTGACTTCTTAAAGCATCCAAATTCATTCTTTTCCTTTAAACTGACTTAAGCTTCATTTAAGCACAGAGAAAAGGCTTGAGAGAGAGAGGGAAACTAGGAGAAACTAAGAGAGAAGGAAGGGAAGCTAAGGAAGAAAGGTAAGAACCTCTAAAACTCTTCATGCTTCTTCTTCTTGATTTTATTCTTCTCCTTCTAAAGTTTCTTTCCATGGGTTGTTGAGTAAGGAAGCTTTATTCTAGTCAAGAATGAGCAAGAAACTCATGTATCTTCACTTCTTCTTCTTTGCTTTCTTTCTTGAGAGCTTGAGAGATGAATGAGAGTTAGTAGAAGTCTAGAGAGAGAGACCTCTAGTATCTTATACTTTGTAGGGTTTGCTCTGAAGAAACCCCTAGCTTTATGAATAATTGTTGATGTGAGAGTGATTCCATGCTCTTTGTTGTGTCTAGGCTCAAGAGAAGTAACTTCATCTAGTTGTGATTATGAAACCAAGAAGGGAAAAGAGAAATTGAAAGGGAAGGCTTGTGTTAGCCGATAAGGTAGCTCTCCACTCTTTCTTGTTGCATTCTTGGATGTGTAATAGTCATTATATGCTTGTGTATGTGCTTATATTATGAGACATGCCATTTGATATTGCCTTGATGCATTGGTACCAATATGCTTATGATACGGATTGTGAAAATTGCTTAGGTGAGGTGGTGCCAAAAGTCCTTTAAAACGGGTACAATGCAGCCAAAAGTCCCTAAACCAAGGGTGAGGCCAATTCGAAAGTCCCAAAACTCGGGTGAAGGTAGACCAAAAGTCCCTAGAGCTTATTCTTGGCATTGATATGATATTCATGGCATGAAAAGCATGTGTTGTGTAATTATGAATGGTTGCATGCTTTGACTTGTTTATATACCTTGATTGCTTCCTTGAATGAGTATGAGCTATTGAGATTCCCTAAATCTCACCTTCTTCCCTCTCCCATCTTAACATGTTAGGTGGAGTTTAAGGAGAACTAAGTGCACACTAAGGAGCCAATTGAGCATGCCTAGGAAATTGTATAGCTATTTTAGTTCTTTCGATGTAAAGAGGTGCCAAAATGAATATGTACCTACTATTTTTGAGATGTAAATATTTGAGCAAGTGTAGAAATATGTATAAATGATGTATGAACTATGTAAAGAGCCAAAGCAATAGAAATATAGAATTTAGCCTTTTTGTGGCTTATACGTAATAGTGTATTTTGACCCATAGCATAGTGAATTTGAATTATATGATGATTTGGATCATTTGGGCACTTCATATATACTGTGTTTATACTTTAAAACTTACCCAAGAGGTGCTAGAACATGTGGAAGGCCATTTGGACTCACTTTGAACCATTTTGGGTGCCAAAACTATCGAATTTGTGAGCTCCGTCAAAGTATGACCGAATGAACTCTTCTTGATATGAAATTTGGCACGTCTATAGAGTTTGTTGAGAGATTCTTGAGAAGCTAAAGTAGGTAATATTTGGAGGTCTAGGGAATATGTGGTGAATTGTTGAAATTGGAGAATTTTCTGGTTTTGGTTATTGTACTGTGTAACTAGGTCCAAAAATGAATCTGCGTCATTCATTAACCAAACAGTGTCCGATTGTCATGAAATTTTATGGGGATAAACTAGATATCTACAGTGACCTATGCCAACTAGAAGCACCTCAATCAGAGATCTGTAGAGGGAGAAATGACTTTCTGAAGTTCTGTGTCAGTATCAGGGAAGCCATCTGACCTTTGTTACTGTTCCATAAGTTTTCGAGGTCCAAGGGCTACTAAAACGATCTAAACTTATTTTTTCCCTCTAGTTAACATCTGTAGATTTCCAAATTGGTATAGTTTTCCTAGATTATATTTTTTTGGAATTAGTTATGGATTTTCGAAGTTCATGACAGCAAGCTGCACCAGTACCAGGGACGGCTGGACCTTTGTCTCTTTTTCGATGTCAAACATGGTCCAAACATTGAGATTGTGGTTGGGCGTTATTTTTAGTGTGAATTTAACATCTAGAGCTTTCTAGATACCTATTGTTTGCTTGATTCCCATTTTTCTAGAATTAGTTATAATTTTTCAAAGTTAGAGCCAAAAATCTAACTTTTGGGCTCATTTAAGAAATTGTATTTTCTTGGTTTTTAGCTTTATATCCATGGTTTATGAGTTGTTTGATGCTATGTATGAGTTGTATAAATAGAGTTTGAATGGAGTATGTGATTGATGGGTTCACGGGACCCACAAGGTAAAATATGACTAGTTAAACCATGACTTAAAGTAGTAAAATACCACAATTTTTGTCATTTTCATTGGAAATCATATAGAATCAAGCCTAGAGAGAGATTAGTTAGAGTTAAGTCATTATGGTGTTACATTTTTGGTATCAGAGCAAAGGTTCAGGCACTTTTACTCAGTGTTGGGCTCTTGAATGGTGTGATTTGCTTGTGTTTGGTGTGAATTGCCATGGAAGTGGTAGCATCCATATGCATATGTATTTGTGATATGTTTGTGAACTGAAGGATTGCTACTTCCTTTTAGACATGGTTGAGACTAGACGGGGCAGGGGTAGAGGTAGACTGCCCAGGGCTCAGAGAGTTGAGCTAGAGGTTTCTATTGGGCCTGAGGATCTTCTGCGGACCATCATGGAGAGACTTGACCAATATGAAGCCATGATAGGCCAGCACCAGGAGATGCTGGAACAGCAGAGGTACATTGCCCAGCAACAACATGATATGATCATGTACCTGCAAGATACCCTGGCCAGGCAAGAAGAAGCCAGGAGAGAAGCCTTTGTACCTCTGCCATCCACATCTGGCGTTCCACCTACACCTCCCCAGGAGCCTATTGCTACTCAGATCCTGACGCCTATCCAAAAACTGTTGAAACAGTTTCGGCAGAACAGTCCACCCTCATTTGATGGGGAGTTGGATGCGGATAAGGCGAAGGCTTAGGTTATGAAGCTCGAGAAAATATTCTTAGTGATGGATTGTACCACTGAGCAGAAGGCTCAGCTAGCCATTTTCATGCTACAGAAAGAAGTTGATAGATGGTGGTGTAGCACGAAACCCTTGATGGAGACCAAGAACGTACTGATCACTTGGGAAAGCTTTTTGGTCGAGTTTTATGAGAAATATTTCCCTAGTTCAGTGAGGAAGAAGAAATAGATGGAATTTATGGGCTTGAGATAGACGGATGAGATAATTATGGACCAATATGTGGCTAAGTTCATTGAGTTGTCTCGGTATTCCTCTTACCTCTAGAGGTATGATGATGAACCCTGGAGATGTGAGCAGTTTGAGACTGGGTTGAAGCCCCTGATTAGCGACAGAGTTACCCCACAACGGATCAGGAAGTTCAATACCCCTGTGGAGGTCAGCAGGGTGATTAAGACTAACCTGCGAGCTATCATGCCTGCTGCGGCTACAACTAGTCAGAAAGGGGTTTCAGAATTGAAAAGACCAAGACCAAAAGAGAGTTCTAGTGTGACACCCAATGCCAAGAAGAGAGGCAAGGGACCATGAAATCGAAGGCCACAGCGGGGTAAGCCGATGCCGCCTCCTAGAAGCCAGTCATCCTTCCAGCAGTCTCCAGTGACATGTTTCAAGTGTGGGAAGTCGGGGCACATTGCTAGACGCTATCCTCAGATGGACACAGTGCCTACTCCTAGGCCGCAGACTCAGGGCTGAGTGTTTGCACTCACTCAGCAGGAAGCCAATGCGTCCCCTAGTTTGATTTGAGGTACGCTGATAGTGAATGGCTTTCCTATAGTTGTTATGTTTGATTCGGGTGCTAGTCACTTGTTTATATCCTATGATTATGTGAGGCAATTGGGTTTGGCTGTTAGTGTCTTGCCATTTGACTTGTCTGTCACTACACCCACTAGAGGCCACGTGGTTACTTCCCATACCTGTTTAAATGTCACTGTTCAGTTTAATCATTGCCATACCACTATTGATTTGATCTGTATGCCCTTCCATGATATTGATTTGATTGTTGGTATGAACTGGTCAGCCGCGAATAATGCGGTACTTGATTATGAACACCGAACCATTTTCTTACCTACTTGTGGGACCATACCTAGGGTAGGAGCTGAGTTATCTTTAGTGACTACTGCCCAGGCTGAGAGGCATTTAGAGTGTGAATATCAAGGGTTTTTAGTCTTTTTCTCTTTTCAGGCTGAGATAGAGGAAGGGATAGAGAAGATATCAGTTGTCAGGGAATTCCCGAAGGTTTTTCCTAAAGAGTTTGACTTTAGTGGTCTACCCTCTAAGAGAGAACTAGAGTTCCCTATAGACATAGTACCTGGGGCTGGACCGGTGTCCAAGGCTCCTTACAGGATGGCTCTCGCCTAGCTCGATGAGTTGAAGAAGCAGATAGAGGAATTGTTAGAGAAAGGGTTTATCCGCCTTAGTGCTTCACCTTGGGGAACTCCGGTATTATTTGTGAAAAAGAAAGATGATAGCTTGCGTTTGTGTATCGATTACAGAGAGTTAAATAAAGTTACAATCAAGAATAAATATCCTCTTCCTAGAATTAATAATTTGTTAGATCAGTTGGCTGGGGCATCTGTGTTTTCCAAGATAGATCTTAGATTTGGGTACCACCAGTTGAGAGTGAGAACTGAAGATGTCTCCAAGACGGCTCTCTGAACGAGATATGGGCATTATGAGTTCCTTGTGATGCCATTCGGGTTGACAAATGCGCCTGCTGTGTTCATGGATTACATGAATATGGTATTCAGACCATATCTAGATCAGTTTATGGTAGTTTTCATTGATGATATTCTAGTGTACTCTAGATCCTTTGAGGAGCATGAGAGGCATTTGAGATTAGTCCTAGAGACCTTGAGAGAGAAAAGATTGTATGCCAAACTTAGTAAATGTGAGTTTTGGCTAATCGAGGTAAGATTCTTAGGTCATGTGATCTCACGAGATGGGATCACGGTTGATCCCCATGAAGTTGAGGCTGTGTTATAGTGGGATAGACCTAGAATGATCACCGAGATTAGGAGTTTCCTAGGTTTGGCAGGGTACTATAAATGATTTATTTAGGGCTTTTCTCAGAAGGCCTTACCACTGACGAGGCTAACTAGGAAAGAGACACTATTCGTGTGGGATGATAGACGTGAGAGGAGTTTCCAGGAGTTGAAACTTTGTTTGACCACTGCCCCTGTACTGATTATCCCTGACCCTAGTGAACTATTTGTGGTTTATTGTGATGCCTTGGGTAAAGGGTTAGGATATGTGTTAATGCAGCAGGGTAGAGTAGTGGCATATACCTTTAGGCAGTTGAGGCCTCATGAGAAGAATTATCCCACGCATGACCTGGAGTTAGCCACCGTAGTGTTTGCTCTTAAAGTTTAGAGACACTATCTGTATAGTGCTACCATTGAGATTTACAGTGACCATAAGAGTCTGAAATACCTGTTTGACTAGAAGGAACTCAATATGAGACAGAGGAGATGGATGGAGTTTCTGAAAGACTATGATTATGTGTTGAAATATCATCCAGGCAAGGGCAATGTGGTGGCAGATGCCCTGAGTAGGAAATCCATCCATGCAGCCCATATGATGATTAGGGAGCAGGAGCTCCTAGAGAATTTCAGAAACATGAACCTCTCTTGTCAGGTAGTATTGGGTAAATTGTATCTGAGTGAAACCCGAATTGAGAATGTATTGAGAACCTAAATCTTAGATGCCTAGAGAGAGGATGAGTTCTTGAGACGGATCAAGGATGAGATCTCCAAAGGTAAGACCTCAGATTTCAAGATGTCTGAGGATGGTATGATAGTATACCGAGATAGAATCTGTGTGCCTAGTTGAAATGAGTTGAGAGAAAGCATCTTAGAAGAGGCACATAAAAGTAAGTATACTATCCACCCAAGTGCCACCAAGATGTATCAGGATTTGAAATGGATTTTCTGGTGGCTGGGGATAAAGAGTGATGTGACAGATTATGTAGCTAGATGCCTAATGTGTCAAAGGGTAAAAATAAAACATCAAAGACTACCTGGGTTGTTGTAACCTCTAGATATCCCTAAGTGGAAATGGGATAATATAGCCATGGACTTTGTTATGGGATTACCCAGGACATCCTCTAGACACGATGCTATTTGGGTAGTTGTGGATAGACTGATAAAGTCCGCACACTTTTTAGCTATTAGGGCTACTTATATACTGGAGAGATTAGCCCTGTGGTATATAAGAGAGATAGTGCGACTTCATGGAGTACCCAGTAGCATAATTTCGGATAGAGACCTCAGGTTCACATCGAACTTTTGGAGGTCATTGCAGTATGCCTTAGGGACCAAGTTGCAATTTAGTACTACATATCACCCCCAGACAGATGGTCAGACTGAGAGGACCATTCAGACCTTAGAAGACATGTTGAGGGCGTGTGTGTTAGAAATGAGGGGTAACTGAGATGTGTATTTACCATTAGCAGAGTTTGCTTATAATAACAGTTACCATTCCAGTATTCAGATGACCCCTTATGAGGCTTTGTATGGGAGAAAATGCATATCCCCTATGTTGGGTCGAGCTAGGTGAGAGGAGCATGGTAGGACCTGAGATTGTAGACCAGACCACCTGACAGATAGAATTGATTAGAAAGAGACTCCTCACGGCCTAAAGTAGGCAAAAAAGTTATGCCGATAAGAGAAGGAGGCCGTTAGAGTTTGAGATTGGAGACCATATGTTCATTCGAGTGTCTCTAGTGACGGGAGTAGTTCGGTCAATGAGGATAAGGAAGTTCAGCCCTAGGTATATTGGTCCATTTGAAATCTTTGAGAAAATTGGACTCGTGGCTTACCGGATAGTCTTGCCTCCTAACCTAGCCCAAATCCATAGTGTTTTTCATGTCTCCCAGTTGAAAAAGTATTTACTTGACCCCTCACATGTCATAGAATATGAGCATGTGCAATTGTAGGAAGATCTTTCCTATGTAGTGAAACCAGAGAGAATTGTGGATGCTAAGTTGAAATAGCTGAGAAGCAAGAACATTCCTATGGTGAAAGTGGTCTGGAGAGGTTTGACATCTGAGGAAGCAACCTGGGAATTAGAGGATGAAATGAGGCAAAGACATCCGGAGTTATTCCCTTGAGATATGTTTTTTAAATTTTGAGGACGAAATTCTTTTAAGAGGGGTAGAAATGTAACGACCGAAAAAAAGAAAAAAAAAGGAAGCTGAAAATTTTTGAAGTTCTGAAAATTTTCTAAGTCTGCTAGCTATAGCGAGAAATGGCCTAGCTACAGCGAATGTACTTGTTCGCTATAGTGAGAAAGGGTCTAACTATAGCGATAGTGCCCTTTTGCTATAGTGAAAATGCTTTTAGCTATAGCGAGTGTGGGCATCCTATACAAAACCAGGGAGCTGCTCGCCATAGTGCGCACCGTAGCGAAAGCAAGGGTTTAGGACTGATACGTGCTCGCCGTAGTGAGGGTTATTCTTTCCTATAGCAAGGGTTAGTACGGAAAAGTGTGAAAAAAAAGAATTTGACTTCTTACAGTGTCCAAATTCATTCTTTTCCTTTAAATTGACCTAAGCTTCATCCAAGCACAGAGAAAAGGCTTGAGAAAGAGAGGGAAACTAGGAGAAACTAAGAGAGAAGGAAGGGAAGCTAAGGAAGAAAGGTAAGAACTTTTAAGCTCTTCATGCTTCTTCTTCTTGATTTTATTCTTCTCCTTCTAAGGTTTCTTTCCATGGGTTGTTGAATAAGGAAGCTCTATTCTAGTCAAGAATGAGTAAGAAACTCATGTATCTTCATTTCTTCTTCTTTGCTTTCTTTCTTGAGAGCTTGAGAGAGGAAGGAGAGTTAGCAGAAGTCTAGAGAAAGAGACCCCTAGTGTCTTATACTTTGTAGGGTTTGCTCTGAAAAAACTCCTAACTTTATGAATAATTGTTGATGTGAGAGTAATTCTATGCTCTTTGTTATGTCTAGGCTCAAGAGAAGCAACTCCATCTAGTTGTGATTATGAAACCAAGAAGGGAGAAGAGAAATTGAAAGGGAAGGCTTGTGTTAGCTGATAAGGTAATTCTCCACTCTTTCTTATTGCATTCTTGGATGTGTAATAGTTATTGTATGCTTGTGTATGTGCTTATATTGTGAGACATGCCATTTGATGTTGCCTTGATGCATTGGTACCAATATGCTTATGATACGAATTGTAAAAATTGCTCGGGTGAGGTGGTGCCGAAAGTCCTTTGAGACGAGTGAGGTGGAGCCAAAAGTCCCTAAATCAAGGGTGAGGCCAATCCAAAAGTCCCAAAACTCGGGTGAAACTAGACCAAAAGTCCCTAGAGCTTATTCTTAGCATTGATATGATATTCATGGCATGGAAAGCATGTGTTGTGTAATTGTGAATGGTTGCATGCTTTGACTTTTTTATATGCCTTGATTGCTTCCTTGAATGAGTATGAGCTATTGAGATTCTTTGAATCTCACCTCCTTCCCTCTCCCATCTTAACATTTTAGGTGGAGTTTAAGGAGAACCAAGTGCACACCAAGGAGCCAATTGAGCATGCTTAGGAAATTGTATAACTATTTTAGTTCTTTTGATGTAAGGAGGTGCCAAAATGAATATGCACCTACTATTTTTGAGATGTAAATATTTGAGCAAGTGTAAAAATATGTATAAATGATATATGAACTATGTAGAGAGCCAAAGCAATGGAAATGTGGAATTTAGCCCTTTTGTGGCTTATACGTAATAGTGTATTTTGGCCCGTAGCATAGTGAATTTGAAATATATGATGATTTAGATCACTTGGACACTTCATATATACTATGTTTATGCTCTAAAACTTGCCCAAGTGGTGCTAGAACATGTGGGAGGCCATTTGGACCCACTTTAAACCATTTTGGGTGCCAAAACTGCTGAATTTGTGAGCTATGTCAAAGTATAACCGAATGAGCTCTTCTTGATATGAAATTTGGCATGCCTCTAGAGGTTGTTGAGAGATTCCCAAGAAGCTAAAGTGGGTAATATTTGGAGGTTTAGGGAATATGTGGTGAATTGTTGAAATTGGAGAATTTTCTGGGTTTGGTTATTGTACTGTGCAATTAGGTCCGAAAATGAATCTATGTCATTCATGGGCCAAAAGGTGTCCGATTGTCATGAAATTTTATGGTAAACTAGATATCTACAGTGACTTATACCAACAAGAAGCACCTCAATCGGAGGTCTGTAGAGGGAGAAACGACTCTCTGAAGTTCTGTGTCAGTATCAGGGAAGCCATCTGACCTTTGTTACTATTCCATAAGTTTTCAAGGTCCAAGGGCTACTGAAATGATCTGAACTTATTTTTCCCCTCTTGTTAACATCATTAGCTTTCCAAATTGGTATAGTTTTCCCATATTAGATTTTTGTAGAATTAGTTATGGATTTTCGAAGTTCATGATAGCAAACTGCACCAGTACCAGGGACAACCGGACCTCTGTCTCTTTTTTAGTGTCAAACATGGTCCAAACACTGAGATTGTGGTTGGAACTTATTTTTAGTGTGAAGTTAACATCCAAATATTTCTATAGAACTATGGTTTGCTTGATTTCCATTTTTCTAGAATTAGTTATGATTTTCCAAAGTTAGAGCCAAAAATCTAACTTTTAGGCTCATTTGAGAAATTGCATTTTCTTGGTTTTTGGCTTTATATTCGTGGTTTATGAGTTGTTTGATGCTACGTATGAGTTGTATAAATAGAGTTTGAATGGAGTATATGATTGATGGGTTCACGGGATCCACAGGGCAAAATATGACTGGTTAAACCCTGACTTAAAGTAGTAAAATACCATGGTTTTGATCATTTTCATTGGAAATCATATGGAATCAAGCCTATAGGGAGATTAGTTGGAGTTAAGTCATTATGGTGTTACAGCTTGTGTTGAGTTTATAGGCCTTATTTGTGTTTAATTGCTAAGTCACATCTTCCTTGTTTATAGTGCAAAAGTTAGCAACAAAAGTTGACTAAAGACTTGAGAGCAACTTGAGTGAAAATAGAGGGATAAGTATAAAAGGAATCAAAGTTTTATAGACATTCTAATGCTTATCTCACTTTGTTTTTGCCAATTCCCTAAGTGGAAATCCAAAATATTTATTTGGACAAAACAAGGAAGAAGAGGAAATAATCAACCTGGTGTAGCAATCTAGGGAGTTATCTTAACTTGTTATTAGCCCCTAATGTTTAAGTGTACTGAATTTAATTTGATTCATGCGTTGGATGCTGGCTAGGTGGAACTCACTAGAACATTTATTGATTCAAAATTGTGATTCTTAGGAAAATTTGTTTAAGAAAGTATAATTTTCTAATGATCAAAATTAGTCAAGGTCGCCTACTATCGACTTAAGAAAGAGCCACTTTTATATTTTTGTGTTGATGTTTGTCATCTTAATTTTGTTAGAACTTTTGTCAACTATTGTGTTATTTTGGTGTTGTTCTTTTTAATCTTTTAGTTCACAATTTTTTCTTGATTTAAAAAATAAAAAATAAAAAAATTATAAATATGATTTGTATAGTTTATTGATGCACTAGGATGTTTTTACTAGTGTTTCTAGTTAGTCTTATGTCTAGGTATATACACTAGTCTAGATTGAAATATTGAGAAATTTTGTGAGTTGTAATACTCTAAGCATCATAGTACTTTAATCTTGATTTTTAGTCTTGCTTATTAGCTATAAAAAGAGTATTGTTACTTTTTAAGCAACTACTTTGTACCGTAGTTATTGTTTTTCGTTTTTCTTAATTTTTTTTCAATTCTTATTAATCGATGTAGTTTAATTTTTTAGCACTTTATATTGAGTTAAGGGTTTTTAATATTATGTTTTTTTATAAGGTACTCTACAAGAAGAAAGCACTGGCTTAATTTTGCAAGATTGGATCGTAACTCCTTTTACACTTAATTTATCTAACTAGTTATTAATATTTTTATTTGTTTAATAACAATGAAAGTGAAATAAGAAAGAAAAACTAAAACAATGAGAATTATGCAAACATATCATAAGCACATTTATAGATTGTCAAAAGATGAACTAGAATGGGTTTTACTAGCCCCCTAGTTCCTTTTAAAGTTTTATATATACAACACTCTTATCAAAACATTGTAGGTCATCTCATGGAGTTGTCATATTATAACAAAAAAGAGCTCGATAATCACTATAACTATATCATTTCTTAGGTACACATGGCTCTAGTTGTTCAAACTTGATATATTAGTGCGAGGGGGGATAAACGGGATAATAGGCTAGGTGTCCTAATATAAGTGGTATTTTTTATCCCAATAATCACTTGCACTTGTGATGGAGATCAAGATACTGGCTGAAAGGTTTGAGATAATATTATAAAACATTTATAAGATCCATTGTAAGGAATTGGAAGCCCAATTACTAGAGTAAGGATAAGATAAATAAAAGAAGCTTTGCAAGGATTGATCATTATAACACCATATATTTCTAGCCTTCCCTCTTAATTTCTAGAGTTGTGCTCACTTGGCTTCATACATTTCAAGAAAAAAAATTAATAAATTTAATGCATTATTTTGCATTGCGTAAGACTTCGTTTGTCCATTTTATGCTTCATAGGTCGTATGAACTCACTGATATCATTCTCTACTGAAAATACACTCATACAAATTAGAACCATCACAAAGCATCCCATTCTCCTCGAGTTTGGAACCACCATACACAAAACAGACACTTTGCTCTTGGATTTACTGATACAACTTTTTAGTATAAATTTTGAAAATTTATAACTAATTTTAGAAAAATCAAAATCAAGCACACTGTACTATTCTGGAAAGTTATGGATGTTAACTTGTTATAAAAATAATTTTGAACTAAAACAGAAGCATTAGTCCATGAAAATTGATAGAATAGTGCCAGAGGTTAGGCTGCATTACTAATACTGTCATACAATTTCAAAAATTTATATATTTCCCTATAGAGCTCCAAATGGGTGATCTTGGTGGATATGAAAAGCTTTTGGTGGCTAGTTTATGCCTATAAAATTTCATAGCCATTGGACTTCATTTGGCCCACAAGTGACATAGAAACAAAATCTAACTATACGAACAGTGTACCCTACCATTATGCATAATTTGGCCAATTTTGAAAAATTATAATAAATTTTGTAGGGCTCTAAATTAAGTGTTCTTTAACTCTATGGAAAGCTCTGGATGAGACTAATTTTTGGCCAAATTTCATGCAAAAAGTCACTCTTTTGGTCAGACTTTGGTTCAGCACACAATTTGGTCACTTTTAAGGGTCATAATGGGTTCATAATGTACCATTTCACTTTGTTTACATCCCATAACCATTTGAGCACATCCCATAGCACAAACACAGTCTAGAGAAGATTGGCAAATGGTCCAAATCACCATGGAGGTTAAACTCACCTTACCACTTATACTTATACATATAGATATCATCACACAAGTGGGAAAACTTCACATAAACATTCATTTAGTTCCATAATTGATACATACACTATGTCTACATACTTTTAAATGTGCTCAAGTATCTACATAACATATACAACATATAGTTACATCATTTTCCATCAATATGTTAACAAAAGCCAAATTAACAAATTCCTTGTCAAAGTATTATGCTTCAAGGTTGTTGGCTCCTAATTCTTGGTTCACTTTGCTCACTTAGATATGGATAGGCATTGGAAAAGGAAGAGTGAGATTCCTAGAATTTTAATAGCTCTTTACCCTTTCATGCATGCATGCTTTCAAGTCAAGGAATGCATGCATGCTTTCAAGGCTATAAATGAACATACATAACTCACTTTCTATATTCAAGAAAATCATACATATCATACATAAGCTTTCATGGATTTTGGTTTAGCCTTACTCACTTTCCTTGGAACTTTTGGACTTGCCTCACTCTCTTTTAAGGGACTTTTGACTAAGCCTTACTCTTCTTAAGATTTTTTGCTTTGTTTCACCCAATTCTAGGGACTTTTGGCTCATCCTCACTCTTACTAAAGGACTTTTGGCTTTACCAAACCCATTTAATTCATAATGCATCCATAAAACACAATTTAAGCACATAATGGTACCATAATATATGGGCAATAGCTAGGAGCATTTAACATGGCATAGAGATATATATACACATTCAAAGACAATAAAACATCCAAAAATGTATGAGAGAAAGGTTAGAGAGCTACCTTGAGTGCAAAACATAAGCCTTTTCCTTGATTACTCTTCCTTTCTTTCCGTTACACACTTGCAATGGGGTGGAGCTTAGTTCCTTTGGCCTAGACACATCAAATGGGACATAATTATATCATTAAAGCAAACTCTAACATCACACACATACATTAGATGAAGCTACTTGATTTTAAGACACCATTACGACTTCATAAGGGACCTAATGAACCAACTATGATAATTCTTGATCTTGGCTATATTTTCTCTTTTAATTTAAGTCTCTTGACTCCATTTAGACTCCTTGGAGCCATCGCACATTCATTGTGACGAGCCTAATTATGAGTTGCTTTATTATGTCACATTATGGAGTCTACACCTTCATCTCACTATCTAGGCTTTCTAAATTTTTTTCAAGGCTTCTTTTTATGTTTTTCCATCATATCTAGTCCCATTCTAGATTTAGAAAAATTTAAAATACTCCATAGATGTTCATGGTGTAACAACCCTAACTTCTAATCATAATAATTAAGGTTAAGTACATGATTAATAATCATATATCAAGGTTTGAAGTCATCAAGATTAATTACATCAGGAAAAAGTGAGGAAATTTAAGACCTTAATGTTGTTAGGGTCATTAGCTAGACAAACACAATTATTTGAATGTGTAAGTGAATTTAATTATTAATGAGGAGCCTTTGATTCTCCCATCCATCAATTTTAACTCATAAAATCCTCCTACAAGTATTTCTAGATCATTCCTTAGCATTACCTTAAGAGAAACTAAGATTTTTAGGTGAATATGAGAAATAGAGCACTTTCGCCGTGGCTAAATTCTCTTGCGCCGTGGCCAATTACTCTCAGTTCAACTCCTTACGCCTTCACCAATTTTTCACATTTTGCTGCGGCTAAATACCCCTTTTGCCATGGCCAAATACCCTCTGGAACACCTCCAAATCTGCCTCTCAGACTTAGCCGTAGCCAATGTCATTGTTCGCCGCGGCCAATTGCTCTCTATTTTCTTCCCTGGCAGGTTCGCCACATTTGGCCGAGGCCAATTAAATGTTGGCCGCGGCCAATTACCCTCTGTTACCATTTAGCCGAGGCCAATTAAATTTTAGTCGCAGCTAATTCCTTCTGATCCTATAACTCCAAAAATCTTATCTCATACTCTCCACTCTCTTTTTAGGGACACTCTAGACCACTCTCCCTCCATTTGTGAACCTTTAATGGTATTTATCTACTTGATTTACCTAGTTAATCTATCCTTATCCATCTCAAGATTAAAGTATTGGTTTCTACTTACCAAGCTACCACACATCAATAAAACCATAATTTAATGACAGTAAATGTATTATGGTCACAAGGTGCATGGGGCCCATGTTTAATGTTCATACAAGATCAAGTCACTTATCCATTGTTAGCCAATTACAACCATAATGTTCAATCCCATGATAATTAAATGACATATACAGTCCTTATACTTGGCAATTCATGATGCAATGCAGCAATGATACAAAACTAGCAATCTAGTTACAATACAATTCGACAAGGTCTCCAAACCTATGTGCTACCAAACCATTTAATGTGCTTCCATTAATTTTCTCCTTGCCACTAAGAGGTCCAGTCCCTGAAAATATTAGCCCACAACGGGGTGAGATATATAATCTCAGTAACAAAAGGCAATTCCCATATATATGTACAAGTTAATCAATCCAATGCAATTTCATATCATCAATACCAGAATCATCAATTCAATTTGCAAATGAACTAGTTGAACTACCAATAACTATTGTCCCATACCAGCAGTCATACACAACATGTTAATGGCCAATAACACCAGGAGAGATTCGTCCACGACATCTACTCCATAATGAGCACAATCAGGGCTCAGTGCATCTGGGGTCTGATCACAACCCAGTGCTCGATCGAAGCACATGCACGGGTGGCAGCCGCACCATAGCTCCACCATGGACTCACAAGGTCCAATCACAATAACAATCTAAGTAGTCAACCAATCATTTAGCATTTCAAAATTATATACGTGCAAACAATATCAGATTAACATGAACATATACATGGAATTGGAAAATAACCCTAGTTACCTCAATGAAGCTAATTACTCATCCTCTAGCTACCATCATGATTCAAACACACCAGGCTTAAGCTTTCTAAGGGTCTACTACACTAATTTAAGGTTACAACAACAAGAACTCATAATGAGTCACTCCTAACATCTCCATTTTCGCACATGTAAAAACCATACACCAAAAGTCAGTCCAAATGATGGAAATTCTGTATATATACCACACAAGAGAAGAGGGAACACTTACCCATACACCCAAGAGGTTAAATGGATTGGGTTGAGCCTTAACTACTAAGAACACACCATGAGACATTCCCAAATTCGGATTTAAGTCATCAAGCCCAGAAAATTCAGTTTTTCACCTTCATCTCCTTGTAATTTTGCACAATAGTAGAACCCATTATGAAAATCAACCCTTAGAGATATTTTTCAGTAAAATAATACACAAAATGGAAGAGAAATGCTTACCCAATCATCCCTTTAGCTTTTAACTCCAAAAATCTTATAAGGAAACACCTAAACACCAAATTTCAGATTTGAGAAAGAGATGAAAATGCTCAAAACCAAAAACTAATCAGACCAAAATGAAGAGGAGAATGAGAGGCACATGTTTTATATAGATTACCTTGGCCAAATCTTCTTCTAAAAGTGAGAAATGGTGGAAGAATGCAGAAAAACCTTAGCCTCCCTCTCAACCTCCAAATTTTGCTTTGCCTCTTGTGTTTTTTCTACAGAATAGGGAGAATGCTAAGTGTATTTAGGGTTTGGTTGTGTTTGAGTTGGGTCTCAAATAGGTTATGGGTTGACCCAAAGGCCCAAATCCTCATGGGTCCAGATTTTTATACTTGTTGAGCCTTATTTCATGAGTTGGGTTGCAGAAATTTGATTGGGTTAGGCCAAGTTCTAAGAGTCAATCTAACTTGGGTCTGCATAATGTGTGTTGGGCCAACTATAAGGGCTCATGTACATTGGGTCTTGGGCCTCTATTTCACTAAATCAGATTAGGTTATTGCTAGGTGATCTTTCTTGGGCCAAGTCTCATGATAAGGAGTTGGGCTTGCACTTAAAATCATTGGGCCTCCATAAATCTTTATCTATAACTTACTAAAATTAATTTTAGGCCCAAATTAAGCTTTAACTTAATTGAAATCTTAAACCTACATTAATAACTTATTTCTCTATAAATTTTCATTCATATAGCTTACGTAATTATTCCATAATAATTATTCTTAATTAGTCTAAGTACGTTATTAACATCTTAATTAATTTTGGGGTGTTACACATGGTAGTCTTGGCCAAGACATAGCAAGCTTAAGAGCACCTATGGATTTTGCAACTTTTCGTTAGGGAGTTAGCATATGTAAGGCTTTCTAGGTGTCTATATATACTCTTAGACAATTAAAAATACCACTAAAAAGCTTCATACATACTATGGTATAACAAAATTCCTAGGTTTTGGAAACTTGTTTTCTCATGCTACTTCTTGGAATTTCTTTGTATATATTTGTTTCTCATACCTAAAAACTTAGGTTTCATGCTTGGTTTAGGTTAGAATTAATCCCCTCCTACATGTTCTCTTCAAGGCCAAAACTCACACATCGAGGAACAACAAGAAGAAAGCCAGAAAAGCAATGAAATTACCTTGATTCTTTAGCCTTTTCAAGAGTTTTCTGCTTTACTATAGCCTTCTCCTTGAAATTCTAATCTTCCTTCTCTGAACCAGATCGAAAACAGTCCCAAACTAAGCATCAAAACTGTAGAAAGAAGAAAGAGAAGGAGAAGAACAAAGTCAACGAAGGAAGAAGCTTGAAATTCCTTGATTTTTTGTACCCTTTTTCTTAGTTTTTCTTCTTCTTCTTCCCCTCCTCTTGTGTGTTACTCTTAGGCAGAGCTCTCCTCTATTTTGGGCAAAAATGAGTTGGTTAAGAGAAGGTGCTAAAGGGGATGCCACTTAAGAAGCAAACCATCTTAAAAATTGTTCATTAAAATTTTTGTTTATATCCTGCTTTCTTGGCTTTTTTCTTTTATGCTCATTTTAACTCTTTTTTAAGAATAATCTTTTCCATCATAAAATTTAGATCCTCTAACTTATAAAATAACTTTGGAATCACTCAATTTAGATTCAAAACCTTCCTAAATGAAAAGGTCAAAGTTTAAGTCAATCAATATTCAAAAACACACACCAAAGGGGGTTTGAACCATTCCAGGGGTTTCTATAGTTTTTAGGGCCTCTAAGAACCTTGGGAAGCTCAATTTTTTTCATTTAAAAAATTCCTCCTATGAGTTTTCCAAAAATTACTCAAATTTATAAAGATATCATTATGTTTCATTACATTTTTGTTAAATTTTGTTTGGTTATTTTGGCTCAAGTTTTAAGGTACCTCTATCTTCCTATTTTTAATATTTAAGGTTTAGATTATTATTCTAATTTTATTAGACCTCAACTCACTCATTTCAAGGGACTTGATTTTATATCTACTCATTTTCGTCGTTTTTATGAAAACAAAACATTACAATCATGGAGTTGCAAGAGAAGGAGGCTATTCTCAAAAGTTCTAAAGTATTAACAAGGTTAGTTACTTATCTTCTGATACAAGATGTTGGACTAGACTTAACACATAAAGAACAAAGATTGGAGTCCAAGATGCAAGGTTGATCCGCATGGATACAATTGTTTTAATTAAGACTTGATTTACCTTTGTGAAAGGCTTAGGCTTAGGTTTTGTTGGAATTTTTTTGTTTTAATTTGTCTTTCCTTAATCGTCATTAGTTGTTAGTTTATTTTTTTGGAAGGATTCTAAATTCAAGGCTTATTTGTATTCTTTAATTAAAGAAAATCCTTCTTAGTTGGTTTTCCTATTTAGGTATGATTTATAATAGGAAATAAGACTTTTTCCTTATAAGATTATATTATTTTGATGCCTATTTGAAGGGCCTTAAGATGTGTTACAAATTTCATCATACATTAATAATGTTGAAGTGTTTGCAGCAAGCCTTGCTTGGCCTTTTTGTATTCTTGGTGGAATACAAACTTCTTGACTTATTAAGGGAGTAATAAACTTTTGTGGTGTCTTAAGATTAGGGTTTTAAGGACTTTACTTCCTTAGGGTTCTAATGTGATCAACTAAACTTATTTTTCTACCTTTTTAGAGTGCATAAAACAAATTGATTCAAGAATTCTTACGGCAAGCCACCTAATGTGTTCTTATCAACTTGCCCCACCCCTAAGAGCTCTGTTATACACATTTAATTTCCACTAGATATCATATGATCAGCATCTGCACTATCTAAACACATTACCCTAAATGTGAGAATATGAAATTCTTTGTAAAACATAAAAATTTTAAGGAAAATAATAATTGTTTAGTTGCCATGTGTAGAGAAAATATTTTTCACATTTTCATTATCTTATCTGATGTATGCCAAGAAGGAAATTAAACATGGAATAAATAAATAGAATATTAATGGCATAGCATACACATAGTCAATCTCAATGTAAACTTAAGAATTCAACAAGCATGGCACAATTCATCTCATCATAATTCTGTATAATCATCTACTTCCTTCATATTTGCACATCAATACATACACTAGTACCAAAATTATTCAAATAATCAAGATTGCATACTAGGGTATCTTATAGTGTGGATCCATGGTAGTAACAATTTCTTAAAAGCATAAGCAATAACTTTACCATCAAACTAGATAAGTAAGTAACAAGCATGCCAAATTTAAGCATATATAATTAGTCAGTAATTTAAATACAAACAAAATAATTAGGCATAAAGGTACACTCATTAACCCAAATACTCAATCAAATAATCATGCATGATTTTAGTCATTTGTCTAAGACATAAGTTGCCTCTATAAATTCTACTAGAACCCTTTAAAATTATTAACATGACTTTTAATGTTTTCAAAGTCTCAATATCTATGGTCAATATTCCATATTTAAAGGAATGATCATTTATGTATAGGAGTTGTCAAGGTTTAGCCCTCCATGCATAGGAATAATGGTCACGGTATTCCAACTAATGTGATCATCCATGCATAGGTAATGTTTCTGGTTTAGCCTTCTATGCATAGGGTCTAAGCAATGCTCCTTGCATAGGAATTAATGTTAAGAAATTATTTTATAATAATCTCTAGGCTTCCAAAAGCATTGGGGAAAGTAACTTATGCATACAATAATTAATTAATTTAAATATAGATATTAGAGATTGTGAACATAGAGAACCTACTAAAAATGTGCTACGTACTCACAAGATCATGCTATATTACACAAACATAAGGCATAAATTAGATATAGCATTAACAAGTATTAAAATTTGGAAGATTTCATTTTACCTAAAATTGATCATATGGTATTGTGGCATTCTCTATTTGGCTCTTTTTTTTTCCCATGACTAACATGAATGGCACCACAATGCCTCTCCTTATCCTTCATCTTCTTCCTTTTGCAACTTATTGTTCATCACCAACAAATTCCCCTTTTCCATATACAACTTTTTAAGCATGATTTTAACTATAAACAGCCTTCCAAATACATAATTTATCTATTTAAACTAATAAATCTTTATTCAAAACAATAATCTTCATACTTGGTTCAACATCCAACTTAGACCCATAGAGAAAGAAAAAGATGAGAGATAGAATTTTTCTTTAAAACAACAATCTTTATACGTGGTTCAACATCCAACTTAAACCTAAAGAAAGCCAAAAAAAAGGAAAGATAGAGTGAGAGAGAGATGGCAATCTTCAGTAAGACCACGAGAATGTGTCTTACCTAGTTTATGTTAGCTTTCTTTTCTTCCTCATTCCTTTCTTCTCTCTTAAAGCTTGTTGCTTCTTTGTAACTTTTCTCTTTTCTCTCTAATTCTTGCACTCTCTTTCTTTCTCTTTCGTTCTCTCTCTCTAACTCACCCTTCTCTTGTTCTCTCTTTATCTATCAATTCTACTATTTCAAAGTGTGCCAAAATGAAGGGAGGAAGGGATATATATATATATATATAATGGAAGGAAATCAATTAGCTAAGTTCCTAGTGTCTTTCTTTTTGATGAGTTGTTTACATGTTTTACAAAGTCCTAAAGATTTTGATTCACGATATATGCATTATGGTTTAGTTTTAACCAAAGTAACAGTTATGGAAATTGATCATATAATTGTAAGATTGTTTTGGACTAATTTGATTGTCCAAAACTCATCAAATTTTATTCATTGAAAATTATACTTTGGCCTTAGGAAAATAATATTTTGGCCCAGTAAAATTTACATTTGTAAACCCTAAACTTTTGTTATTTATATTTTAACCATAAATTTGTCTAAATATTTTTATTTCATAATTATTTTTCTTATAATTTTAAGGCCTTAATGGTTTAAAAAATTCTAGAAATTTCTTTTTCTGAGTAATTATTATTTAACTACTTGTTATTAAACTATGTATAGAGGTTCCTAAAAATTTTCAAAAATTTCTAATAAATTCCTAGTAGTTTAAATAACTATTGTTATATTCCAAAAATTCATATCCTTCAAAATTCTTAAAAATTCTTCCTTATATTAGTATTTTAATGACTCTTATTTATTTTATTTTATTCCAAATAGTCTAGATTAAATTCAAATAAATATTATTTTGATAAGGATGTTACATGGATAAATTTAATCAAACCTCAAAGACCAAGTTAGAGGAAATGCTTTTATACTTTATTTACTTTTATTATTTACAACGTTAAACATTGATGAAAATGTTTGTTTTTAAATTTAGGGGGTAAGGGAGTGCAAAATTTTAGTTGTGGAAAATTTTTTATTTTTATTAGGTTTGATTTGTTGATGTTGATGATTATTGAACTTGATTGAAAATTGTTAGACAAGGCAATCAACACTCATGAAAGGGTGAATTAAATGTTTACAAAAACTTATATTATTTTTAAAATTTTGTTTCAAAAACTTTTTACTAAGTTACTTTTGTTGAGTAGAACAATAATTATATCAATAAAACGAAATTTTATAATAATGTTTGAAGTATGAAAAGTACAATTTCTATTCTAAAAAACAAAGTACTTAACAATATAGTTAAACTTGGTACAAAAGCTAATTTCCAATTAAACTAAAACAATTTTACAATCTTTTTAACAATTAGTTTACTTCAAATAAATATAAAAGAATATATCTACTAAGAGATAATAGATACTTAATGCAAAATATCAAAATAAAAATAAAGAACCAATTAGGCAACTTGAAATATAAAGAGTATAAGGGAAAAGAAAAAAAGCAAACTCTAAGATTTATACTAATTTAGTTCCAATCTAAGCCTACATTTAGTCTTTAAGCTTTCACTTGAGATTTCTCAACTAATTTCATAAGTTTAATTAGGCATTTGTGAGCTTTTACAACCCTACCTTAATCTACAGTTTTTTCTTACTCTAAAATAGAGTACTCTTCCCTTCTTAAAGGATAATCACTCCAATAGCTTCCCCACTCTTGTTTTGTGTAACAACCAGAAAAAAAAAACTAAAAATTTTTTGAAGGGCTGAAAATTTTCTAAGTCTACTAGCTATAGCGAATTTTCTTGTTCGCTATGGCGAGAAATAATCTAGCTATAGCGAGAGTGCCTTTTAGCTATAGCAAAAATGCTTCTAGCTATAGTGAGTGCGGGCATTCTATACAAAAATCAGGGAGTTGCTCGCTGTAGCGAGCGCCATAACGAAAGCAGGGGTCTAGGACTGATACGTGCTAACCGTAGCGAGGGTTATTCTTCGCTATAGCGAGGGTTAGTCCAGAAAAGCATGAAAAAAGAGAATTTGACTTCTTAAAGCGTCTCAATTCATTCCTTCTCCTTTTAACCGACTTAGGCTTCATCCAAGGCAGAGAAAAGGGCGGAGGAAAGAGAGAGACACCTGGAAAAGGAAGGAGAATAAGAAAAAGGTAAGCATAACTTGAGATTTCCCTAGCTTTTCTTCTTAGAATCTTGTTCTTCTCTCCTTGTCCTTTCTTTCTATGGTTTTGGTTGTTGAACTAGCTATGTTTTGGGCTTGGTTCAGAAGAGGGAAAGTGGAAAACCACTCTTGAAGGAGGTTAGAACTCATGTAGCTTTACTTCTTTGCTTTCCTTTCTTGAGAGCTTGAGAGAGGAAGGATAGTTGGTGAACTTCTAGAGAGAGAAAAAACCCCTAGTTTCTTATATGCTTGGTAGGATTTGCTATAAAAAAACCCCTAGCTTTGTGAATAAGTGTTGAGTTATGAGAGAGTAATTCCATACTCTTTGTGTGTCTAGGCTCAAGAGAAGCACTCCCATGTAGTTGTGATTGTGAAATCAAGAAGGGAGAAGACAAATTGAAAGAGAAAGCTTGTGTTAGCCTATAAGGTAGCTCTCTCCCCTTTTCTCTCATGCATGAATGTGTGTTTAGCTTGTTCTAGAATGTGTGTATGTGTATTTTCAAGTTATGAAAAGTATGCTAGCATACTTTTACATGTCATGATCCTTGATGCTATGTTATGTGTTAAAGGAATCTATGATGTTTGTATGAGTTTGCTTGAGTGTGGAAAGGCTAAGAACTCTTCCCTTGGGTGAGGATGAGCCAAGAACCCTCGAGCTTGGTTGAAACAAAACAAAGGGTCTCTCAAAAGTAATGTGGACTCTCAAGAGTATGGTTGAGTCCAAAGTGCTCAAGAGTGGGTGAGGCAAATCCAAAATCCATAAGGAGAAGTGTGAGGCCAATCCAAACACTTGGTGAACCCTTGAATGGCTTGTATGCTTGATTCACATGCCAAGGTTGTTTTTAAAATGTTCATGACTTCCACTTTTCGATATATGCATTTAAAACACTTGTTTTACACATATTATGTATGATTGAATGAGAGATGAGTTATTAGAATTCTTTGAATCTCATCCCCTCTTCTCCACTTTCCTAACATGCTAGGTGGGCCAAGTGAACAAAGACATGGGAGCCATTAAGCTTGAAGCTAGGAAAATTGGCAAAGAATTGTGAAATCGTCATTTTGTCACCACTTTGTTGCTAAGAGATGTAATCTAATGATGTACATGTTGTAGGCACTTATGAATACTTATAAATGGATGTACTTATTGTATATGTATGAGAATTAGAACTATGGTGCATGATGTAGCAAGTTTTGGTATGAATAGCAAGATCTTAGCATTATGTACATGGTGTATGTTTGGGTGTGGGAGAGTGAGTTTTGCAAATCTGGGTTATTATACATTTGAGCCATATTTGATAGCCTATGTTGATTCTTTCCCACATGTTCATAGAGCCTTAGGAGTAGGAGAAGCAACTTGAACCCTTGGAGCCCTCTTTTAACACAAGAAATTGACACTTTGCCCCCTTATGTCAAAGTCTGACCAAATGACCTCTCTTTACCTTAAAATTTGGCATGGGACTTGATCTTGCATAGAGATTTTTGGGAAGCTAAAGATCAGGTCATTTGGAGGTCTGTGAAATTTTCTATGATTTTTCAAAGTTGGTATCAAAATTTCGGATTTGCATCAGCAATGTTCATTTGGTCAGTTGTGTAATTATGTCATCCGAAGGACAAACGTGGTCCAATGGCTACGAAATTTTGTAGGAAGAAACTAGATAGTCACAATGACTTGTAACAACTAGAAGCACCTCATTTCAAGGTCTAGAGAGGAAGATATGAATTTTTGAGATTTCTGCCTAGTATCAGTTATCTTGCCTGACCAGAAGTACTGTTCCATCGATTTCTGAGAGCTTGGATTAATGAACTAATTTAGAGATATTTTTTCTCTCTAGTTAAAATCCACATATTTCCATATTGGTATCATTTGCATATATTGGATTTTCTTAGAATTAATTGGACATTTTTGAAATTCATATCAGTAAACTGTGACAGCATCAGAACCCAGTCCGACCTCCAGACCATTTTATGTGTCAAACATCCTGTGTGTGGGATGTTATGACTGGTACATATTTTTAGCATGAAGTAGAAATCCCAAGCTTTCTAGAATGACCAAGATTACATATTTTAAATTTTTTTAGATTTAGTTATGATTTTTCAAACTTTGCCCAGAAATGGGGCCAAGTCTGACCGAAAATGGAGATATATGTTCCATATCTCTTTTTGGTTTCTATGGGTTGAAAGCATGTTTTTAGGATTGAAATGAGTTTTAATGGTGCAATTAAATATGAGGATGCATAGCATGAGCTCACACGGTCCATGCGACACCGAAATGAATTTTTAACCATGTTGCAATGCAAGAAAGTGTATGAATCCAATGGAAGTTCTCACTTTATTCTTACTATATCTCATATGAGCATGTCAAGGGATGATGGGTATGAGTTAAAAATGATGGTGTTACATTTATAATGAATTTTTAATCATGTCGCAATGCAAGAAAGTGTATGAATCCAATGAAAGTTCTCACTTTATTCTTACTATATCTCACATGAGCATGTCAAGGGATGATGGGTATGAGTTAGAAATGATGGTGTTACATTTATTGGTATCAGAGCAAAGGTTCAGGCTCTCATTGTGGGTTGTGGCTTGTATTTGTGAGTTGCCAAGATGTATATGAGCTTGTTTATGGATGATTAAGTGCATGGCAGTGACGTGTGTCCTTATTATGTAATAAAGCATGATTATATGTTTTAGAAAGATGGTAGACACGCGCCAAGGTAGAGGTAGAGGAAGAGGTAGGCCTCCCAGAGCAGCTCAGGCTGATGAAGCCGGGCCCAGTGATCCAGTTGCTGGAGCCTTACAGTCTATCATGGCTTGCCTGGATCAGCAGTAGGCTGTTATTATGCAGCTTCAGGAATGGCTTGCTGAGAGAGATAGCCAGGGCTCTACACCTCTTCCTCCTCAGCCACCTCCACACTCAGATAGTCCCGAGCACTCAGGGGCGACTCCTACAGATGCACAGCCACACATGCAGGCTATTGCCCCAATTTCACTAGCTCAGACGCCTTCTGCTCAATAGCAGCCCTCGACTAAAAAAGTGATCACACAGTTCAGGAAGTTCGGACCTCCCACCTTTGATGGTGAGATGAATGTAGATAAAGCTGAGGCCTAAATTATGGAGCTAGAGCAGATCTTCGAGGTGATGGAGTGTATGTCTGAGCAAAAAGCCAAGATGGCTACATTCCAGTTACAGAAAGAAGCAATTTACTAGTGGAAGGGCACTGAGCCGATTTTGAGAGCGAGGAATGCCCCGATCACCTAGGAGGCATTCCACGAGAAGTATTTCCCCAATTCCATCAGAGATGAGAAGGAGTCAGAATTTATCCTGTTCAGACAAATTTCAGGGATGTTCGTGGACCAGTACGTAGCGAAGTTTGTTGAGTTCTCTAGATATTCCTCCTACCTACAAAGACATGACGATGAGAGGTGGAGAGCAGATAGGTTAGAGAAAGGCTTGCTCCTTAAGATCAGAGATAAGGTAGTGCCATAGAGAATCAGGCACTTTAATACCCTTATAGAAGTATGTAGAGTAACAGAAACAAATCTCAGGATGATGCAACCTACTTCTAGTGCTAGACCACCTCTTCCCCCCCTTGAGCCCAAGAGATCTAGAGAAGGTTCACAGCCTACAGTGACGAGCCATAGAGGCAGAAAGAGTCAGTGGAACCAGAGGGGCAAGAGAAGGAAGACTCCGTCCAGTAAAGGCAGTGCTTCACCGATCATGTGTCCCCAGTGTGGTAGGAATCACAGTACCAGACCGTGCTATACGGGGCAGAATGTGTGTTTTAAATGTGGCAGGCCGGTGCATATAGCCAGAGATTGCACCCAAGTTTTTCCACAAGCCCCTTTACAAATCACATAGCCGAGGGAGATGGCTCCTCCTCTTAGACCACAGACTCAGGGTAAAGTCTTTGCCCTATCACAGCAAGAGGCTAGCCAGTCCCCGAGTCTGATCCAAGGTACTATTAAGATAAATGAGTTTTCTATAACGGCATTATTTGATTCGGGTGCTAGCCACTCTTTCATATCATATGACTGTGTTAGGAGGTTAGGTTTAAGTATGCATATATTGCCATATGAGTTACATGTATCTACCCCATAGGAAACTAAGCCATCACTTCCCATGCTTGCTTGAATTGTATGATCCAATTTAATGTCGATACCACACATACAGAGCCTTCACGAGTATTGTCCATTCCTTCTCGGTTCATGGGTCATTGACCCTGCCTTCCCGGTTCATTAGGGTTTGTCCCTTCCCGCTTAGCTCACGGGAAAAGTACGCTCGTGAAGGGAAGGATTCTCCCCACTTATATGGGCCGTTCCCAAGACCATTCCATCCGATGTGGGACTTTACATTCCACCCCCTGGGGGCCAACCCGTCCTCAGGTTGCACATTCGAACGGCCGGCTCTGATACTAACACATACAGAGCCCTCACGAGTATTGTCCCTTCCTTCTCGGTTTGTGGGTCGTTGACCCTGCCTTTCCAATTCGTTGGGGTTTGTCCCTTCCCGCTTAGCTCATGGGAAAAGCGCGCTTATGAGGGGGAGGATTCTCCTCACTTATATGGGCTGTTCCTATGACCATTCCATCCGATGTGGGACTTTACATTTTGTCTTATAAGGAATATAGTATCTGTACCTTATAATGATTTTAGAAAACTCCTATAGGGCAAATATACAACATGAAGCTTTAAGAACTCAAATTATGGGGATTTTGTAAATTTTGACTCAATAACAATGATTTCTCTCTATAAAGCTCAAGAACAAGTTGACAATCACATTATAATCTTTTTAACAAAATGTTTTAAAGGTCATATTTATAGGCTTATGAAAATAGTCATTTGAGAGTAAAAGAGTCATTGTATACTTTAAAAAAGTTGTTAGTCAACTATTAAGGTCTAGTAGTTGACTATTTGTTAAAATATAGGTTACTTTTAAATATGTTACCCACCAATTGGCTATCAAGATCATCACCCTTTTGGAAGATTCCAATCAACTTGTAAAGACTGCTAGTTGACTTATTAGTTGATTGTTACATAGACTTAATTTTAAATAGTCATAACTTTTTCATTTTAACTTTGTTTTAAGTGAATAACCTATCATTAGAAATATCTTCGAATGCATTTTCAAATGCAATAATTTTTGTATCAAAATTCCATATATTTTATGAGATATGATCAAAAGAGTAACCAAAGGTCAAAAAAGATTTTCCATAAAATCCATATCTTACTACTTAGTTTTAAATAATCATAACTTTTTCATTTGATTTTCATTTTGATTGAATGACCTATCTTTGGAAAGATATTTGAGTCTATTTTCAAATGAAATAAATTTCATACAAAAAATTCATATAGTTTGTGAGATATGATAAAAATAGTAATCAAAGGTTAAATTAAAGGCCATGTTTGGTATTATTCCTTGAAGGGAACTAAGAAAAGAATTGCAAAAAATAAGTGTTTGTATCATAATGTAATATCTATTATGCCTTTATTATCATTACTTAACAATGATTGTCTTTTTTTATTACCTTTTTTTTATGTAGGGATATGAGGGTCATTTCCCATTACATTCTTATTCTTTTTCTCTTTCCACACCTAACACTCCCATGAACCAAATATAGCATAAGGTTTTTGGGAAAATCTATATCTTACTATTTTCTGGATCCAAACACATATTTTGAAAACTAAAATATCTTGATCTAATAAATACAAATCTAAACCATTGAATTTCACATAAAAACTCCTAGCCTATGATATACCTATATAAGTTCATTGTTTATTTTGATGCAACTAAGCTTCCAAATCTTTAAATTCAATTCATGGAATATCCCTCTTTTTTTTAATACTTGCTATTCTTAAGTAAAACATGATATTGATATTTCATTATCTTCAACTTAAATGCTTACTCTTCTTTGTTTGAACCATTTTACTTGAAAATATTTAACTTATAAACCAAATAGTCCAAATTCGCATTCATCAATATGCTTGATAAATAGCATTTAGTACAACATAAATAATCATGTTATGTGTATAAAATTTTTATAATTCATAAATTCAATTTAGATTATATATATATATATATAGCTTTAAAATCTATCAGATATATTACAAGAAAACATACCTTATACATAAGAGGTAAAGCATGATTCAAAGATAAAATATTATGAGTTAATGGTTAAACAAATAAGCATATATGAATGCTATATTTGTTAACATTTTTCATCATTAAAACTTATAAAATAATTAAAGCAAATAATCTTTTCTATAATCATCATAACTCGTAATAATCAAGTAAGCACATATTAGTGTTATGAATATTGTATTTTATCCAAGAACTTTCTAAAAAATGAAAATATGCATTAAATTAAAAACTTCTTATTATGGGTTTTCATGTAATTTCATTTTTAATTTAATTTTGGAGTCATTTGAGTCATAGCTATTTCGAGTCAATTTTGATTTAGTTTGAGTCTTATTTAATTTTTAATTGATTTTAATTTTGAATCATTAATGAAAACTGAAAAGAAAGGGGAAAAAAGAGAAAAGACTTAAATTGAGACCTAAATTAAAATGGTCAAAGTTTAAATCTAATTTTTGAAGCTCAAAGACCAAAAGTCTTAAAAGGTTAAAAAAATCACAAAATGCACATTTTCTCCACATTCAAATTAATCCATAGTGCAAGTTACTTCTAGCCCTAGTGTATAGTCCTAAACACATTACCTTTATGCATTTCAACCATATCAACTTTATCACAAATGTGCAATTCAAGTGAGGCAAAAGAGGAAAGTCTAAGAGAATTGCCATAGCTTGCGCTTAACAAAAATCAAAGAAGGAAGGTCAAAGACCATGATTTAGGGAAGAGATTTGGATGATTTTTCTTAAGGTATACCATATCCATTACAATAGAAGGAGGCCAAATTGAAATATGGACAAAGATTGGGTGGCTAAATGAACTAAGCAAAAGAGAAGTTTGGGGGAAACAAGAGTCAATTTCAAAGGGCAAAACTAGAACCAAGGGACAAAGGTTGAATGGTAGAAAAAGGGAACAAAGATAAACTTCTTGTGGCTCTTCCCTTTAGCTTTTCTAATTTTCTTGGCTAGATTTTATGGGCTAGGGAGTAATGGGTCTAGTTTTCCTTTCAATTTGAATATTGCTTTGGTGTCTTCTTTTCTCTTCATTGGTTTCAGTTTTGATTCTTCTTGTTTGTTTTGGATTCAAAATTGATGTGTCAAATACATGGGCATGAAAGAGATTCTCCAAGCCTTCCTTACATTTCCCGTGTTGTTTGATTTCCTTCTCCCTTGTTTTGATGATGTCATGTCATTACTACTTTGGTTCGTTCACCTAGGAGATTCATTTCAATTCATGCATGTTGTTACTAAAATAGTAATTTTAAATTTGTCATGCTTAGTGATTTGAAGGCATTGGGAGTTTTTATTGGACATGTTATTTGTAACTTAGTTATAAGAAGTACAAGTTATCAAGTTCAAAGAAAATATGAATTTATGCTTACTACAATTTCATACTTTGTATTGAAAGGATGGATTTTTTTTTCTTTACTAGGGTTAATAATCTATTATAAAATAATGGGAGATAGGGTCAAATGATACCAAACAAAGCACTTGAATCCATGATGGGACTAGATACTAATAAAGCAAATTGCAATGACAGAAGATGAGAGATAGGGTATAACTCACAATACCCAATAAAGTACAAAAGGTAGGTCATAATTTGATCTTAACAAACCTAACACTACCTAGTGTTAAATAGGGATATTAGCTCTAGGTGAGCTATAAGTTAGGTTCCTTTTTCCTAAATAAGTTTGTGGATAATTCACCTATTAAAGTTTATTTATAAGATACAAAATTCAATCCATCTATATAGTGATTATTGACTAAATTAATTATTTAATATTATTAAAATATAATTTATTAATTAATCTAATAATTGATTTATCCATAAATTGATTAATTTTCCAACAATATCCCACTTGGATAGCATTAATTAATTGTTAGACCAAGCAAGAACATATGAACATAATATATACTAAGAATATCAAATATATGCATTGTAACAAAATCTAAAAATAAAATAGTGAATCAAGAGCATTGAATTCGATAGGTGACAATGTTGAAATGCCAATAAAGTTTCATAACTACATTAAATGAAATAGTAAAAGAAATATATTCAAAATATTTGACTTAACCAAATGTCAAAATATATCAAAGTATCCTTAAAGGACACAACTCAAACTCCCACTAAACCAAAGGATCAACAAAATATTTCATAGCACCTAAGAGTTACATATTCTCAATAAGACTTCAATGGGTAAGTATATGGTTAACAGACCAATTAACATATTATCTGTAAAATATATGCAATTTGAGTTCAAGATTCATGAATCTTCTCTCCAATGAAATAATAACTTAATATAAAAAGCTAATGTACCTGGAATTCCTATGATTTTGAGAAAAGTATAAGTAGAATCAACTAAATGGTCAAAATCCAAAAATATACATTCAACAACATGCATAATGTAATACCATATTAGTCCTAGCTCTTTTGTCCATATCTTAGTTTCACTCCTTGAAATAGGAAAATTTCTTGAAGAAATTCAATTAAAATAATGTAATATTTTGCGTTACGTAGGGTTTAAAATTTTCATTTCATCTTCCATGGGCCATATGAATGCACCCATGTCATTCTCTATTTAATTTACATGTATACAAGTCAAAACCATCTCAAAATATCCCATACTTCCCGAGCTTGGAACATACATACACAAAATTACAAGGTTTAGTCTTGGGTTGCTGCTGCAGAATTTTGGTCTGAACTTTAGAAAATCATAACTAATTCTAGAAAAATCAAAATTAAGCACACCATACCATTCTGAAAAGTTGTAGATGTTAACTTGAGGATAAAAATGAGTCTAGAATAAAATAGAAACATTTAGCCTATGAAAAATGATAGAATAGTAACAAAGATCCTACTACATTACTTATACTATCCTATAATTTTAAAAATTCATAACTCTCTCCATAGACCTCCAAATGAGGTGCTTTCAAGTGCTACAGAAAGCTTGTTATATATAGTTTATGACTATAAATTTTCATGAGCATTGGATGCCATTTATCCCTCAGATGACATAGAAGAAGAAACTAACAATATGAACAATGTCTGTACCTATTTAGCAGCTTTTTGCTAACTTTGGACATTCATAATTAATTCTTTAGAACTCCAAATAATATTATTTTTGTCTTCCCAAAAAGCTCTAGATAAGACCTATATGTAGGCAAAATCTCATGGGAAAACTCATTCATTTGGTTAGTTTGTGACATAGGGTTGCAAAATGGCATTATTATGCATCTAAAAGGGTCAAAAATAGACCATATGCTCTTCTAGTCTAACCAAGGCCACTTGAGTACGTGAGAAAGCATAAAAATAGTCTTCTAAACATGTCTAAGGGGCCTAAAATCCATACATCACAAAATCCTTCTCCCACTTGTAGACATACACAACAATACCTAAGCTCATCAAGGCACCACCATGACAAAACAACTATCCTCTTTCATATACTTGCAAATTCTATACATACATTACATATCCATATATGTACATATGTTAAGTGGCTATACATCATAAGGTTACATCATTTGACAACAAATGGTTACAATACAAACATTTAGCAATTCCTTTGTTAATCTTCTTGCCTTCAAGTGTGGTGGCTTCTGTAATATCATAATGTGTTAACCTCAACTAATCTCCACATAGGCTTGATTCCACAAAATTTTTCAAAGAAAAAGAGTAAAACTATGGCATTTTAATGTATTATGTCAAGGTTTAAATAGTCATACTTCGTCCCGTGGGTACTGTGAACCCATCAATCACATTCTTTACTCAAACTCCATTCATACAACTCATATATAGCATAAAACAATCCATGAACCACGAATATGAAGCTAAAAACCAGAAAAATGTGATTTCTCTCATAGGTCCAAAAGTCAGATTTTTGGCTTTAATTTTGAAAAATCATAACTAATTCTAGAAAAATAGGAATCAAGCAAACCATAGCTTTCTGAAAAGCTCTAGATGTTAACCTTATGGTACAAATAATTCCAACCATAATCTCAGAGTTTGGATCATGTTTGATAATAGAAAAGCTTAAAAGGTCAAATTGCCCAGCGTTTCTAATATAGATTTTTGATATGAACTTCAAATATTCATAACTAATTCCACAAAAATACAATCTGGGCAAACTATACGAATTTAGAAAACTAATGGAATAGTAACAAAGGTTGGCTGGCATTCCTAATACGATTTAGAAATTCAGAAAATCATTTTTCCCTCTATAGTCCTCTAATAGATGTGCTTCTAGTTGGTATAGGTCACTGTGAATATATAGTTTCTCTATATAAATTTTCATGATAATTATAAATTATTTGCCCCATAAATGATATAAATTCATTTTCGGACCAATTGCACAGTACATTGACCAAAACTAGAAAATTCTTTAACTTCAAAAATTTGCCAAATATTCTAGAAACCTCTAAATATTCTGCACTTTAGCTTCTTAAAAAGCTCTTAACAAGCTCTAAATGCATGCTAAAATTCTAGACAAGGAGAATTCATTTGGATAAAAAGTGACACAGCCCACCAATATGGTCACTTTTGCTTCTCATAATGTAACTTTTTGGTCCAAATGGCTCTTTTTAGTGCTTGGCAGCTCTTGGGCAAGTTTAGAAGCACTAATACATCACATATGAATTGCCCAAGTAGTCCAAACCATCATGCATCTCAAACTCACTATACTACATACAAGAATGCACATCTAAGAATGGGCTACCAAGTACCCAAAATCTGCATTCTCATTGCTTTGGTTCCACAAATGGTTCATACATCACATATACATGCTTTTACGCTTGTTCAAATGTTTACATGTCAAAAATAATATATACACATACATTTTGGCACTTCTTTACATCAAAAAAATGAAAACAAGCTATACAATTAACTAAGTATGCTCAACTAGACTCCTTGACTTGCACTTTGATCTCCTTGAGCTCCACTTAACATGTTAAGATGGAAGAGGAAAGGGGGTGAGATTCCTCAAATCTCAATAGCTCATGCATTCATTCAAGGAAGCACTCAAGGTATATAAACATGTCAAAGCATGCAAGTAGGTATCCAACCATTAAAAATCATACAACACATGATTTACATGCCATGAAAATCATATCAATGCCAAAAATAAGTTCTAGGGACTTTTGGTCTAGCCTCACCTTATTTTGGGGACTTTTGGATTGGGCTCACCCTTGATTTAATAACTTTTGACTTAGCCTCACTCATCCATGAGACTTTTAGTCTTGTCTCATCCATTCCTAGAAACTTTTGGCTCCACCTTACCTATCATAAGGGACTTTTGACAATACCTCACCCTTTAAGAGCAATTTTCACAATCCAAAACCTAAGCATATTGGTACCAATACAACAAGGCAATATCAAATAGCATGTCTCACAATACAAATGCACACACAAGCATACAATGACTATCACACATCTAAGAATGTAACACGAAAGAGTGAAGAGCTACCTTGACAATTAAACATACTCCTTCCCTTTCAACTTCTCTTTTCTCTTTTCAGTCTCATTACGATTACTAGATGGAGCTTGATCTCTTTGGCCTAGACACAACAAGTAGCATATAATTACTCTCTTGGAATAAGCCAAGATAACACACACACACACACACTTAAGAAGCATACTTAGTCTATGATTCCCTTTTTGTTCATACAAGGTCAAAGAAGTTTCTAAATCTCCCTTGAAGAGAAAGGCACTTAGGAATCTTTCTAGGGGTCTTAGATACTTAATGAAACACTCACATAGGCTAGGAAATTCATACACCAAAATAAAAATTACAAAGTGTTCAACAATCCCTAATTGCTCCTTCTTGGGGTTTATAAGCTGTTCTTCCCTTTTCTTTTGCATTTCTAAGCTTTCCACACCCTAATTCAAGGGTTTTATACTTGTTCTAGGTCAGAACTTCCTTCCTTTTACTAACTCTCAAGTTGGTAAAACCAACATGCACAAGAAGTAAATAAGAAGAAGCAAAGACATATAGGTATCTACCTTGAATTTTAGCCTTCTTCAAGAGCGGTTTCCTTTGTCTTCACCTTTCCTTTAAAGCTCTACTCTCTCTCTTTTGAACCAAGCTCAAAACAAAACTAATTCAACAACTAAAACCATAAAAAGAGAGAGCAAAAAAAGAATAGCAAGATTTTAAGAAGGAAAGTTATGAAATTCTTAAGTTTCTCTCACTTTTTTCTTGATGTTTCTCCTTTCTTTCTTGGCTTCTCTTAGTCTTTCTCTCTCTATCTCTAACCCTTTTCTCTATTTTGGATAAAGCATATGTTGGTTAGAAGAAAAGGAGAGTTTTTGGATTCTTTAAAAAGTAAAAATCCAATTTTTCTTGCTTTTTTCGAATTAAACCTTACTATAGCAGAAAATAACCTTCATTACAGTGAGCATTTATCAATTTCAGGCCCTCATTCTCGCTATGGCATGCGCTATTAAGAGAAACCCCTTGGATTTTGTATGGGACTCCCAAACTCGCTATAGCTAACTACATTCTTGCTATAGCGAACTAATACATTCGTTATAGCTAAGTACCAACTCGCTGTAGCGAACAGGTACATTCACTATAGCTAACAAGGGTCTTGACTATAGCCAGCAGCAGACTTAGAAAAATTTCAGAAATCTTAGTTGTTACATTTCTACCTCTCTTAAAATAAATTTCATCCTTGAAATTTAAATACATTACTTAAGGGAATAACTCTAGATACTTTTACCTCATTTCATCCTCCAATTCCTAGATCACTTCTTTAGATGTCAGACCCTTTTAGACCACTTTCACCAAAAGAATATTTTTGCTCCTTAGCTGTTTCAGCTTAGCACCCACAATTCTTTCTGGTTTCATTACATAGGAAAAATTTTCTTACAATTGAACTTGCTCATATTTTATGACATATGAGGGGTTTGGTAAGTACTTTTTCTACTGGGAGATATGAAAAAGATCATGAATTTGGGCTAGGTTAGGAGGTAAGGCTATCCCGTAAGCCATAGGTTTAATTTTCTCAAGGATTGAGCTTCCTTACCCTCATTAACCGACCTACCCCCATTACTAGAGACACTCGGATGAACACATAGTCTCTAATCTTAAATTTTAACGGCCTCCTTCTTTTATCGGCATAGCTTTTATGCTTACTTTGGGTTGTGAGAAGTTTCTTTTTAATCAATTCTATCTGTTAGGTGGTCCAGTCCACAATCTCAGGTCCTATCAAGCTCCTCCACCTAGCTCAACCCAACACAGAGAGGATTTATACTTTCTCCTATACAAAGCCTCATAAGGGGCTATCTGAATACTAAAATAGTAATTATTATTATACGCAAACTCTACTAATGGTAAATAAGAATTCCAGTTACCCCTTATCTCTAACACATGCCCTCAACATATCTTCTATGGTCTAGATGGTCTTTTCAATCTGGCCGTCTATTTGGGGGTAATATGCCATACTAAATTGTAACCTGGTCCCTAAGGCATACTGTAATGACCTTTAGAAGTTCAATGTGAATCTGGGGTCTCTATCTAAAACTATGCTACTGGGTATTCCGTGAAGTTGCACTATCTCTCTAATATACAATTAGGCTAATCTATCCAATGTGTGAGTAGCACGGATGGCTAAAAAGTGTGCAAACTTCGTTAGTCTATCCATAACTACTTAAATAGTATCCTGTCCAGAGAATGTCCTAGATAACCCCATCACAAAATCTATAGCTATACTATCCCATTTCCACTCAGGAATATCTAGGGGTTACAGCAACCTAGTGGGTTTCTAATGTTCTATCTTTACCCTCTGACACACTAGGCATCTAGCCACATAATTCATTACGTCATTTTTCATTCCTAGCCACCAGAAAATTCTTTTCAAATCCTGATACATCTTGGTGGCACTTCAGTGGATAGTATACTTATTCGTATGTCCCTCTTCTAAAATGCTTTCTCTCAATATATTTTGACTAGGTACACAGATTCTATTTTGGTATACTATCATACTGTCCTCAAACACTCTAAAATCTGAGATCTTACCTAGGGAAATCTTATTATTAACCTATCTCAGAAATTCATCCTCTCTCTGGGCATATAAGATCTGGGTCTTCAACTCATTTTCAATTCGGATTTCACTCAGACACAATTTACCCTGTACCACTTGACAAGAGAGGTTCAAGTTTCTAAACTTCTCTAGGAGCTCTTGCTCCCTAATCATCATATGGGCTACATAGATGGACTTTCTACTCAGGGTATCCACCACTACATTGGCTTTGCTCGGATGATACTTCAAGGTATAATCATAATCTTTCAAGAATTCCATTCATCTCCTTTGTCTCATATTAAGTTTCTTTTAATCGAATAGGTATTTCAGACTCTTGTGGTCACTATAAATCTCTATGGTAGCACCATATAAATAGTGCCTCCAAATTTTAAGAGCAAACACTATGATGGCTAACTCTAAATTATGTGTAGGATAATTCTCCTTATGAGGCATCAACTGCCTAAAGGCATATGCCACTACTCTACCTTGCTGCATCAACATACATCTTAACCCTTTGCCTGAGGCATCACAATAAACCACAAATGGCTCACTAGGGTTAGAGATAATCAGTATAGGGGCAATAGTCAAATGGAGTTTCAACTTTTAGAAACTCCTCTCACATCTATCATCCCACACGAAAATGTGTCTCTTTCTTAGTCAACCTCATCATTGGTAAGGCCATCTGTGAAAAACTTTGAATAAATTGTCTATAGTATCTTGCCAAACCTAGGAAACTCCTAACCTCAGTGATCGTTTTAGGTCTATTTCACTGTAACACAACTTTCACTTTATGGAGATTAACCCCGACCCCTGCCTATGATATCATGTGACCTAAGAAACTTACCTCAGTTAGACAAAACTCACATTTTCTAAGTTTGACATATAACCTCTTATTTCTTAGAGTCTCTAGGACTAATCTCAGATATCTTTCATGCTCTTCAAAGGATCTAGAATACACTAAGATATCATCAATGAAGACCACCATAAACTGATATAGATAAGGTCTGAATACCCTATTCATGTAATCCATGAACACAATGGGTGCATTCATCAGTCTAAATGGCATCAAAAGGAACTCATACTACCTATATCTTGTTCTAAAGGCCGTCTTGGAGACATCTTTAGTTCTTACTCTCAACTGGTGATACCCAGATCTAAGATCTATCTTGGAAAACATAGATACTCTAGCTAACTGATCTAACAAATCATTAATTCTAGGGAGAGGATATTTATTCTTGATGGTAACCTTATGCAGCTCTCTGTAATCTATATATAATTGTAAGCTACTATCCTTTTTTCTCACAAATAACACCAGAGCCCCCTAAGGTAAAACACTAGGGCATATGAACCCTTTCTCTAACAATTCCTCTATCTGCTTTTTTAACTCAGCAAGTTCAGTGGAAGCCATCTTGTAAGGAGCCTTGGAGACTTGTTTAACCCCAAGCACTATGTCTATAGGGAACTCTAGCTCTCTCTCGAGGAGTAGACCTAGCGCTAAAATCGAACCAAATCGATTAAACCAAACCAAACTGAACCAAACTATAAAAAATCGTATAAAACCGATTAAAAATTGGTTTGGTTTGGTTTTTGTAATTGTAGAATCGATTAAATCGGTTCGGTTGTCAGTTTTCTCCATATTTTGTTCGGTTAATAGAACCAAACCGAACCATTAAACTCGCAATTAATTAAAATTTAATATTTTGTTTTTTTTAGATTAATGGGATCTTTTGTTAATTAAATTTGTATCAAAGCTACATTCTTTATGTGATTCAAGAAATATATAAATTATTTATACATTTTATTATAAGATATTACTCTTATTTTTTTTTCTTACCTTTTAAAACTTTTTTGTGAATGTATGAAATTGTTTTAGGCAAAAAAAAAGGAGATAAAAATAATAAATTATTCTAAAGTTATTATTGGTCAAAATTTTAAGAGATACATGTTATTAGAAATTAAATTTTATATATTACAAGGAACAATTTTTTTTTTTAAAATTACTTTTGGGCAAAAAAAAACATAAACCAAACCGAACCAAATTGAATAAAAACCGAACTAAACTTATTAGAATTTAAAACCGACAAAGTCCAACAAAATAGAAAACCGATTAGGTTAGTTCAATTTGGTTTTGGCTCAAAACCGAACCTTTGAACACCCCTAGGTAGACCACTAAAGTCAAAATCTTTAGGGAAAACCTCTGAGAATTTTTTGAGAATTGGGATCTCCTCTATCCTTTCTTTTACCTTAACCTGAGTAAAGAAAAAGACTAAAAACCCTTAACATCCATGCTTTAAATACCTCTCAACCTAGGCAGTAGTCACAAAGGATAACTCAGCTCCTACCCTAAGTATGGTCCCACAAGCAGGTAAGAAAATTATTTGGTGTTCACAATCAAGTACTGCATTATTCGTGGTCATCCAGTTCATACCAACAATCAAATCAATACCATGGAAGGGCATACAGATTAACTCAATAGTGATATGACAATGATTGAACTGAACAGTGATATTTAAACAAGTATGGGAGGTAATAACATGGTCTCAAATGGGTGTAGTGATAGACAAGTTAAATAGCAAAGTACTAACAACCAAACCTAATTGCCTCACACAATCATAGGATATAAATGAGTAACTAACACCCGAATCAAACATAGCAACTATTAGAAAGCCATTCACTATCAGTGTACCTCGAATCAAATTGGGGGACACACTGGCTTCCTGCTGAGTGAGGGTGAACACTTTACCCTGAGCCTGCAACCTGAGAGGAGACGTTGTATCCATCTAAGGACAATTCCTAAATATGTGCTCAGGCTTCCCACACTTGAAGCATGTCTCCGAAAACTATTGGATGTTGACTGGCTCTGAGGAGGTGGCATCTGCTTACCCCTTTGTGGCCTTCTATTCTATGGCACCTTGCCTCTCCTCTTAGTGATGGGTGTCATGCTAGAACCCTATTTTAGTCTCGGTCTTTTTAGTTTTAGAGCCCCCTTCTGAATAGTTGTTGCCGCAGCAGGCATGATAGCTCGCAGCTTATTCTTAATCACTCTGCTGACCTTCACAAGGGTATTGAACTTTCTAATCTGTTGTGTAGTAACCCTATCACTAATCAGGGGCTTCAACATAGTCTTAAACTGCTCACATCTCCAGGACCCATTGTCATATATCTGGAGGTAAGAGGAATACCAAGACAACTCTATGAACTTGGTCATTTATTGGTCTACAGTCATCTCATCTTTTTGTCTCAAGCTCATAAATTTCATCTCTTTCTTCTTTCTCACCAAACTAGGGAAATATTTCTTATAAAACTCTACTAAGAAGCTTTCCTAATTAATTTAAATATTCTTGGTTTGCATCAGGGGTTTCATGCTACGCCACCATCTATTTGCTTCCTTCTGTAGCATGAAAGTGGTGAGCTGAGCTTTCTGCTCTGTGATGCAATCCATCACCGAAAATATCTTTTCTAACTCCATGACCCCGGCCTCTACCTTATCTACATCCAACTCCTTATCAAATGAGGGTGGATTATTCTTCCTGAACTGATTCAATAGTTTTTGGATAGGCGTTTAGGTCTAAGCAGGCTTCTAGGGAGGTGCAGGTGAAATGCCAGAAGTGGATGGCTGAGGTACAGGGACTTCTCTCTTGGCTTTTTCTTACTTAGCCAGAATATCTTGCAACTACATAATCATGTCATGCTATTGTTGGGCAATGTACCTTTGCTGTTTCAGCATCTCTTACTGCTGGCCCATCATGGCTTTATACCGATCAAGTCTCTCCATGATGGTCCACAGAGGATCTTCAGGCTCAATCTAAACCTTTGGCTCAGCTTTTTGAGCCTGGGCGCCCTGCCCTATCTAGTCTCAACCATTTGTCAGAAAAGAATCACAACCATCAGTATACAATGGTATTCTAAGCACAAATGCATATGTATCCCACTATTTCCATGGCAATCCACACCTTAACACAACCAATAATGCAATTCAAGAGCCAAACATAAGCTATACGCACCATTCAAGAGCCCAACACAGAGCAAAAGTACCTAAACCTTTGCTCTGATACCAAAAATATAATACTATAATGTGTTAATCTCAACTAATCTTCACATAGACTTGATTCCACGAAATTCTAAAGAAAAAGAGTAAAACCATGGCATTTTAATACATTATGTCTGGGATTAAATGATCATACTTCGGTCAATGGGTCTCGTGAAATTCTCTACTCAAACTCCATTCATATAACTCATACATAGCATAAAAAAATCTATGAACCACAGATATCAAGCTAAAAACCAGAAAAATACAATTTCTCTCACGGGTCCAAAAGTTATATTTTTGGCTCCAATTTTGGAAAATCATAACTAATTTTAAAAAAATAAAAATTAAGTAAACCATAACTTTCTAGAAAGCTCTGGATGTTAAATTTATGTTAAAAATAATTTCAAACCATAATCTCAATGTTTGGATCACGTTTGACAATAGAAAAACTTGAAAAGTTAGACTACCCAGTATTTCTGATATAAATTTCTAATATAAATTTCAAAAATTCATAACTAATTTCAAAAAAATCTAATCTAGGCAAATTATACCAACTTAGAAGGAAAAAATAAGTCCAAACTAGTTTAGTGGCATTTAGACCTCATAAACTGATGGAATAGTAACAAAGGTCGATTAGCATCCTTAATACTGATTTAGAAATTCAAAAAATTATTTCTCCCTCTACAGACCTCTAATTAACGTGCTTTTAGTTGGTATAGGTCACTGTAAATGTATAGTTTCTCTTTATAAAATTTCATGGCAATTGGACATCGTTTGCCCTATGAATGACATAAATTCATTTTCAGACCAATTGCACAGTACATTGACCAAAATTAGAAAATTCTCTAACTTCAAAAATTTGCCAAATATTCCATAAACCTCCAAACATTTTGCACTTTAGCTTCCTAAAAAGCTCTTAACAATCTCTAAATGCATGCCAAATTCTAGACAAGGAGAATTCATTTGGACAAAAAGTGACACAACCCACCAATATGGTCACTTTTGTTTCTCATAATGCAACTCTTTAGTCTAAATGGCTCCTTTTAGTGCTTCGCACCTCTTGGGCAAGTTTAGAAGCACTAATACATCACATATGAATTGCCCAAGTAGTCCAAACCATCATGCATCTCAAACTCACTATGCTACATACAAGAATGCACATCTAAGAATGGGCTACCAAGTACCCAAAATCTGCATTCTCATTGCTTTGGTTCCACAAATGGTTCATACATCACATATACATGCTTTTACGCTTGTTCATATGTTTACATGTCAAAAATAATATATACACATACATTTTGGCACTTCTTTACATCAAAAAAATGAAAACAAGCTATACAATTAACTAAGTATGCTCAACTAGACTCCTTGACTTGCACTTTGATCTCCTTGAGCTCCACTAAACATGTTAAGATGGAAGAGGAAAGGGGATAATCTCAATAGCTCATGCACTCATTCAAGGAAGCACTCAAGGCATATAAAAATGTCAAAGCATGCAAGTAGGTATCCAACCATTAAAATCATACAACACATGATTTACATGCCATGGAAATCATATCAATGCCAAGAATAAGCTTTAGGGACTTTTGGTCTAGCCTTACCCTATTTTGGGGACTTTTGGATTGGCCTCACCCTTGGTTTAAGAACTTTTGACTTAGCCTCACTCATCCATGAGACTTTTGGCCTTGTCTCACCCATTCCTAGGGACTTTTAGCTCCACCTCACCCATCACAAGGGACTTTTGACAACACCTCACCCTTTAAGAGCAATTTTCATAATCTAAAACCTAAGGATATTGGTACCAATACAATAAAGCAATATCAAATGGCATATCTCATAATACAAATGCACACACAAGTATACAATGACTATCATACATATAAGAATGCAACAAGAAAGAGTGGAGAGCTACCTTGACAATTAAACACAATCCTTCCCTTTCAACTTCTCTTTTCCTTTTTCGGTCTCATTATTATTACTAGATGGAGCTTGATCTCTTTGGCCTAGACACAACAAGTAGCATATAATTACTCTCTTGGAACAAGCCAAGATAACACACACACATACATACACACTTAAGAAGCATACTTAGTCTATGATTCCCTTTTTGTTCCATATAAGGTCTAATGAAGTTTTTAAATCTCCCTTAAAGAGAAAGGAACTTAGGAATCTTCCTAGGGGTCTTAGATACTCAATGAAACACTTATATCGGCTAGGGGATTCATGCATCAAAACAAAAATTACAAAGTGTTCAACAATCCCTAATTGCTCCTTCTTAGGGTTTACAAGCTGTTCTTCCCTTTTCTTTTGCATTTCCAAGCTTCCCACACTCTAATTCAAGGGTTTCATACTTGTTATAGGTTAGAACTTCCTTCCCTTTACTAACTCTCAAGTTGGTAGAACCAACATGCACAAGAAGCAAAGAAGAAGAGGCGAAGACATATAGGTATCTATCTTGAATTCTAGCCTTCTTCAAGAGTGGTTCCCTTTGCCTTCAACCTCCCTTTAAAGCTCCATGCTCCCTTTTCTAAACCAAGCTCAAAATAAAACCAATTCAATAACCAAAACCATAGCAAAAGAAGAGTAAAGAGATAAGAGCAAGATTTCAAGAAGGAAAGCTATGAAATTCTTAAGTTTCTCTCACATTTTCCTTAATGTTTGTCCTCTCTTTCTTGGCTTCTCTTAGTCTTTCTCTCTCTCTAGAGCCCTTTTCTCTATTTTTGATGAAGCATATGTTGATTAGAAAAAAAGAAGAGTTTCTGGAGTCTTTAAGAAGTAAAAATTTACTTTTTTTTTATTTTTTTTTCTGGATTAAACCTCGCTATAGTAGAAAATAACCCTCGCTATGGAGGGAACTTATCAGTTATAGGCTCCTGTTCTTGCTATGGTATGCGCTATTGTGAGAAACCCCTTGAATTTTGTATAGGACGCTCAAACTTGCTATAGCTAACTACATTCTCGCTATATTGAACTGGTATATTCGCTATAGCTAAGTGCCAACTCACTGTAGTCTTGGGGGCCAGGTGAGCTCATATATCACATTCTCATATTTAATTATATGGATACAACTCATTTCTATCCTTAAAAGTGGCCTACAACTCTTGGAAAGCAAAGGGAAGCATAAAATACATGTATGCATTTTCAGCTAGAATTTTCTCACTTTTGTTACAAACTTTAGAAAATCATAACTAATTCTAGAAAAATAAAAAACATACATTCTTAGCTATTTTGAAAAGGTACACATGTCTACTTTATGCTAAAAATATAGCCAAATCATAAAACACCATACATAAGATGTTTGACATTCAAAAAGATGCAAAGGTATGGCTATCTACTGGTACTGTCATAGCTTGCTGTCATGAATTTCAAAAATATCCAAGTAATTCCAAACAAATCAAGTCCATGCAAATGATACCAATCTGGAAAGCTACAGATGTTGGCTAGAGGAAGAAAATAACTCCATACCAGTTCAAGCACCTTCAGACTTCGAAACCTAATCAAATAGTTCCTAAAGTCAATTTGGACGCCTGATATTGGGTAGAATCTTTAAAAATTTATATCTCCCTCTCTAGACATCCAAATTTAGTGCTTCTAGTTGGCACAAGTCACTGGGAATAACTAATTCTCCCTATACAATTTCATAGCAATTGAACATCACTTGAGCCCTATGTGACAGATTTTATTTTCAGATCAGTGTGAACAGTACTATTACCAAAACCAGAATTTTTGCCAACTTTGGAAATTTCTCAAATATTTTGTAGACCTTTAAAAATTCCATACTTTAGCTTCCCAAAAAGCTTTCAACAAGCCCTAATTGCATGCCATATCTTAAATCAAGAAGAGCTCATTTGGATAAAAATTGATATAGGGTTCTAAAATGGCAATTTCTTGCTTCATATAGAGTGCCAAAATGTCCAAATGGCTTCCCTTGATGTTTGGCACCTCTTGGGCAAGTCGAAAACCATAAATATGACTTGTTTGGACTTTCCAAGTGGTCCCAAACCTCATGCATCTCAATTTGGCTATGCTACTTCCATATATACACATTTGCATAAAGCCATTCAAGAAGGCAAATTGCCATAACATACTCAATTTACATTTTAATGATCACATAACATCATCTCTCATTTATACATCATATATTAACATAATTACACATGTTCAAGGGGTTATAGACCATATACAACAATCGATTACATCATTTGACATCAATATGGTCTTAAAGAACAAAATTTCCACACTTTATTGTCATTCCTTCATCTCTCATATGATTGGCTCCCATTTCCTTGCTCTTTGGGTCCACCTAGCATGTTGGAACATTGGAGAGGAGGGAATGAGATTCAAAGAATTCCAATAGCTCATCTCCCTTTCAATTACACATAACATATGCAAAGCAAGTCTTGAAAATGCATGCATGGACATAATAGGTGATATAAACATTCAAGAAGCAAGCTTGGCATGTGAGTAAGTCATACAAGGCATCCATAGGCTTGCTAAGTAAATGGATTAGCCTCACCCTTGTTCTTATGGATTTTAGACTTGCCTCATCCATTCTTTAAGAGATTTTTGGACTCAACCTTACTCTTGAGAGTCCATCTCACTCTTAGGAGACTCTTCACTTTGTCTCAACTAATTCTAAGGGTTCTTGGCTCATTCTCACCATGGCTAAGTGTTCTTGGCCTCTCCACACTCAAGTAAATCCAAGCAAACATCATAACATCATTTAAAAATATAATATGTCATCATGGTATCATGGCATACGAAATTATACTAGCATACTTTTCATGGTTTAAAAGACACATACACACATTTTAAGACAAACCAAGCACATCCATACATGAGAGAAGGTGGAGAGAGCTACCTTGGAAGCAACCACACACTTTTTCTCTTGAATCAATGCTCCCTTTTTTGGCCTCATGACGATTGCGTCGCGCAATCTCAAATAAAACTAGGAAGCAAAATAAATTTTGTAGTTAATGGCGCAACCTAAGTCATCTCCCTTGGAGTTTATGCCTCAATTTATTTATGAAATGGGTATTCTAAGTATTGCTAATTAAAACTTGTTTTGGGGGTTTGAAGTACTAGAATTTAATTGGACTAAATTTAATTGACAAAAAATTAAAAACTTAAAAACTAAATGAGGTGAACAGTTAAGAAAATATGGTAGGTAGCCTTGCATTAGACTCCCTAGAATTCAATTATCCTTGCCCTTGGTTTAATTTACCAAATTTGGAATTAATTCCTTGCTCTTTAGTGTATTCCCTATAAAGATTCTTAAATAACCATCCAAGGTTCAATTCATTAATTATTCAAGGAATTTGCAACCACAAGAAACCTTGAATAACTAATTAATTGAATTAAGAACAAGAACACACTTTAACCAATCTTAATTGATTAATAGAATCTACTGCACAATCCACTTAAGATACTAATTAGCCAATTAGATCAATTAATTCCTCAAATACTTAATCGTACAAAAGTTCCAGCCACTTGATCCAATAACCATTGTATCAATTAGCCAAAAATCAAGAGGAATTTAAAAGTGATTTGCATAGCACTACTTTTGGAATTTTTACAAACATGCGACGATCACAATTAAAATTCCAAAATCAAATTATATTCAATTCATAAAACAAATCAATCCAATAATTTTCAGCAATTAAGTTCCTAAATCAATCAACTAGACCTAGTTAAATTAATAAAAGATTTAATGCTGGAATTAAAAGATATAGCAAAAAGTGTTTATCCAATTTGGTGAGAAAATATGGGGCTCAAATCTGCATCTGGGAGTTTCCAAACTTCAGCTAACCACCATGGATGATTCAAGCTACCATGGAGATTTTAATCGGAGGAGAATTGATGAATTGAGCTGCCATGGAGATTTCGCGTTCTGCACGTCCGGCCGCCTCTTGCTTGATCCCTATTTTGTTTTTACATCTCCTCCCTCAATTTGGAAACCACAACTTTCTCTCTTTCATGCTTCAGTGCCCCTTTTTATATAGTTAATAATCACGTGCCCCTTAGCTCTTCCTTTTCCATGCGTTAGTCACGTTTTACTCTCCCAGCTCATTAATTCTCCAGCTTGCTTCATTAATCCACGTAATTCTGTAGCCAAGTTCCAGTTTATGATTCATTAACATCTCACGTGCTCAGCTCGTTGCTTCATACTCTGTTCTGTGCTTCTTCTCTTCCCAAGCTCGAGTGAGGATCTCGTGGAACTCCAACTCGCTGCATGCTACGTGGATGGTTCTGTTCTGCTCCTTCTCCATGTTAGAACTAAGAAACTCTAGCTTCTCAGCTTATGGCCTCACTTTCCATTCAAACCAGAACCCACATCCCCTGTTTCCTTCATTTCTGCTCGAGTTTGTGAGCTGCTTCTGCATGGGTTCTGCCTGTGCCATGTAAGTTGAACATTTGTTACTTCCCATGCGATTTAGCTCTCTGTTTCTACTACTAAACTGTGGCTGCTACACGAGTAAATGATTTTTGCATCTGTTTGTGTTTTTCTGCTCATTAACTTGTGGCTCTTTATTTCTCAGCTCTTCACGTTGAAACTGCAGCTCTTTCTTGTTCCTCAAACAGAGGCTGCTTCTTGTGTTGCTTCATAATGCTTTTGTTCTCAGCTTCCAAAACTTGCTTAGCTTTAATTATATTCTCCAGCTCAACTTCTCTTCTAGCTCCTTCTTTTAACTCGTAGCTAGTTTTTCCAGCTCATTCCATACTCTATTCAGCTCTCTTAGCTTCAGCCCATTGTTTCACACGTAAATCTCCATTCCATCCTCTCTTCAAGTAGCTAGCTGAACTCGTGCTCTTCTCTTCATTTTTGTAAAACTCGTGGCTTGTACTATGTTTTCCTTTCATACATTTACTGCAAAGTGCTACATGTTTCTTCCTTTAACTCAAGCTCATGGCTTTATCTTTAACCCAAGCTCTTCCAGGTCATTTGCTTTTATATATGTGAGTCCCTTCAGCTTGAGCCTTCTCTCCATGCATCTTTTGTCTTGCTCTGCTCACGTGAAACTCGAGACTCCTCTTGCATCAACAGCTCATGTGACGTGGCTTCTTCCTCCATGCATGTGTGTTGATATTGAGTGAAAGGCTACTCAAGTATGCTTCTTTAATCATTCCTTTCTCTTCTTTAACCCAAATTCTCATTCAAGCTATTTGCCCATCAAAAATTCTGCACAAAAGAATGGAAAATATTCAATAGAATTACCATAAAATTATTTAAAAGAATTTCATCCATCAAAACTCAATAATTTTGCCAATTAATTCAAAAAGTGCATAAGTGGCTGATGAAATCAAATTGTATCTAATTAAACCCTTAAGACCATATTCCATCATCAAAATGCCTAAGTTAAGAAGATTAAAGTGTATAAAAATCATGCTTATCACCTCACACATACAAATGTGTGGAAATGCTTTCTCTTGGCCTAAACACAATTTATGGAAGCTAATTAGGTTCATGAACTCAATTCTAAGGCTATACAATTTGCTTAGACACTACCTTGACCTATAAACCCCATTATGGTTCCAAGAAAGCACCTAATGAAGCAACACCCATCAAATAAATGTTGGGCTTCATTTTTTCCCTTTAATTATGATTCTTGAATCCTTTTAAGCCTTTTGGGGTCACCGCATAATTAAAATCAAGAGCCTACCTATATGTTGCTTCTTTAGGTCATAATATGGAACATAAAGCACCAACTCACTTTCTATGGATTCTAAATTTTTTCCAAGGCCTCCCCTTATTTTCATTCATCATATATAACTTAAGAATAGGTTTAGAAAAATTAAAAACTCTCCCTAGCTATGCAAACTCATCTACGCCGAGGCGATAGAGAAAATAGGGCTTCTTAGAGTTTGGTTTGTTTTCTTAAGGGGAGATGCATATGGGGAGTCTCTTAGGGATCTTAGAAGCTTATTTAAAATCTTATTTAAGCCTAGAAATCATTGTATAAAGTCAGATTTTACAAGGTACACTTAAAACTCTAGACTTTGCATCTTGAAATCTAATGACTAGTTTGTTGTTTTCTTTACATATTCTTAATCTCCACACTCTTTTTTCTAAGAATCACCCTTGGTTCAGCTCAAAAACCAAGTCCTCCTAGGGTTTCTTAAGTGGGGTGAAATGGAGAAAGGAGAGGAACAAAAGGTAGCAACCATGGAAGAAGAAATTACCTTGTTTTTCCTTGTTTTCTTACTTGAATCTTGTCTTCTTTGCACTCCTCTCTTCAAATCCGAATTTTTTCCTCAATTTCTCCTTCAAATTAGATTTATAAACTTCATTATAATCAAAAGAAGCAAAGGAGAATGAAGGAAGAGAGGTTTGGGAGAGAGAGAGCATGAAAAACTACTAAATTTTCATACCTTTTCCTTGCCTTTTCTTACTCCAAAGCTTCTTCTCTTGGTGCGCCTGATCCCTTAAGGCTTTCTCTGGTTTTTGGGCAGAACTTGGTCGACCTAAATGAGGGGAAAAGAAAGGCGCCTTATACATATAAGGGTTTTAAAAATACTTTTTCAAAAATTTTTATTTTGCCCTTCGTTTTTGGTATTTTCATTTCTACTTCGTTTTACCTCCTTTTTTAGAACTATATTTTTCATTATAAAATTTAAGTTTCCAATTTAGTAAAATGCCTTTGGAATCACTCAAATTGGAGCTAAAACCTTTCTGAATGAATTTGTCAAAGTTTGGGTACACCGACATTGAAAAACATTCATCGAAAATGTTTCAGCTGTCCCGGGGCTTTTTATGGTTTTTAGGGCCTTTGAGAACCCTGAAGAACTTAAAACTTTCATTTAAAAAGCTCTCCTATGTGAATTTCAAAATTTGCTCAAAATTATGAAAATACCATTACGTTTCGTTAATTTTTTGTCACAATTTATTTCTTTATTCTAGCTCCATTTTTCTTTCCATCTGAGCCTGGGATTCTTATTTTTAGGAGTCTAAAATGCTTCCCAAATTTGTTGGGACCTTAGCTAATTCATTTCAGGGGACTTGCTTTTGTATCCGATGAGTTTCGTTCATTTATGGAGAAACCATACATTACGTTTATCATATTTTTAGAGAACCAGATATTATAGTATAAATATAAATACACACATCCAAAGACAATAAACCATTCAAAAATGCATGAGAAAAGAGAGAGAGAGCTACCTTGAAGGCAAAATGCACATTTTCCCTTTGGATTTTCTTCCTCTCCTTCAACCATACACTTGCAACCAAGTGGAGCTTGACTCCTTTGGCCTAGACACATCAAATGTAATCTAATTAGATGCTTGAAACAAATTCTAACATCGCACACACACTCTAGGAAAGCTTGATTTCACATTAGGTTCAATTATAGTTCCATAAAGCACCTAATGAAGCAACCTTAGGAATTCATGATCCTGGCTCCATTCTCTCTATAATATCTGGTCCCTCGAAAATGCAAGAAAATGTAAGAAAACACGAGAAATGTAACATATGATTTCTCCATCAGCGTACGAAATTCATTGGATACAAAAAGGAGTCTCCCAAATAAAGTAAATTGAGGTCCAATAAAATTAGAATAATATTTTAAATCTTAAATAATAATGAGTCAAAGCCAGAGGTGTCCTAAAATTGGGGCAAAAAAAGATGAAAACAAAAACATAAGAAAAAGGTCCCAAAGAGTCTTCAAGGTTAAGTATGAAGAAGTTAGGGACTAAAATGCAAAAAAAAAATTGTATACTGAGCAAAATGTATAGATTGCCAAAAAGTCCATTGAACCCTAGTTTCACCCTTTATTTATGGCTTTAGGCACGGATATCAAAAAATCAGGCAGGAATCTCATCAATTCATGACCCACGATTTAACTCTATTTGATGAGATGGGTCTGATGATGTCATGTTGTTCGAATAGCCGGACGGGATCCGGTTAGCCCGATCAATAGCCATGAGTAAAATATAAAGAACAAGTTATAATAACCATGAAAATAGAAATAGCTAAAAGGATAAGAAATCTTGAAGGAGTTTCAGGGACTGAATTGTTATAAATAAAAATTTTAGAGCACAATCATAATACAGAACAGTGAAAATTACACCTAAAGACTTAGATATCCGATTGACACCAAAATTTATGAGGATTAAGGTTGAAGGCCCCTGATCTATGTTTGAGGCTCAGTATAGCCAGAAAGTAGAGGAAATAATATTTATAAATTTTAAAAAGTCTAAAGGTAGATATTATATCGTAAAACTTTAATCCAGCCCAAACACTGATTTTTAAACTGTTGTAAGGTCCAATAGCCGATTCTAAAAGCCCAATAAGAGGATAGAAGATATAATTAGGCTTTAGAGAAGATGAAACCCAAATATAAATATAAAATAAAAAGGAAAGAAAGAAAGGATTTTAGTTAGTTTAAAGAATTAACCATTGTTAGGTTAGAAATTAACCATGGTTAAGTTAAAAAAATTAACCATGGTTACTAACCATCAAATTACCATAACTTAAGGGTTAAGAATAAGCATCCAAGCATGTGCTCAAGGAATTTTGGGAAGAAGATATTTAGTCATGAAATCAGAAAATCAAAAGAAAAAAAGGAATGGAAGGCTAAGATTTGATCTTGAAAAGGATGATCCAAGGGTCCAAATTTGGTATGACCATTTAACTTCATCTAGGTTCATCTCTTTCACCTCCATTCCACCATTTTCATGCCACACACAAGGGAGAGGGAGAGAAAAACATGAAGAGAGAGAGAGAGAGGGGGAGGAAAAGTGTAAGAAGGAGTGAAATCAAGTAAAACTACCACCATTCTTCACCAAATTTCTTCATCTTCTTCATCCTTTCTTCAAGGTGGCATGTTGCTCTGAGTGGGAAAAGAAGGAATTTTAGTGTGAGAAAAGCAAAGGAAGCAAGGATTAAGCTTAAAGAGTAAGTTTTCTCCACCTTGCACTTGAAAATCACATGGTTTAAGTTAGTTTTGTTAAACCCTAGCTATGGGCCACTTTTGGATAGAATATGGATGATTAGAAATGGAGTTTATATGTTAAATATGAAGGTCTAGGAATGGAGTTTATATATTGACTATGGAGGCCATATGAGATTATCCATTTTTGTTATGTGTTGGAACTTTGAAAAACACAAAGATTATAATTTTTGGGAAAATGGAAATGTTAGGGAGATGCTGTCTAAATTTTCTCAAAATTTTTATGGTGTTTTCTTAATATCCTAAAGTCATGTATACCAAATTTTAAGTCCTAAAACATAAAGGAAGAGGCTATGGAATTTTTAGAACCAAAGAAACTCACTTTTGGGCCTAAAACAGAGCTAGGTTACGTTATGACCAAAACGTGTTGTTGGGGCTAGAATTTGATAATTTTATCTATTCCAATGGATTCAAAAGTGTGATTTTAACTATGAATACCTATGTCAAAGCCCCTAAAACTCATGGAATAAAATTTCTAAATTTTAGCTAAGAAATGCACATTATTCAGCCATAATGGATTGGAAGGGAAGGAGTTGGATTTTTCCAATTCCAATGGTTCCAATGAGTTTTGAAAGGGTCATACTACATTAGAAGTTAAGATTTATGTGTTTATTGTAATGAATTATCATTATAATTATAGGATTTGATATTTGTTTAGGAACTCCAAAAGCAAGTAAACCGAGTTCCAAGGCTTAAGGAGCAAAGTTTACTAAGGAAGTAGTTTTCCTTTTTCTTTCTTTAAGCTTTTATGCTTGTATAATGATGAGTGTTATGCTATATCAAGTTTCCATTTATACTATAAGATGAGACATGTATGCTTAGATTGTGCTTGGCCTTGTATGAAATTCCTTGTATTACTATGTAGTATATAGCACCTTGATTGGCATTATGTTATGTACTTACATGCTTGCTTGTAAATGAGACTGGTTTACTACTACTGAGATTTCATAATCTCACCCTAAATATAACCATGCTAGGTCCGAGTTTAAGCAAAGAAAGGGCAACGGGTGTGGAGGCATAAATTGAGGACCTTACTTTTATGCATCACATTTTGTCATGTAATTAAATATCTTTGGATTATGGTATGTATGAGTTATGTTATAATACTATATGATAATAGGGTATGTAATAGAAAGTCATATATATACCTAACCCTGAAGTAAAAAGAATATGACTAGCGTGCCTAAAATGCAAGGTGTAACAACCAGAGAAAAAAAAATTCGAACTCCTGAAATTTTCTAAGTCTGCAGCTATAGAGAGAAATGGCCTAGCTATAGCGAGAGTGCCTCTAGCTATAGCAAGTTTGGGCATCTCATACAAAAACTAAAGGGTTTCTCGTAATAGCGCACTTGTAGCGAAAACAGAGGTCTGGGACTGATACGTACTCGCTGTAGCAAGGGTTATTCTTGCTATAGCGAGGGTTAGTCTAGAAAAATATGAAAAAAGAGAATTTCGCTTCTTAAAGAGTCTAAACCTTCCCCTTTTCTTCTAGCTGACTTAGGCTTCAACCAAAACAGAGAAAAGAGCTGTGGAAAGAGAGAGAGACCTAGAGAAGGAAGGAAGAACAAGAAAAAGGTAAGCATAACTTGAGATCTTCATAGCTTTTCTTCTTAGAGTTTTGTTCTTCTCTCTTTACCCACTCTTTCTATGGTTTTGGTTGTTGAGTTGGCTTTGTTTTGGGCCTAAGTCAGAGGGGGAAGTGTAAAGATTTAAGGAGAAGATTTATGCAAAGGAAGAGCCTTTTAGAAAGAACTTTATTTAAGATAACTTCTTTCCATTGTACTGCATCTTCTCCCCTTGCTTTCCTTGAGTATGTTAGTTCTACCAACTTGAAAGCTTGAGAGAGGAAGGAAGTTTGACCTAGAGTAAGCAAGAGATCCTTGAATTAGAGTGTGATAAGTTAAGAAAAGCAAAGAAATGAGAAGAAGATTTAGTAAAATTCTAAAGAGAGAGAACCCCTAGTTTCTTACATATTTAGTGGGGTTTGCCTTGATGAAGAGCTCCTTAGCTTTGTGAATAATTGTTGATTTATAAAAGAGTAATTCCATGTTCTTTATTGTGTCTAGGCTCAAGGGAAGCAGCTCTATCTAGTTGTGATTGTGAAACCAAGAAGGAAGAAGAGAAATTGAAAAGGAAGGCTTGTGTTAGCCTATAAGGTAGCTTTTCACTCTTTCTTGTTGCATTCTTGGATGTGTAATAATCATTGTATACTTGTGTATATGCTTGTATTGTGAGACATGCCATTTGATGTTACCTTGATGCATTAGTACCAATATACTTATGTTTTAGGTTATGAAAATTACTTGGGTGAGGTAGTGCCAAAAGTCCCTTGAGATGGGTGAGCTGGAGTCAAAAGTCGATAAACTAAGGGTGAGGCTAATCCAAAAGTCTCTAAAATCGGATGAGGCTAGACCAAAAGTCCCTAGAGCTGATATTTGGCATTAATATGATATTCATGGTATATGAATCATATGTTGTATGATTGTGAATGGTTAGATGCTTACTTGCATGCTTTGACTTGTTTATATGTCTTGATTGCTTCCTTGAATAAATGTATGAGCTATTGAGATTCCATGAATCTCACCCCTTCCCTCTCCCATCTCATATGGTCTAGATGGAGCTCAAGAGCCTAAGAGTGGAGACCATGAGGCATAGATGGCCCTTTTTTACACTTTTGCATACTTTGGCATAGTTTGATGTATAGGAAAGTCAAAGTGCTCATGTATACATATTCTTTTTGAGATGTAAATACTTAAATAAGTGTAAAAATATGTATCAATGATAGATGATCCATGTATGGAACCAAAGTAATGAAATTATGAGATTTGGCTCCTTTGTGACTTGTATGTAGTAGTATATTTTTGCCCATAGCATGGTGAGTTTAATATGTGTGTTGATTTGGATCACTTGAGCAATTCATATATGTTATATTTATACTTTAAGACTTGCCCAAGAGGTGCTAGAGTATGTAGGAGACCATTTACTTCCATTTTGAACCATTTATGATATTAAAATTGCCAAACTTGGGAGCTCTGTTAACGTATGACCAAATGAGCTCTTCTTGATATGAAATTTGGCATGCCTCTAGATCTTGTTGAGAGCTTCTTGGAAAGATAAAGTGGGTAATATTTGGAGGTCTAGGGAATATTTGGCAAATTGTTGAAGTTGGAGAATTTTCTGGTTTTGGTTATTGTACTGTGCAACTAGGTCCGAAAATGAATCTGTGTCATTCATGGACCAAATGATGTCTAATTATCATGAACTTTTATGAGCATAAACTGGAAATCTACAGTGACCTATAACAATTGGAAGCACCTCAATAGGAGGTCTGTAGAGGGAGAAATAACTTTCTGAAGTTCTATGTCAGCATCAGGGAAGCCATCTGACCTTCGTTAATGTTCCATCAGTTTTTGAGGTCCTAAGGGTACTGAAATGATCTGTAATTATTTTTTTCCTCTATTCAACATCATTTTTACCTTTCCAAATTGTTATAGCTTTCTCATATTGGATTTTTGTGAAATTAGTTATGAATTTTTTAAGTTCATGACAGTAAGCTGCATCAGTACCAGGGACAGCTGGACCTCTGTCTCATTTTCAATGTCAAACATAATCCAAACATTGAGATTGTGGGTTGTAATTATTTTTAGTGTAAAGGTAACACTTAGAGCCTTCTAGAAAGCTATGGTTTGCTTGATTCTCATTTTTCTAGAATTAGTTATAATTTTTCAAAGTTAGAGCCAAAAAATCTGACTTTTAGACCCATTTGAGAAATTGCACTTTCTTGGTTTTTGGCTTCATATCTGTAGTTCATGGGTTGTTTTATACTATGTATGAGTTTTATAATGGATTTTGAGTAGAGTATGTGATTGATGGGTTCACAGGACCTACGAGGCAAATTATGAGTGTTTAAACCCTGATACATAGTAGGAAAATGCCACGGCTTTTGTCATTTTCTTTGAAAATTATATGAAATCAAACTTAAAGGGAGATTAATTGAGGTCAAGACATTATGGTGTTACACAGGATGCTCGTGCTTATATAAAGGCAAAGTAATAATAATATGACAAATGAGGGATAGAACTGTCTAGTTTGTTTTAGAGGCAACTTTATATGAATTTATATGTACTCCACTAAGTAAGTATTTTTCCTTGTAAAGGACTTAGAGAGCTTGAAGTAGAGCCCTGAACCAACCTCATATGATTTTTCTAAACTTAATTATGTATTTTCAAGGTTGAACAAAATTCTAGGAATGACCAAATAAATAGTGAAATTGTATGAGGAAGTTTTTTTTTAAAAAAAATTAATCACTTCAGGTTTCCATTGACTCCTCTAAATTCTATATGAGGTATTTGTAGTAGGAAAAGTATTATATAGTAAGGTATAACACTCTCCCTTAATCTATGACTCTTGACTCCATTGAAACTCCTTGGAGCTATCACACATTTATTTTAGGAGCCTAACTATGTGTTGCTTCATTATACCACATTATAGAACCTATAGCTCTATCTCACATCCTAGGCTTTCTAAATTTTTTCTAAGGCTTCCTCTCATATTCTCTCATCATATATGATGCTAATCTAGGCTTAAAAAAATTTAAAACTCTCCCTAACTCTATGAGGCCTTCTAGGTCAAGACACCTTCAAGCATTTAGACCCATAGAGTTTTCTTTATTTCTTTGAAGGAAGAGGCACTTGGGAGGCTTTCTAGGGACTTTAGGAACTCATATAAACTCTTAGACAATTGAAAATACCCTAGAAAGCTTCACATAATCCATGGTGCAAGAAAATCCCTAAGCTAGACATCTTGCAAACCAATAGTCCTTTCTTGATTTTCTTTGCATATTCTTATTTCCCATACTCTAATTCATACGTTTCACTCTTAGTTTGGTTCATATTTAATCCCCCCTTGGCTGTCCTAAGAGTGGCCGAAACTCACATACATGGGATCAAGAAGAAGCAAGCATGAAACACAATAAGCTTACCTTGATTTTTAACTTTTCTCAAATGTTCTCTTAAGTGATGAATTGATCTCCTTCAAATTCTATTCTCCCTTCTCTGGACTAGATCCAAAACAACACCAAACACATCAATAAAACCATAGAAAAAAAGGTGAGAAGGAGGAAAATCAAGTTGCTAAAGGAAAGACCATGAAATTCTATCCATTTCCTTATCTTTTCTTGGAGTTTTCTTCCTCCTTTCTCCTCCCTCTTGTGCATCATTCTCCCTTGGCCTTTCTCTCTATTTTGGGCAGATGCAAATGTTGGTTAATGGAAAGGAGAAGTGGGACGTGGTTTTAAGACATAAAGAAATAAAAATGTTCCTTAAAAATCCCCATTATGTCCTGCGTTCTTGGTACTTTCATTTTAGACTTATTTTAGTTTCTTTTTAAAAATTATTTTGTCCATCATAAAATTTAGGTCCTATAACTTATAGAATAGCTTTGCAATAATTTAATTTGGATTTAAAACTTTCCCAAACAAAAGGGTCAAAGTTCGGGTCTATCAATGTTGGAAAACATATACTGAAGGGGTTTTAATTGTCCCGGGAATTCCCATGATTTTTAGGGCCTTTAAGAACCCCGAAAAACTCAAAATTTTCATTTAAAAATATTTCCTATGAGTATTCTAGAATTTT